>CM014276.1:31145826-31171691 GCA_004135705.1 Alloteropsis semialata | reverse complement strand
AGGTAAATAGAAAACTTGTGCCACATCTGAAGCGACCACCCAAGGGTCATCTCGGTAGCCTACATTTTCGAGGTCAACCATCGTCCACCCGATCTCATTCAGTTCGTGTTGTTTGATCCAGCGGCAACGAAACAGGGCCACTTGTATATCCGCTCCATAGTCAAGTTCCCATATATCTTCAATGATGCCAAAGTAATTGATTGTTCGCCCCTTTTGGTTTATTGCTTCAGTTCGAACCCCGCTGTTTTGGTTCACACTTGTCTTATCCTTTGCATGGGTATAGAATGTGTACCCATTGATTTCGTAAGCTTGCCAAGATGTCACTTGTCTCGATGGCCCAAGTGCTAACCTATGGACGGTAATATCATCTTTGGTTGGTCCAGTCGGTATGTTTTGGTCCTTCAACCATGCAGTCAATCGTTGCTTGTGTTGTTTCATGACCCACTCATTTGAGCGGCCATTTCTCTCCTCCTCTATGATAGCCATGTGTTCATCAATGTACCGTCGCATCACTTCTGTAGTCGCTAAGACACTGTAATGCGCCCGACTCACTTCATTGTAATCTTCGTCAATGAACACTTTTTTGCCCCTGGTGCCTTTCCCAGCCAATCTACCCTTGTGACGAGACTTAGGCTTACCAATCGCTCTCTGTACTTTTAGATACTCTTGACAGCACTCTACGACTTCTTCAGTAGTGTACCCCTCTATCATGGAGCCCTCTGGGTAATATCGATTATGCACGTATCGACTTAGGACAGACATGAACCGCTCATAGGACCACATTTCATACAAGTAGCAAGGTCCCAGTGCCTCTATCTGATGAACCATATGAATCATGAGATGTGGCATGATATCAAAGAACGCGGGAGGCATACACATCTCTAGCTGGTTTTGGGTCTCCACCACGAAATCATGTAGTGACTTCAGCTCTTTCTTGCTAATCACCTTCTGCGAGATCTTTGAAAAGAAGTAGCACATACGGGTGATAGCCATTTTCAAGAATTCTGGCTTTATAGCCCTGATAACAATAGGTAGGAACACTGTCAACATTACATGACAATCGTGGGCCTTCAAGTGTGTTATTGACAGGTCCTTCATGGACACTAGCTTCTTGACGTTTGCCGAAAACCCAGTAGGGACTTTGACCCCCTTAGGTAATTGCATATAGCCCTCCTCTCTTCTACGGTGAAGTTGAAGCAAGCCGCGGGCAGAGTGCATTTTCCATCTGCCCCTTTTACCGGGTGAAGCTCGGGCTTCACTTTTAGCTGCACCATGTCTTTCCGTGATTTCAGACCATCCTTTGTCTTGGGCGTGTCCATGAATGTAGCCGCGAGACTCTCGAAGACATTCTTCTTCAAGTGCATATCATCAATGGCATGGGGAACCTCCAAGTCTGGCCAATAAGGCAAGTACTGAAAGAAGATGGATTGTTTCTTAAAAGGTACGCCTTCGATAGGAGGTTTACTTCTATCTCTGATCGTCCCATCTGGATTCTTCTTTCCATAGACGATTTTTATGTTTTTCACCATTTTGTATACATATTCTCCATTCCTGCGTTCCAAGAGATGAGAATCCAAGGGCAAATGCTCTGGCTCAGCAAGCGTCTGGCTATGATGTTCAGAAAAGAAATTTTTATGAAAGAAAGCCGACACTTTGCATAGCCGAGACATCTGCCCAGGAAGAACCGGTTTCACCAGATCTAGGAACCGGTTCCACCGGAAGTTCCGGTAAAACCGCTTTTGGAACCGGAGAGGTTCATCCGCTGACAGCAGTAATTCGGTCCATGAGCAATCAAAAATTAATGAGGACGAAGTTACTGATTGGAGAACACCTATTGTTGAATATTTGCAGAATCCTAATCATAAAGTTGACAGAAAAGTCCGACGATGGGCATTTAAATTTATTTTGGTTGATGGTGAATTATATCGTCGGACGGCTGAAGATTTATTGTTGAAGTGTTTGGATTCTGGTCAAGGTAAGATTGCAATGGGTGAAGTTCATGAAGGTATTTGTGGTACACATCAATCGGCTCCTAAGATGAAGTGGCTTTTGAGGAGAGCTTGTTTTTATTGGCCTAATATGATAGCTGATTGTTTTTGGTACTACAAAGGATGTGAAGAGTGTCAAAGGTTTGGAAATATTCAAATGGTTCCAGCAGCTTTATTGCATCCTATTATCAAACCTTGGCCTTTTCGAGGATGGGGATTGGATTTTGTTGGGCAGATTCATCCTCCTTCATGAAAGGGACATTGCTTCGTGTTGGTGGCTACTGATTATTTTACCAAGTGGTCCGAAGCGGTACCTTTGAAGAACATGACACATCGGGAGGTAATTGAGTTTATTACTGAAAATATTATCCATAGATTTGGCATCCCACAAACTTTGACTACTGATCAAGGCACTTCATTTATATCAAAGGAAGTTCGTGAGTTTGTTGATATGTATGGTATTAAATTGCTCAATTCATCTCCATACTACGCTCAGGCTAATGGTCAAGCCGAGTCTAGTAATAAGATCTTGATCAAGTTAATTAAAAAGAAAATAGAGGAGAATCCTAGAAGGTGGCATGAGGTTTTATCTGAAGCTTTGTGGGCTCATCGTATATCTAGACATGGTGCTACTAAGGTTACTCCTTTTGAGCTTGTATATGGTCAAGAAGCTGTTTTGCCTGTTGAAGTGAATTTGAATGCTTATCGGTTAGCTAAGCAAAATGATCTTGATGCTATTGATTATCATAACTTGATGATGGACAATATTGATGAAGTGACCGACAAGCGATTGAAGGCCTTGAAGGAAATTGAGAAGGACAAAATTCGAGTTGCTAAGGCTTATAATAAGAAGGTAAAACAAAAGTCTTTTCAGGTTGGTGATCTCGTTTGGAAGACAATTCTGCCTATAGGATCGAAGAGTAACAAGTTTGGTAAATGGTCTCCAAGTTGGGAAGGTCCATACAAGGTGACTAGAGTGATCTTCGGTAATTCTTATATGGTGGAGACTTTGCAAGGTCAGCAGCTGCCAAGAGCTCTTAATGGAAGGTACTTAAAGCAATATTATCCAAGTGTTTGGCAAGGAGCTTGATTTATATGGCCGATAGTCTTAAATATCGCCCTTAGAATAAAAAGGCCGATGAATTCTGTATAACATCGCCCTCAGGAGTGTTTTCTTGTGCTAAAATATTTTCTGCTACGCAAGCTTTACCAAAAAACAGGGGGGCATATATTGGCGATCAAAATTGGCACAAGGACAGCAAGGCAGGAAGAACCGGTGGAACCGGATTCTCAAACCGGTGGAACCGGTTTGGTCCACTGTTACCCGTCTGACAGCCAGACCGGTGGAACCGGTTTTCCCCGAGTCCTAGTAGGATTGGACTCTTTTTGTAGATCCGAGTTGTAATAGGACTTTCCTTGCGGGGTACGACCTCCCCACCCTATAAATATGAAGGGTCACGGCCGATTAAGGGTTATCCAATCGATCAAATCAATATACCTTTACTTTTTTGTCATTCTTCAAACCCTAGACTTTTCCAACCCTAAATTCTGTTCGTTCTTTGTCTCTACGGCGTTTTACGGCGCTCTGAGTGGCCTGCCGATCTCAGAGAAACCCTAGACGCGCCTGCCCTGACGGGGTCCCTCCCGGGCCGGCGATCTTAGGTCTACGCAGCAGATCCCGAGGAACCGGTTTCACCGGATCCTCAAACCGGTTTCACCGGTTTCGCCTGGGCCTGCTGCAGTTGATCGATCCGTTGCGGATCTCGCACGTTCTAGTACAATCTCGGTGTGTTGACTAGATCAGGCGTCAACAAGTAGTATGTCAAAAATATATGTCTGCTAGGCTCCAATATCAAGTATGATATGGACAATAGTTAAGCATCGGGAGAAGGAGGCATAGGGAATCTTAGCCATGGTACAGTGATTTGAGTTCGCTCATCTGCCCGGAGGTGCAGAACCAGGCGTAGGGAACTTCTTTTAATATGTTGAATACCAAGAGTGAAAAGGCAACGTGTCATGCATAAGAGATGGTGGCCTGCGATCAGCGCCTGTACGGGATTACGGCCGGTTCAGGGGGCTCTCTTTTCTGGTAATTTCACGTGTGTGTCAACCTTATCCTCTATAAGCCACCATGACGGGACAGGGTAACGGCCACTCCAGCTGACAAATTGGGTCCTTGGATGCTGCCACAACATTGGGTGATTGTCGTGTACTAGGCTCAGGGAATACATAATGCGCTACCTTTAGCATGCTCCTCTTGACAGTATGGGGCATTGTCCTACTCATCCATCCGGGAGTATGTATGTTGTAATGTGTGCCTCACTAATTGTTATAAATGTCACGTTGTTGGCAATTTCCAGGGCCAATCAAAATGGGTGTGTAGGACCGGTTTTCACATAAGGCGACACCACCCTGTTTTTGTATTGTATATTTTTTTTCTCTTAGTAAGTACGTAATGTTGTTGCCTTATCGATCTTCTGATGCTGCGTAGCAAGGTGCTGTCTTGATTATTCTGTAATTGCAAATAACTGCTTTACGACAGTGTTGTCGATTGATTGTTCATTTAACCATAATTTGCTTTTTCGGGATTGTTCTATCGGATCAGTGTTAGAGTGTGTTTCGGTTTCCTTAGGCTAGTCTCAGTGCAAGTTTCATTGCATAGTTACCTAGACTTAGAAACTAGGTAACCGTGCTGAGAGAGTTTCATGGGGATGAAACTCCTCTCACATCTCATGAAACTCCCTCTTTCTCTCTCCTCGCCACATCAGCAAATTTGATGATTTGACATAGAATTTAATGCCATGAAACTCTTCGTGAAACCCCCCATTGAGACTGGCCTTATATTCATCGACTGTTCAGGTTCCTTACCAGCTGGTCATATATCTTTTTGATATGCGTCACTTTGCTAGATTGCACAGGAGCATGAGGGTGGAACCATATTGTACTCCGTGTTGGTGAGCCGGATTTACTTGAGTTAATTCATTATAGACTATACTCCGTGCTGGTTTAGACAGCATGCACACTAGCTAGTGTGTATATATAAGAGTGACTCCAATCACTTTAATTACCATGTTATACCTGCATACCAGGATACTCACATTATGGACGAATGATGCACCGAGATGAAAGCTAGGCCAAATGTTAGGAGATGGAGGCATTCGGAATTTTAGACACAGTCTGGCCCTCATGTCATTCTGCATGGTTGTGGTCACTACCACAATTTGTGAAGTTCATCCCACCCATATATGTGTTGTGCCATGTCTATAACTAGAGCTATCACTTTTCATTTCTAGCACACTTAGTTCTTCAGGAATATTTCAAGGGTTGGTGAGATTGGTATGCTAGGGTTAATTGACTTCTGTGCGTACACATTATGGATATTAACAAACTTGTTTGAGTGTGTATATATATATGTGCAATATTTCTAAGTCACAGTCACTCCAGTTTTCTTTAATAAGTATATATAGATAGCAAATCAATGCTACCATCGCAAATATTATTTAATGCCAGTCAACCAAGAGGAGCTCGCAGCATCAATTAGATGGTGGCCTCGCTAGGCTGTTAGACGCAATGCAGTTATTATCGGATGGAAAGAGAAGCGAGATGGCCACAATTATACTACCTCCGTTCGCATATAAATGACGTTCAGGCATGCAGCTTTTGTCTGCAAACAGTTCAATTCTCTGGTCGGAAACGTCATATATTTACAGTATACAAGCAAGAAACAAATTCAATGAATCTCCATATCTTAAAGGTAAGATAAATAAGTTGTAGGCATAGAGTTTAGATAGACATTATAGCTTAGATATACAGAGTTTAGATAGACAATATAGCTTAACTTCGTCACAACATGTGATTGTAAAAGAAGAGCCACAGGCCTTGTACAAACTGCCAAAAGCAAGCCAAGGAACAAAGATTTGTAGGAAATAGAGGCACCGGGATGTTTCCTTGAACTGACACAGGATACAGCAGTTCCACAACTGTTGTATAGAGAAGCTGTGGGATGTTTCGTTGAACCACCACATATTACTCGCTGCTGAAGCTACCTGCCCTTCCAAGGAGCATTTTCTTTCAGGTGCATTACCTCCATTGACCAGACCTCCTGTAGTTGTCTGCACAGCAAATTTTCTATGTCGATCTCTTGGATTTGCTTATCACGAGTAGACCAAATTTTCGGCTCTCATACAGTTGTTTGATTTAGCTCAACATGGCAAACCGACGTCCATATATTGTGTTTGCACCTCATTCATTTGTGCAATACATCAACTATGCTGCAGTGAGGATCTTTATTGTCTCAAATTTAATATTTTTTGATTGATTGAAGTACTTTAATGTCCGTAGATTTGGACATGTGGTGGCACTTTTCTCATTCTTTTTTGGCAATCTATGTATGTTTGGCATCCTTGGATGTCCAATTTGGATACCTCTAAAAAAATTGCATGTCCAGCAATTTGGCTAAGCCATAATTCGCCATCTTTGTGTTACATCCGATTTCCAAAATTATACTTAACATCTTTTTTTTTCAATGCAACCTCCTACATCGGGTTTTGATTAAGCACAGTTTCCTCTGAGCTCTCTGTTTAGTATATGCTTCTGCTATCTTGTATGAAAGGGTCCTGGATTTATCTATCATCCGAGAGAAAAACAATAGAGCAAGCATAGAATTTTATTACTGTTTCCAAACAGGGCATTCAAATTTTATCAGGTTCAGACAGTATGGTGGTAACACTGTGATGGTACATTGTGCACTTATAGCTTCATTAAAATCATAGTGAACAGTGCTAAAGATGTCAATGTGGCCGCACAGTCATTGGTATGTCCCCATGCGTCCGAATATGACTGTTTAGCTGTTCATCAGCCCATATCCTCACTACGGAATTTCAGTAGGCAAGAACTACTTTCAATGATTGAAACATCATTTGTCTAGAAAACCCTTATTAATGGATTGTAATAGCCGGTGATATGGCGTGATGATTTGCAAGGCTATGTGCAATTTGGAATGAAAAGTCCATGCGAGCGCTAGCTGCTGCCAGCGGCAGCGAAGTCCCCTAGTGTCCGATTGTTTCACAAGTGTTTTCGGATAACACTCGGAAATCTTGCCGAGTGTTCCAGTCTACACTCAGGAAAAAGGAAAAGCACTCAGTATACAATTTGTTTCCCGTGTGTTTTATCTTACCTTCAAAAACTTTTAACCTGCTATGTGGTTCCATTGGTTCCCAAGTGGAAGGTCCCGAGTGCAAAAGCAATGCAACGTGGAGCGTTCTGGTGTGAATATACAAATTCTATTTCCCGAGTGCGGCCAAGGGTACAACACTCAGGAAAGCTCTCTGTTATGCACTACTACAGCTCGGTTATCACAGCTGGTACGGCTCGCCCTATCACAGTCGGTTTTGAAAATCGGCTGTGATTAAGTGACGCTGAAAATCGTCTTTTCACAGCCGGTTTATAAGCCAAAACGGCTGTGAAAATAGAGTGCCACAGCCGGTTTTCACCACCAGCCAGCTGTGATGCCATATGTTCACAGACGGTTTAAAAGTCCATTACAGCCGGCTGGTGACTAAAACCGGCTGCAAAAATGGTTTTTACAGCCGGTTCTGAACCGGCTGTGATAATGTTTTCAAGAATAAAAAAATAATTACATATATCCCAATTTCGACAGCACAATAATGCACAAATATGTAACACATCCAAAATACATATTACCAGCACAATACATAAGTATATTAGGAGTCCATACATAAGTTCATTACAAGTTCATTGAGAACAAACAAAGCTAGCCCTAAATAAGCTGATCGAGGCACCAATGTTTTTTCCTTGATATCCATTGTCATCTTCTCTAAGGCAACTCATCATGCACTGCTTTCTTCTCTTCAAGGGCTGTTGGGGATTTGGCCCGCCGACAAACGCCCTCTACTTGTTTTGCTCTGTTTTGACACACACAAAGACGGCGACTGACAAGGGAGAAGAAGCCAATTACATTCTTTTACTTGATGAGTCCCATATTCGGCTTCGATCAGAGAAATAAGCCAAAGCCAATCGGCTTCGGTTAGAGAAATAAGCCAAAAGCCAATCGGTCGGCTTACCTGGCCATGTACCAAAGTTACGTTGTCCAAACTAAGTTAGAAGCCAATGTAGTGAAGAAATGATACTATTGAATGCCAAAAGCTATGATTGAGTCGCTGGTTAGCTTCGGTTCACTCCATATTGCAGGTTCCAGGAGGAGCCATTGGCTTTTGGATACCGAGGGGCGGCTTCGGATCGTCCCAATCTCGGAAGAAGCCACATCAAGGGGCTACATGACTCTTTTCAGCTGGCGAAGCAGGCGTGGACCAAGTCCAACAAGACCAAGTCCAAGCCAAGTCAAACACAGAATTGCAAGTCTACGCATTCACATTGGGAGGAGTAAATGTACCAAAGTGTCCCTAGGCTAATTGTATTGTATAGTCTAGAGGATGATGCCTGATCCTAGGGGTACAATGGGAATGTAAAGTCCCTTGGTCTTCCTATAAAAGGAGACCCCTCTCCCACATGTAAAGGTTGTTGATTCCCGAGAACACTGTTGATGAGTAATATTATTATTGCTTGTCTCTGTTGCTCAGTTTCATCCGTTGCTTGGGTTTATCGGCTTCGGCCGCCAACCCAACAAGGGCCATATTTGATAGAAAATAAAATCAGTACGGTGTAACGCAAATCTATCTGTTAAGAGAGAGACAATCTGACTTTTAAAAGAATGGAAACATCCAAACTAGTCCTAGTTGCATAAATCAGTAAGGAAACTAATTGCGGGACCTGCAGGGTCCATTCCATGAATGGAAACTTAAGTTTCTCTAGGACTGACCAATTTTGGATAACCTTGAGTTTTCTTGTGAATGTTCCATCAACTTGAAATCAGTTTCAGATATCTGCCAAGAAAAAATAGCAATGAGTGAATTCAACATATAAAGAAATTATGTGTGGTATTTTAATGGTATTCTGTAAGGCTAAAAAAAGATGATTGGAATGCATAATGGTGGAATCACAAGAGCCAAGCTATGAAAGAAATAAATCATAGCTAAACATGCACATCTGGAACACACCAGAAGCAGCCATTCTGCTAAGCTAAGGGCAATCGAGGACTTGCTCTATTTTGATTCTATAATTTATCCTTCTAGGATGCCCATATGGAATGAACTCGCTGTCTATAAATGTTCAGTTTGGATTATACATAAAAATCAGCAGGATTAATCAATCACGATGCCCCCAATGCTCCCTGTAAGTATATACCATTCAGATTGAGAACACTTTCTAGAATACTACTTTGGTGTCGATAAGCAACAGAAATTAATATCAACAAATTACTAAGGTACGGTACTCCCATATTGCAATATGTTTAGGTTTCTACCTTAAAAAATTAACATATATAGCTGAACATTAGCATGTTTAGGCAACACTGTAAGAAACAGCCACAAAAATTTAACTGCAATTTATCGAAATAGGCATGTACACTTGTTTCAGAAATCAAATGTCCAAATGACAGCAGTATTATTGCAGACCTGAGAAATTGCCCCCCTAACTGACACTCAACCCCTTCTGCAGCAGACACAATTTTAAGTTAGCTCTTTGTCGACATTCTTGAAAGAAAAGACAATCTAGCTATCTACAAAATAATAATTTGCAATTGCTTGCAGAGTAATGAAAAGACAAGGAAAAAACCGAGCTGCTGTTGTCCTTATTTTTCCATTACAAAAATCAACTCATGAACTAGCATGAAGCTAAAGGAAAAAAGCTAAAAAGAAGCTACTCAGAGTATACTTGCGATTTTTAACTACAAAACTTTACAGATTACTTATATGACCTACCTAACACTCAAATGGAACATAGATTACTTATGCGATTACAAGCATCTTAAGAGACACTCAAATGGAACATATATTACAACAATACGTATCAATTATGTATTGTATATTGAGACTCCTAGTTAAAGGCAAAATCAATTTGCATGCGGCAGAGGGCAGGAGGATGGTGGCGGATCTGAGGATGAGAAAGGAAGAGAGGAGCCTGAGGGAGTGAGGGGAAGAAGGGAATGGAGAGAGGAACGTAGGGGTTAGGGTTTCTGATGGCACGATTACAACCATCCGATCTGTGATGGACGGTCTAAATAAGTTGGGCTATTTGGATCTTGCATTGTTTTTTCTGCTTAATGTTTTTTCTTTTTCTTTTTTATTTTTAGGGCTCGTTTGGTTTTTGCCTCTACACGCCTTGCCAAATCTGGGTTAGCCAAAAAATTGGCGGTGTTTTTCTCCGCCCGCAGTTCCACCAAATTCAACTGGCGTTGGCAGTGTTGGCGTTGGCGAGCCAAATGCCGGCTAGCATTCAAACACCGGCCAACAAGTTTGGTCAACGCCAACGTTTTGGTAGGGTAGGCTGGGGCTCCAATCCAAACGTCCCCTTAGTACACTATTGTGGAGTAACACAAAAATATAGTTATCTTATATACATGAATATATTTTTTATATATATTATACTACATATAATATGTCTCGTATAAATGAAAAAATGGTGAAAAGTTCAAATGTTTGCCAGGAATAATTCAATTTTTCTCCTGCAATCTTATTATAAAATAATAATAATGATACCTAAAACTTCTCGTAAAATTATGAAAAATGTTATAACAGATGTATAATCTTGACTTAAAAATTTCAAAAGATTTTAACAAAATTGGAGTATACATTGTTCACAAAAGAATATATCTCTCATATAGTTTCTTACAACTCAAGTCAAACTTTGAGACTTAAATACCTCATAACATTTTTGAACACGTATGAACCTCAAATTTGGACACAACCTTGTGTTGACCATAATATTAGAAAGTATGAACTTATATTAGCAATTGTTATGCAAAACACATGTTTTTCAATAATCTACTTAAATGGAAGAAAACATCCCAAATGAAAAAGATCAAATAAATAACGATTAACATACATAAAATGCCATTAAATAAAAGGTAGTAATTTAAGAAAAATTAGGAAAAAGAACCTTGAAATTTGCACTTCAGATGAGAGAGAAATACCAATTATAATTTTTGAATCTGGATTAAAAAGAGAATGAAGAACTATAGATGTGTTCTTCATCTCAGTCCACATGGTACGATATTGTCAAATGAAATATATTGCCAAAAATTGGCACATCCAAAGTGGTAGCCTAGTGGTAAGGAAAGCTTACTCCAAGGGGAGGTCAGTGGTTCAATTCCTGGTTCTCCCCTTTTTCTTTTCATTTTCCATTTTAACTTCTTCAGATTAGTATTATAAAATGCTTCATACGTTTAGCTATCACAACTCTATAAGTGGTGCAGTGGTAAGGCACCTACAGATGTTACTCAAAGTTGAGGGTTTGATTCCTCACAAGCCAGTTGTAGCCCCGAACCGGCTGTGAAAATGATTTTCACAGCTGGTTTTAATGGCTACGGAGCCCGTTAAGTTAAAAACCGGCTGTAACAATGTTTCAGTGCCTTTTTTTTCAAAATTGGCTGTGAAAATAGTGACTAGAAAAATGGTTTCTGTAGTAGTGATGGCGGCACGGAGCCGTTACGAAGTTTATTTCCCGTGTGCTGGATATGTCCCGTGTGTCCTCATATACACATGGGGAATGTTTTATTTACTGAGTGTTCTAAGGTTGGCACTCAGGAAACATGGTGTTTCCCGACCTGGCCCCGCCGAGTGCTGTTCGCCGAGTATCTACTCTTGGAAAAGGTTGTCCCGAGTGTTTCCGGTACTAGGGAACTTCGCATATTCTGGTAGTGGGGGCTTCCCAATTATTCTAAGTTCTTCATGAATGCTTGCCTGGTTAGACATGCTGCGTACGTTAGATTTAGTTACTAAGGTGCATATACATTGTACCCGAGTGTTTGTCAGCAGCCTGGAGAAAAAGGCTTCAGTACCGGGCTGTAACCCTCCTTTAGTACCAGATCCCTGCCCGGTACTGGGATTCCAATACTAAATGGGGTATCTTTTACTACCGGGTGCCACGCCCGGTACTAAAAGTGACATTTCCGTCGAAAAAATAGCTCTCCGATCCCTTCCCCCCTCTCTCTCATCTCTTTTTTTCCACTGCAGCATCTTCATCTGTTCTTTCTTCTTCTTCTTTCTTAAACCAAGTGAAGAAAAAAGAAGAATAGAGAGAACAGATGGAAAACCATGGGGGACAAAGGGTAGAGAGAGGAGACGCAAAGACCGGAGAATTTCTCTAGAACCTCTCCACTTTTCACTTAGTCACATTCAAGCAAGATCATAAGCACACATTGAACTACATTCAACATTCAATCCCAATATTACAGGCATAAAAAATACATAGAAAAATCTGCTCGAGGAAGAAGAGAGGAATACAACCACGCCCGCACCAGCCGCCGGCCCCCGCCGCCAGGGTCGTGCCATTACCGCACCCGCGTCACGCTGCCTCCACGACCAGGGGCGGGCTGCTCCTGCGCCCAGCGCTCGCCGCCTACGCGACCGGGCGCGGGCCACTCCCACGAGCCGCATCGTGCCGACTCCGTGATCGGGGCGGGCCGCTCCCACGAGCCGCGTTGTGCCGACTCCGCGACTGGGGGCGGGCTGCTCCTGTGCCCTGCGCTCGCCGTCGCCAGGGTCTCCTCTGCTGGATCTGCGCAAAAGAAAGAGAAATGAGAAAAAGAGAAGGAAGAAGGAGATGGACAGGATAAGGAGAAGGAGACAGAGAGAAATGAGAAAATGTAATAGATCTAATGGCTATGATGATTTGAATGTTCCGATTGATGGCCAGATGTTTTGCTTTTTTCTAGGATGTCTCTCTTTTTCTAGAGTGTCTACCTAGGATCCTAGATGGCTTCATGTAGAGGCTTCAAAAGGAGCCTCCAATTAGTAATATTAAGATTTTCTTAAATCTCAATTTCTGAGTTCACGATTTATAATTAACTGAAGCGTGTTGACCCGTGTCTGGTGCTGTGCTTATTTCTGCCGTGTTCTAGTCTATAGGGATATGTATGTAGATGCAGGTGCAATCGCGGTGCAGGTGCTCCCGGCCGTTCTTTTACCCGTCCATTCATGATGGATTGTTCAACAGATAAACATCAACTTTATATGGTCCCAAATGTATTGAAACCTCCAAGAACGCTTGGCTGGTTGGTGAACTAGTTATGTTGGTCACCACGAGTAGATATTTTGTATAAAAACAGCTCGTCATTTGAAGTGTACATATAATTAAGAGCAACTCTACATCTCTCCCCTGCTAGTAGGATCAAATATCATGTACAGTATATATGTACACAACAGATCGAAAATCATATGTAGCGTACAGAAATATAATAGCTATAAGCTCTAGGAAAAGGAGGCATAGGGAATTTTAGCCATGGTTGGATGATTGGAGTTGGCTCGTTCTGCTTCACCTCTCTAAAACATGGCATAGAGAACTGTTTCCCGTCGTGGACACCAAGAGCCACAACAGTTCGTGATATGCATAGAGAACGGACTATGGCCTGCAATGCAAGGGGTATCTACCCACAAGATGCATGTCGCAGGAGGCGTGCCGGCCACGGGCTATAGCACAGCCTTAGGGCTCGATAGGTTGCTGTCTCTACCAGCAGCAGCCGGTGCGCATGTTCAGCTATCAGCTTTCGCCCAAACCAGACACCTGGATCAATACACGTTTACTGATATTTTCATGTGTGTCACAGCCTTTACCCTCCTCAGCATCTTGATCCTGGTATGCTGCATGCCCAGTCCATTCGATTTCTTGCATGAGAAACAATGTTTGGAATTATTTTTTCTTGTTCTCTCTTCATTATTGACTCTGCTACCACCTCTCATTTGTTGGTAATTTGGCGTTGCACTAGATGCATTGGAAACTAACTGAGGTAGAACTTCGGGACAGTCATCAAATCTTATGATGTGGCCACTTAAATGAAGCATAGCATCTTTTTTTCTAAATTCATTGACCTGGCGGGCCTAGGATCTGAAGGATGGGTATTAAAAAATTTATAGGTATAAAAAGTGTTTGTTAACATGCTAAATCCTAGATTTTGACATGTATAATTGACAAGCATTGTCACACATTCACAGAAACTCCTGGACTGCAATCAGTATTAAAATAGGAGTTTATTTACAAAGCTAATTTACAAATTTGCTACAGAAAAGAGAATGAGGATTGCGTTTGAGCAATCAATTCACCAGAGTACCGGGGGATGGAGTAGGACACCCCATGGCAGCCAAGGAGTCTTGTGCCCGCTTGCTCCCTTCGCTGCTGCGACGCAGCGCAACATGCATGCTAGCGGCCTTGCGGACACGTCTTGCTGGCCTGGCTGCCAACTGCCAGGCCTCCCCGGTCCTCACGTCGTCATGCCCTCACGTAGCGTCCAGTCTTCGTCCTACTATTAGGGCTTCGAACCGATGCGAACTGGCCAATGTGTGTTCATGACTGGGCTAAGGATATATTGGGCCACTAGCACCTATCGGATCGTCAGGATAGTCGGCACTAGTAGAGAAATGGACATTCCTCCAACACCAAAAACACATCACCTGGTACTATGCCTAGAATTAGTACTGGGTCCAAATTTGGAAGTCTCCGGAGACTTTTTAATCCCCGGGACAAGAGGCGATGGGCAAGTATTTTTGGCTGAATGCTTGAGTGCTCTAATTGTGTCATTTTGTTTTTTTATAGTACATGTATGTAGTGTATAATAGTATATATACATAATAATTTTAAAAATAATAGGTATTCTAACGAATACCCATAAATTAAGCTGGGCCTGCCCTACCTAATTCCCAAAAAGGTAACCCTACGTGGACACACAAGTTACTAAAAAAAATCAATGCAATACCTATATATTGGTTGCAAAGTTGCATGGGAGATGAAACATGTGGTATGGTGTGAGGCAGATTCACTTGAGTTAATTCATTAAATACGTGAGTTAATTCATTATAGAAAGTGCTGGCATACGCAGCAGGCACACTAGTGTCCATATATAACTATATATCAGTGACTCTAGTCGCATTGCCTTGCTGGACTTGCATACCAAGCGACTCTCATGAGGAACAAAGGATGCAGCGGGATGAAAGCTAGGCCAAGCGTTAGGAAATGGAGGCATTCGGAATCTTTGTCGCATTGCCTTGCTAATTCTGTTAGTTGGAACTGCATGTGGCACATCATTGTTGAAGATAACACGAGTAAGAGGTTGGTCCATTTTTTAGATGGTAAGATGGACTTGGCTTATGGCTTTAATATCTGTGTGGACAACAGCTTCACTCCTCAAGAGGTTGCTGAAAAATAAATGGGAAAACATGCTGCATTAGCATGAGGTCAATAATGCTGAAATGTTCCAACACATTTGTATAATATAACTATATCATACGGTAGACATGTGCCGGCATGCAGTGAGTGGCATGTCATTCTCAACGGTTGTGGTAGTGTTCTTTTTTCTACATTTTACCGGCTCAACTTATGTGTGGTGCCGCGCCTATAACTATTAAGTAGAGGTCTAGAGCAATTACTTTTAATTTCTAGCGCACATAGTTTATCAAGAATGTCTCACTGGTTGGTGAGATTGGTACGGTAGATTTAAATTGACCTCCATAGACTGTAACAAGTATCGATAAAAAAGCAAAATCGACATGTTAGCATCACAAATATGATTCAATGCCAGTCAAACAAGAACACCTCAGCATGAATTAGATGGTGGTTTCTGTAGGCTGTCAAAAGCAAGCAAGGCAACAAGACCAGTAAGAAAGCTAAGGGAGGCACAAGAGGATGTTTCACTGAAATGGCAACTGGCATACGATACAGCAGTACCATATTGGTAGGATAGAAAATGCTGTTGACAATGCTAAAATGTTCGAGATCTGTGCGTCAGAAATTTTGACATCGAAACTATAGCTTATTTTTTTAATCTCGATTTTCAGATATTTTTATTTCATAGTTTATAATTTACTTGACCATCAGCCCTTGCGTGGTAGTGTTCTTGTCTCTAGTAATACATGAGGTACATCTATGCTGCTCCTGCTGCAAGCCATTCATCTACTCATCCACTCATGACAAAGGTAATCATCAATTTCCTGGACGCCTTGATTCTTGCCACCAATAGTTGCACATGAGGAGAACTGTTAGGATAGAGAAGTGAATCAAAGGGAAGGAATGGAACTATGCAGAAACAGCATGATCAAATTCAGGACGAGAGGAAGGATTCTTGGTGCACAAGAAAATGGTTCATACATAAGTATATTCGTTCCTCTCGCACTACATATGCCTCCGTAGCTGTCAAGCCCAAATGGCACTGTGCACACATGGGTCGGGCCGACGCAACCGGGAGCCCTGGCGAGTCCCAACATCCGGAGCTTCATCTCTAGGTGTATAATCTTCAGCAAAGTCACATACATCAGTGCTAACTCCCCCCACTGCTACACTGCCGGTTCAGAACCAGTTTTCACATCCAGTTCTGTCAAGATGGCGCTGTTTAAGTGGCAGTGAAGATCAGGTTTATTTTAACAGCCGGTTTTTGCCACCAACTAGCTGTGATAACCTCGTTTCCACAGTCGGTTTCTGGCTTAAACCGGCAGTGATATATTTTCCTTAATTAAAAAATAATTACAATATCTCAATTTTCATAGGACTATAATTCACAAATATATAATACATCCACAATACATCACCAGCATAGTACATTTATAGTCCATACATCATGTTTATTACTTGAAGTCTAATAAAATAGTGCTGACAAATAATACTTGTTTATTACTAATAGATCGAGAACTAACAGATCAAGAATTAAAAGATCCGAAGATGCAGATAGAGCACTAACATATCACTAACCAGTTCAACAATGTAGAAGCACGGGAGGATGCTTTTTCCTGCAGATGGGGCCACCGCACCAAGAATTGATCGCCTATAAGTAGCTTGTACAGCAGTAAACCATCAAAGAAAGCTTCTGCACTCTAGCAATGCATTCAATGTGAAAATGGAGGACCATCTAAAACCAAGCACACCTGCAGAAAGACAGCAGCTCGTTATAGACTATATCATATTGCATCAACTTGACATTTCAGACAAAAAATTAAGATCCTGTTCTGTAACAGAGAAAAAGGCAGAAATACTTTACTGTATGAAGTGAGAAAGGATAGAGGCATGAGTGTGTGAGGGCTACCACTACTACAGAAACCATTTTTCAAGTCACTATTTTCACAGCCGGTTTTTTGAAAGTGGCGCAGAAAATATTTTCACAGTCGGTTTTTCTAGTGCTGCGGCTGGGAAAGGAAAAACCGGCTGTGATAGGTGGTTTTCACAGCCGGTTTTTTAGCCGAACCGGCTGTGAAAAGGGCTAGGTTTTCACAGCCGGTTCGGCTAAAAAACCGGCTGTGAAAACCACCTATCACAGCCGGTTTTATACCTGACAAAACCTGACATTTGCAGGCTTTTTTCACAGCCGGTTTTTAAGAAAAACCGACTGTGATAATGCATTTTCACAGTCGGTTTTCTAAAAAAAACCGGCTGTGATAATGCATTTTCTAAATATACTCACATTTTTATTTTGCACCAGGCCCCCCAAAGTTTAGGTACGGCTCTCTGGTAGTGTCTTCTGTTGGCATTGGCCGTAGTATTGATAGATCACACCCTAGAACATCTGCTGCTTTATTTGGCACCATTGCTGAGTCGTGTATTGCCGAAAAGCTAGCTAGGACGGGAATAAAAGTCACTCAATCATCGATTAGAGGATGGGTTACTTGGTGGGCAGAGCCACGTGCTCTGCTTTTGCACTTTTAACTAGACTTCCTTACTCTCTTTGTAAAAGCCAAAGCACACGCAATTAACTACATGCAGAGGAAAGGCAGCAGGGTTGGGGACAAACAGAATAAAGCATTTTGCTTTCCCTTGCACTTTAAATTTACATGATAACAGAGGACAAAGTATCCCTTAATGAAAGCAGTAGGATAGATCACGAGCAAAAAAAAAAATCTTTATTGGTAACCATCAACTTTATCTTCCATTCTTCACCGTCACCAGCAGTTTTTTTTGTGTAGTTTTGTTGTATTTGTAATT
This sequence comes from Alloteropsis semialata, assembly GCA_004135705.1. Classification (NCBI taxonomy): domain Eukaryota; kingdom Viridiplantae; phylum Streptophyta; class Magnoliopsida; order Poales; family Poaceae; genus Alloteropsis; species Alloteropsis semialata. The sequence continues at coordinate 31,153,668 of CM014276.1, read as the reverse complement.
CATAAAACAGCGAGGTCTATTATTTATCATATCTTCTAGAATTAGAAAATATGATTCTAATAATGAAAAAGCGCAAGAAGAAAATGATGTTATGGAAATTAAATACGAAGATATAATTGAAAATTTCATTTCGAAGAATATATACTTGACAATGATGTTTTTTAATAGAAGTTAAGAAGATATGGGTAAAGAAGAACTGGCCTTTTACTCCTTTTAACATGAATTTTTTATGCTTGTGGAACTTACGTGGTGAAGTCAAAATGCATTCTGGTTAGAGTAAAATACACCGGCGGTCCCTAAACTTATTCTGGTGTATCATCTAGGTCATTAAACTCTCAAAATGCATTTTTATAAGTAACAATATGTTTTAATAATCCTATTGTAGGATGACTACTACTGTGGATTCATGCATGCGTGTATAAGAATTATTATTATGCACAATGAATATTTCTGCGCCGAGACAACTTTGTATGCTCATATACAAGGTCTATCATTTTTCATAGGTGTTAGGACGCATATAAGTTGCCTCGGAGGAGTTTCGGCTTTTTTCGACAACGTTAATGATTTTCCATGCTTTAATTGAATTTCTGGGCATTTTTTTGAGAAAAAATACGAAAATGCCTAAACCTTCTCCGAAAATTGTTGGATTTTTTCCATGAGCCACTATTTCAATGAATGACTCCATCGCACAAAGATCTTGCCATTTTGAGAAGCCGGTACTGCACATCGTTCACAATCTCGAACCTACTCGACACACTTCTATAGGACTTAGCGTATTCTTTCACGTTTCTGCACCGAGACAACTTTGTATGCTCATATACAAGTTCTATCATTTTTCATAGGTGTTAGGACGCATATAAGTTGCCCCGGACGAGTTTCGGCTTTTTTCGACAACGTTAATGATTTTCCATGCTTTATTTGAATTTCTGGGCATTTTTTGCAAAAAAATACGGAAATGGCTAAATCTTCTCCGAAAATTGTTGAATTTTTTTCATGAGCCATTATTTCAATGCATGACTCCATCGCAGAGAGATCTTGTCAGTTTGAGAACCCGGTACTGCACATTATTCACAATCTCAAACATACTCGACACACTTCTATAGGACTTAGCGTATTCTTTCACGTTTCTGCGCCGAGACAACTTTGTATGCTCATATACAAGGTCTATCATTTTTCATAGGTGTTAGGACGCATATAAGTTGCCCCGGACGAGTTTCGGCTTTTTTCGACAACGTTAATGATTTTCCATGCTTTATTTGAATTTCTGGGCATTTTTTTGCAAAATAAATACGGAAATGGCTAAACCTTCTCCGAAAATTGTTGGATTTTTTCATGAGCCATTATTTCAATGCATGACTCCATCGCAGAGAGATCTTGTCAGTTTGAGAACCCGGTACTGCACATTGTTCACAATCTCAAACATACTCGACACACTTCTATAGGACTTAGCGTATTCTTTCACGTTTCTGCGCCGAGACAACTTTGTATGCTCATATACAAGGTCTATCATTTTTCATAGGTGTTAGGACACATATAAGTTGCCCCGGACGAGTTTCGGCTTTTTTCGACAACGTTAATGATTTTCCATGCTTTATTTGGATTTACCATGTAACCATCAGTCGGCATTTCATAACTATTGCCTCGGACCGTCTGTCGGTATACATGGTGGCCCATTCTGGCGCGAAAAGTTTTCCTCAAGGCCCAGGCTCGCGCGCAAAATTTTCCATCGGGCCCATCGGTCAGCCTTATCTCCCAATCTCCCAAAACAAACCCTAAATCCTTTCTTCCCCTCTTCCCCCGCCGCCGCCGCCACTCTCCCTTCCCTCCCAAAACGCCACCGCGCGCTCCTTCTTCCCAAAACGCCGCCGCCGCGTGCGCTCCCGCTCCCCAAAACGGAGCCGCGCGCTCCCAGCGAGCATTCCAAAAGGACCCCATGGCCACTCCAAATCCTCTCCCCATTCTCATTTTCCTCCACCGCCCACCTCTCCAATCTTGCCACTGCAAATCCTCCGTCGCTGCCCGTCGCCACCTCGCTGCGCCGCCCTCGCCAGCTCGCTGCGGGCGGCCCTCGCCAGGTCGCAGTCGACCTCGCCATCCCCGCCCCTCTCGAGTCCTTGTGTGCCCTTGTCTGACTCTCTGTTGCTATGCAGCCCCCAATCGAACTCGGAGCTGCTGCCAAGACGAGATCTCCACTGCGAAAATCCACATCTCCCAGGTTAGCCGCAGGTCAACACCCACAGCTGCAGCGCCTCCCATGCAGATTGAAGATTGAGGATGAATCCTGACACTGCTTCTCCCTCAACCCCATCCAAATCCTGACGTCTTATTCCTCAACCCCCTCCAAGTCCTGACGTGTTCCTCTTCCTGAAGACTGAAGGTGACACTTCTAATTTTTCATCTCGATGTTCACTTCTTGGGACTAGCATTATTATGGGTTAGTCTTCCAAATGCGTATTATAGTGCCCACCAGTAACCTTCCTAGTTAGTATCAATGTAACCTTTGTAATTTAGGATCTCAATCAGTCACATTTATGGTACTGCTGATTATTCAGTGGTGTTGTTCATAGTTGGATACTTTTTTTCTATTCCTGATCTGAACTTTTAACTACAGCATATATGCTGATGTATAGCATATATCTCTGGGTACAATTATTTGATTACTGCTAGATTGTTGCAAGCATAAATGGATGTAGGTCACCATTTGAGTTTTAGTGCTTGGATATATCTGCGTGCAATGTGGTTGCTACTGTCAGTATAATTGAAAAAGGATAGATACTAAAATTCTAGTAAATGTATGTCAGACCTGCGCACACGCTTGAGAGATGCTAAACATTTATCTTGCAAACTACAAATGAACTAAATCTATTCAGCTAGTGCCTTGTTCCTGTACTCAATATCTAGTGCTTTGTAAATCTTGTAGTCTGACATGTAAATGAGTTTAACCGGAAACTACACACTTAAGAATTTTTAGTACTATCTTATGATGGAAAGCATGGCTTATATTTCATACTAAATTGGCTCTTCTTGGTGCAGCGCAATTGTAAAATTTCCGGACATCTACAACATCCACATTTCACAACAGTTGACTCTGCGTAAAGGTAGGGTTCGCATTCTTACTCATATTGCTTTCTCTGATGCTCCTGATTATGTTGTGTGGTTGCACTCTTTGTGAAAAGAGTCATCTGAAAGCTTCTTGATCTCCTCATGGATAAGATCAATAGTGAGGCTAGGTACATTGGTATAACTGATACATGGTTGTGTTGTTGCAATTCTCAAACTGGGAGCCAGTAAGGCGTCTCATAGTCAGTTGCTGGGAAGTATGGACTGTTGGCTTGCATTTAGATTTCCCCAAGCATGAGCCAGTAAGTCGTCTCATAGTCAGTTGCTGGGAAGTTCCTATTTTTTCAATTTTAGCAAAACAACTAATTTGCTTAGCTGAAACTATAGCCAGCTATAGCTGATCTTAGCTGTTGCAAAGCCCAACAGCTAAGAGGCTTAGCTGGAGATTTTAAACACTGATTGTTTGTCAAACTCTCTTTGCACTTTACTAATTATATGGTAATTTATTTTTCAAGAAGTGCTGGACACTACTAGCTACATACCAGGAAATGGTCACTCATAATGTTGTTGGATCCATAGCTTTTGTTTTTTTATTTACTGGAGGAACTGACTATGCAGACTGCCTCATGAGTGTGCAAGACAATTTAGTAGCCCAACCTACTTTTGGATCCATGAATTGCTTTTGGTTTATGAGATTTAGAAACGATTATCTGCACAAACTTGATGTATGGATTGCAAATGTACTATGTTGGTGATGAATTGTGAATGCATTATATATTTGTGAATTACTGTGCTGTGAAAATTGAGACATTCTAATTATTTTTTTTATTCTGGAAAAACATATCACAGCCGGTTTCAAACCGGCTGTGAAAATGAGTTTCACAGGCGGTTTTTATTTGCAGAAAACCGGCTGTGAAAATTCCCTTTCACAGCCGGTTTTGTTTAGCAGAAAACCGGCTGTGAAAAGGCACTTTCACAGCCGGTTTTTTGGCAAAAAACCGGCTGTGATAACGCCTGACGCAGCAGGTTTCGAAGGTTCAAAACCGGATGTGAAACTGATTTTCACAGCCGGTTCATAACGTAAACCGGCTGTGAAAATCGATTTTCACAGCCGGTTAAAAACCGACTGTGAAAAAGGGATTATCAGCGCCACTTAACCAGCGCCACTTTTGAAAACCGCCTGTGATGTGGGCAACCGAACCGCCTGTGATGCTCCTGCTGTAGTAGTGTACCTTAAGAACGAATGCAGAGACATACAGAGGAAAAGCATGTCCCTGGACCATTGCAGAATATATTCAGAAGTAACAGATCATTAGTGTCTTTGAGCTCATGCTGCCGCTACATGTGCATTATCGTTACGGCTTGCATGGAGTTAGCTAATGTTCTTCCAATATCATACATACAGCTATAGTTAGAAAGCAATAATTTTAGTGGCATGTTATTGTAGTATTTACAGTTGAGCATATACACTTATGCACAGTGATGTTCAAGAAGAGAATGGGATAAAATTTACAAAAACAAAGGGGCAAAGGATATGATCAAATATGCATCTGCTTATTTGTAGGAGATACATAAATGTGCACGAAAATGCATAAGATGCAAGGAATCATGGATTTAGCACACATGCTACAATCTTTTGTATATTAACAATATGAGTTACAAGTCTTGGTCTATCATGACTTCACCACATGAATCTTAATTTGGTAGCATAACTCTAGCACTTACGTTTGCACATACTAGGAAGTAGGAACAAGGTTGTAGTGGATCATCTTATTCCTCAAACCAAACAACCCATATCGTTACTCGACTTAGTATGCCTTCTTTTGCAGGCTAGGAGGAGCTCTGATTTTTGGTTACAGTATAGGAAAAATTGTTGGCTATGCATGCATGTGCTGTGCCGATTGCTGTGCCTATAATGAGAGCTATCACATTCAATTTCCACCACACTCAAATATTCTGGATACTAATGTGTGCATAAATATTCTGGATACTCACAAGTACTTTCTTTGACTATACATATGTGTAGTACATCTAACTCCCCCTGCCACTCCTGTGTTCTGCAACAAGTATGATATTACGGATAGAGTTTAAATAAAAGTTACACAAATGTGGTAGGTTAACTAAGTAGAATGTGGAAAAGGAGAAATTGTGAATTGCTAATCATTGTTACAAACATTTCCCTGAACTTAGTCGGGCAAAAAGCAGAATGGCTCCAAATGATTTAATGCAAGTCAAGCATGAACACATCATCATGATGGTTGTCTCTCTAGGTATCAATTTATTCAATTCTTGAAAAGATGACTATATTTGCTCAGAAAAAAAGAAAAGATGACTATTTGTGAATAAAATAAAAATCTATGGGTCTCCATATTTTCAATTAAAGGTGACATAAATAAATTGTAGACATGTCGATGGCTGCAATAGAGATTCGGTATACAAACATTGCTTCGTCACTCCATGTTATCTTTGTGTTACATCCAATTTCAAAAATTATACTAAAAGTGTTATACTAAATTGGCCTGTGGATGAAAGACATTATATTTATGATGCCTCATGACCAAACTAGTCACATTGTCCTTATTTTACCAAGAACATTTCAATTCACTTTCTCCATGTTAACTTCCTTTTCACTTTCTCCATGTTCACTTTTACCAAGAACATTTCATTTCATTTCACCATGCTGAACGTGGGATATATATTGCCAACGAACAACGATAGGTGCCATAAACATTACAAAAAATCTAGCTTGGCCAGTCCATGTGAATCAAGAAGCAGAGCCGCTGGTGAAGTAGATTAAGTGCAAACCTTCCAAAAGCAAGCAAGCTAGGTAACAAGATTATTAGTGGGAAGGAGAGGCACTGGGATGTTTAATTGAACCACCACAGTTGAGAGAAGTACCTCCTCACTTTCTGTGGCTGTGTGACCTGGTTACCTCCAACAAATTTCTGGTTACCTGTTGCCCACTGCGAGGTATATATGTCAGCGTTGATCCCAGCAATTCTCCTAATCAATAGCCGTGTTGAGGAAAACTTGTTAACAATTTGTAGAGCCATGCATACAAGCAAGAGGAATCCTTTTAATTAATCCCAAATGCAACGAAATGTTCAAGAACTTTTGCTGGATGTTGAGTTGGTTAAGCTGGAGTTAGGTCGTTATTTATCAGAGCAACTCTTATCTTTCTGGCATGCTAGACTCGCTTAGAGGACAGATAGAAAATCACATGTGGTGTATAGATGGTAGCTAAGCATCTGGAACTGGAAGAGGATTAGAGAAGCAGAGGGAATTTTAGTCGTTGGCGAATGAAAATTTGTTTTTGCTATTCGCATCCTAGGTCTAGATGTGGTGGGTCCAATGGATTTGCAGTTGGTTTAGTTGATGCTGTGTGCTCTGGTCTTGGAGATAGTACCGAGGCGCGCGCAGCCATTAGAAACTGTCAATAAAAGAGCAGAATTCCATGGCATAAACAGTAGAGCTTTTTGGGTTACTGTTCATGGTTCAAAGTCCAAACAAGTGGTACTTGTTATGTTGTTGATTTGATCAATGCAGCTTCCTGTGCTGGTTTGCACTGAGCACAGTTTCCTATGGGAGCTCTGCGTTTAGTACATACTGACTCTACTTACCATCTTGCTGACTGATCTTGTGGGAAAAAACCACTGAGCAGGAATAGTACATTTCATTTTTTCTTTCAAACAGCGCAGTCAATTTTATCAGGTTGAAACATAGTATGGTGGTAACATAGCTTGTTCAAAAATCCAAAATCATAATGTACAATGCTAAACATGCTGCCTACGGCAGTCATTCGCACGGTGGTGGTGTGCCTTTTTCTATGTTCTTTACCTCTCATATATTCTGTATATCAACAACTAGTTCGATATCTGTATATAAGTGCAACATTTTTTATTCCTGGCAACTCCAGTGTTCTGTAACAAGTATGGACACATAGCAAATAAATCTTATCCTCGCAATATGATTTAATGCCATTCAAATAAGAACACATCGCGGCATGAATTAGATGGTGCTCTCCCTAGTCTATTAGACGCAACGTAGTAATTATTGATAGGAAAGAAAAGTGAGATGACCACTCTTGTATCAGTATATTTAATTCCAAAAAAAATGACCACAAGAAAAAACAAAAATTGCATATCCATATCCTAAAGGCAAGATATATAAGTTGTGGGCATACCGATGACTGCCATAGAGTTCAGATAGACAACATATAGCTAGCTTCGTTTTGTAAAGCAGAGCCACAGGCCTTGCGGAACTGCCGAAAGAAATCCAAGTAACATGATTAGTAGGAAAGTGAGGCACCAGGATGTTTAATTGAGCCGGCATAGGATACCACTCTGACAGAATTGTTGGAAACAGAAGCATTGGGATGTTTCATTTTTGAACCACATGTGGTCAATGCACCTCGTTTGATTTTAATCCTGTACTCGCTGCCAAAGCCATGTCCATGGGCCCCTTCCGAGAACATTTCCTTTCAGCAGCATTGGCTAGGGTCTTCAAACCTTCTGTAATTGTATGCACATTTAATAAATATTTTTATTGAATTTGCATGTTCTCGGTACAATCTGTTCATATATAACAATGCATCGCATGCATATCTGGTACTCATGAATCTGATGGACTTGAGATTCATCTACTAATCCATTCATGACCAATGATTCGTCAGCTAATTGTGAATTGTCTGCATGCATGGATTCTTGTCATCAAGTACATGAGGAATCCTGTTCATATAATTCCTAATGTACTGTGTTCTTCATTGCTTGGCTGGTTGGTGAG
>CM014276.1:31087229-31144826 GCA_004135705.1 Alloteropsis semialata | reverse complement strand
CGATGGAACAATCCCAAAAAAAGCAATTATGGTTAGATGAACAATCAATCGACAACACCGTCGTAAAGCAGTTATTGCAATTACAGAATAATCAAGACAGCACCTTGCTGTAACGAAAATGGCCCTTGTGCCATTTATATTGTGATTTTGGTGATTGAATGACAACATAGTCTTTAGGACTAATATGTTTGTTGAGTAATTTACATAGAAAATTACGTCCCAAGAATGATTTCAAAGTATAGCCAAAAACTAGAGATAGTCTTATTTTGAAGTATTTATGACATGGTACTGGCATATGAAATCATGGAAAGCGCTTGAGTTGATTGAATTGGAACAGCCCGCAGAGTTTGTACACGGCGTATGAAACGCCGAGGCACGGCGTACAATCCAGAAGCATACGGCGTGTGGAGAAGAATCAAACAGAAAAGGAATATTCCACACGGCGTATGATCCGGCGGTGACGGCGTACAAGTTGGAAGCATACGGCGTTCAAAGGATCCCGAAGAAAGGCCACGACGTATGATCCGGTGTTACTGTGCTGATACAGGGCGGATCATACGGCGTTCAAGGGTTGATCAAGCTCAAGATAGGATCCACAGGATTCTACACGACGTACTATACGCCGACCCCGGCGGAGTAACGGCGTACAAGTTACTCAGTGGCGATGTCAAGTGAAGATTGGAGGAGAAGGCACGGCGTATGATCCGCCGGCCACGGCGTACATATTCAGAAGTATACGGCGTGTGCAAAGAGCCGTTGGAAAAGGTATTCGACCGTTGGAAAAGGCACACGGCGTATTATACGCCGATGGAGAAAAAGCACACGGCGGAACATACGGCATTCACGTTTTCTGTGCAGCTTTTGGGTAACGGCTAGTTGAGCCCCTTGGGCTATAAATACCCACCCCATTCGGCCATTTGGAGTTGCTGGAGTCCAGAGAAGTTCATCTACTACCACAAGACATCCAAGCCACCATTTGTGCTACATAGATCATCCTAAGTGAGTAAGAGAGCTAGGATAGCCCTAGTGAGTGAGTTGCAAGGTGTTGTACCTTGTGCTTTGGTTCTAGAGTGAACCAACACTTGTAATCTCGGTGTGCCGGCCCCTTGGAGTCTTAGTGACTCGCCGGCAAGTCTTCGACCCTCCGGCTTGGTGTGGAGAGGCGACGACGACTTTGTGCGGGGGAAGAGGAGACCCCTTCCTTGGTGGAGAAGCTCCGTAGTGGAGGCGGCGTCAAGATCTCCGGAAGAGTAGGTTGATGAGAGCAAGGTCTTGGTGACTTGCTCATCATCCCTCTTGGGGAGCCTTTGTGGCGAGCTCAAGGCCTTGACCGGGAAGAAGACTTGGCGACCGGGAGCATATCCTTTGTGGAGCTCCAACGTGGAGTAGGCGTAAGCCGAACCACGGGATAAATCTTCGTGTCAAGTTTGCATCCTTCTAATCCTTTAAGGTTCCGCATTTCATACTTGCAATTGTGTGCCTTTACCTTTCTAGAGTAGTATCTTGATAGGATTGGCTCTAGGTTGCAAAACTCTTTGGGTGGGTGCAAACACTAGAAGAAAACCTTAGTTGCACATCTAGATATCTTGTCTTAGTTTCATATTGTGCAATTAGAAGGCATGTGATAGGTTTGGTTTTTAGAAAGCCTAATTCACCCCCTCCCCCTCTTAGGCTATCACGAGCATCGATTTCTTTCAAGTGGTATCAAGCCGGGACTCACATCTTTCACAAGAAACGCCCATTCAATTGGCAATTTGTGAAACCGGCTCATTTGAATCGGTTAGGTTTCACCGCCTAGTGAGTTAGCTCGTTGGGGAGAGGATGGATCTTTTAGGATCACCTCCACGTTTCGATGGCACGGGGTTTCAAAGATGAAAAGTGCTCATGGAAGCTTTCCTTCAAGCAAAGGTGCTTGACGTTTGGCGTGTGACTAGTGAGGGCAAGAAAAGTGAATCCAAAGGAGAAATGCAACATGATTCTACTGCTAGAAGTATTTTATTGTCCTCTGTTAGTAATGATATTTTTAATCATGTATTCACATGCAAGAGTGCTCATGAGTTGTGGAAGGCTATTCTTGAGAACCATGAGGGCACAAAGGATGTGGCAAATGAAAGATATCATGTTCTCAAGGATAAGCTCAACAACTTCAAGCAACTTGAGCGTGAGAATGCCGAACAAATGTACTCACGCCTGACCATGCTTGTGAATGAGATGAATTATTTAGGTGTCAACAACATCGATGACATGGGCATCATTCGGTTGATACTCCATAGCCTTCGCAAGCTGGACTATGATTTGATGATCGCCATCCTCTATGAGAAAGACCTCACAAAGAGCACACCAAATCAAGTCCTCAATAAGGTGATGGCTTTTGAGCTTTGCAATGGCATCAAGTCAAAGTCAAGATCTTCTTCACCTACTCCAAGCATTGCTCTTGCGAGCAACCAAGAGAAGAAGAAGAGCAAGAAGAAGGAGGAGAGCTCAAGTGAAGAAGAAGAAGAAGAAGAAGAAGCCTCCTCAAGTGATAGTGATGGTGAAGAGATGTCCTCCGAGCTCCAAAGACAAGAAGTTGATCAAGATCATGGAGAAGATCAACTTGATGGGGTACATGGTCCACATCAAGGATGGGAAGCATCATCAACACATGATGATCAAGAAGATCAAATATGAGAAGAAGAGGAAGGAGAAGAAGGAGAAGGAGCCCAAGCATAAAGCCTTCACCACATTCGGAGAATGGGTGAGTGATGACACACTCAACAACAAGAGCTCCTCTCCCTCATCACACTTATGCCTCATGGCCAAAGGTATGGAAAGCGATGTAAGTGGTGACTCCGATTCCGATTCTGATTCCGATGATGAATCCCCCGCTAAGCTTCTCACCTTGATTCATCAACAACAAAAAGGCCTTAAGAAATTGACCAAAGATAATAAGGCTCTCAATGATCTTAATGCACTCCTTGCTTCAAATTTTGATAATTTATTAGGCAAATACCAATTGCTTAGCAAGGAGCTTGAAGAACTCAAAATTGAGAGCCTTAACAATCAATCTAAGGACTCTTTGTTAAACTTGGAGCAATCTATTTCTTGTAATATTTCTATCTCCAAGGTTGATGCCTCTACTTCTTGCATTGATTTAATTGATGAATCTTGCTCACCCCCTTCAATGAGAAATGCTTTGAGAAAATTGTTGTAGAGACTCTAGATGATCTCATTGCCAAGGAGAATGAAGAGCTCAAGCAAGAATTGGAGAGTCTTAGGCAAAGCTTGGCAAACTTGAAGGGCAAGAGCATTGGGAGCAATGTCCAACGTTCTCAAGATAACCATGATGACATGGTGAACAAGCTTGAGAAGGGTGAAAACGTGACTTGCTTCAAGTGCTACAAGGAAGGCCATAAGTTCTATCAATGCCCACTTGTCAAGGGGACGCCCAAGAGTGAGAAGAAGAAGGCCAAAACCACCATCAAGAGCTCCCTCATCTACACCAAGCCCAACCACAAGAACAAGGTAAAAGCCAACACCTATGTCCTTAAAAAGAATGCTAATGGCAAGATTATTGCTAGTACGGTTGGGAAGCCCAAGATGAAGGAATGGGGATGGAACCGACCCATTTGTGTGCCCAAGGAAGTCATCACCAACATGAAGGGGCCCCAAAAGGTTTGGGTTCCAAAGGATACTTAAAGCCCAAGATTGGCTTCGGGGGATTTGGAGGCTTGGCTCACAAGAAGAGGAGAAAGATCAAATAAAGTAGCCAAGCTTGCAAGATTGGACTTCATTTGCCCAAATCCCCCACACTAAGGTAAATAAGGTATTGGTGATTCAATTCAAATTCTTTGTCTATTTACCTTGCTAGTTTTGCATGTGCTACCTTTCTATATCCCTTGCATTCATGTGGTATCTATTGCAAATTCTAGTATTACTATTATATGGTAAGTTGCTTGTGCTATGCACTCTAACCCATGAGCAACTTACATGGTTTGCAAAGTTTGTGTAGGTTCCCTACACTTAGTTACTTTCATGGTACATGAGCTTCACAAGGTATGATTTTGGTACCATGACCACAAGCTATAAGCTTATCTTCCCATTTGTTGTTCAAAACAATGTGCATACACTTGATAGTGATTCAAACACTAAATGCACACATTTAGGGGGAGCTTAGCTTATGGATTGTGATTTTGGAGACTAACTTGTTTATCATGCTTATTCTTATTGTCTCCATATGCCGTACAATATCATACTTAGAGAATGTGCTTCACTCATAATGTGATCCTACAACTCTATGTGTATGATTATAGAAAATTTGTGCTTTCATGCATATTGAGCCTTGGCCTATCGAGTTTATGATCTCCATATCTAAGTTCATAGGCTATGTGCTCATACATTCCCTTTTGGTTAAGTATCACACTTATTTTCTCTTGTCATCTACTTTCAAGTGATACTTGACTAACTCCCTAGGCTACTAATTCCCTCTATGATCTATGTTGTTTTTTTATAGGTCCTTTTAGGTGATTTGATTCCAAAGGGGGAGAAGTTTGGATCAAAGCAAGCTTAAGAGTAAGTGACCTAATGAGATAGGGGGAGAAGCCATGAGAAAGGGGGAGGATACATGTAGAGGGAGAAGTCATGAAGCAGATGTTGGACATAGGGGGAGGCCATACCCATTGTGATACTTCAAATTATATGGGGGAGATGGTTCCCTAATCCAATGAAAAGAGTGATAATCATTCAAGCAAGTGTAAGAGCTCAAACTTGGTCAATTTTCGCATATTTCATACTTGCTTTGATTGTGTTGTCATCAATCACCAAAGAGGGGGAGATTGTAACGAAAATGTGCCATTTATATTGTGATTTTGGTGATTGAATGACAACATAGTCTTTGGGACTAATATGTTTGTTGAGTAATTTACATAGGAAATTACGTCCCAAGAATGATTCCAAAGCATAGCCAAAAACCAGAGATAGTCTTATTTTGAAGTATTTATGACATGGTATTGGCATATGAAATCATGGAAAGGGCTTGAGTTGATTGAATTGGAACAGCCCACAGAGTTTGTACACGGCGTATGAAACACCGAGGCACGGCGTACAATCAAGAAGCATACGGCGTGTGGAGAAGAATCAAACAGAAAAGGAATATTCCACACGGCGTATGATCCGACGGTGACGGCGTACAAGTTGGAAGCATACGGCGTTCAAAGGATCCCGAAGAAAGGCCACGGCGTATGATCCGGTGTTACTGTGCTGATACAGGGCGGATCATATGGCGTTCAAGGGTTGATCAAGCTCAAGATAGGATCCGCAGGATTCTACACGGCGTACTATACTCCGACCCCGGTGGAGTAACGACGTACAAGTTACTCAGTGGCGATATCAAGTGAAGATTGGAGGAGAAGGCACGGCGTATGATCCGCCGGCCACGGCGTACATATTCAGAAGTATACGGCGTGTGCATAGAGCTGTTGGAAAAGGTATTCGATCGTTGGAAAAGGCACACAGCGTATTATACGCCGATGGGGAAAAAGCACACGGCGGAACATACGGCGTTCACGTTTTCTGTGCAGCTTTTGGGTAACGGCTAGTTGAGCCCCTTGGGCTATAAATACCCACCCCATTCGGCCATTTGGAGTTGCTGGAGTCCAGAGAAGTTCATCTACTACCACAAGACATCCAAGCCACCATTTGTGCTACATAGATCATCCTAAGTGAGTAAGAGAGCTAGGATAGCCCTAGTGAGTGAGTTGCAAGGTGTTGTGCCTTGTGCTTTGGTTCTAGAGTGAACCAACACTTGTAATCTCGGTGTGCCGGCCCCTTGGAGTCTTGGTGACTCGCCGGCAAGTCTTCGACCCTCCGGCATGGTGTGGAGAGGCGACGACGACTTTGTGCGGGGGAAGAGGAGACCCCTTCCTTGGTGGAGAAGGTCCGTAGTGGAGGCGGCGTCAAGATCTCCGGAAAAGTAGGTTGATGAGAGCAAGGTCTTGGTGACTTGCTCATCATCCCTCTTGGGGAGCCTTTGTGGCGAGCTCAAGGCCTTGACCGGGAAGAAGACTTGGCGACCGGGAGCATATCCTTTGTGGAGCTCCAACGTGGAGTAGGCGTAAGCCGAACCACGGGATAAATCTTCGTGTCAAGTTTGCATCCTTCTAATCCTTTAAGCTTCCGCATTTCATACTTGCAATTGTGTGCCTTTACCTTTCTAGAGTAGTATCTTGATAGGATTGGCTCTAGGTTGCAAAACTCTTTGGGTGGGTGCAAACACTAGAAGAAAACCTTAGTTGCACATCTAGATATCTTGTCTTAGTTTCATATTGTGCAATTGGAAGGCATGTGGTAGGTTAAGTTTTTAGAAAGCCTAATTCACCCCCTCCCCCTCTTAGGCTATCACGAGCATCGATTCCTTTCACTTGCTACGCAACATCAGAAGATCGATAAGGCAACAACGTATACTCCCTCCGTATTGAAATAGAAGTCGTTTTGGACAAGATTTTAGCCAAACATTGGGAACATAAATCACGAATAACTTTTAATTCGTTGAGTTTGAAAATGTGAAAACCATATAAAGAGGTTTGTCTTCAAAAGTATTTTTATAAAAGTATAAATATATTATATTTTAATAAATATTTTTAGAAAAATAATAAGTCAAAGTTACATTTTGGAGACCGTGTCGTTGTCCAAAATGACTTCTATTTCAATACGGAGGGAGTATTTATTAAGGAAAAAATATTCAATACAAAAACAGGGTTAAAGGTGTCGCGTTATGTGAAAACCGATCCTCCACACCCATTTTGATTGTCCCTGGAAATTGCCAACAACGTGACATTTATAACAATTAGTGAGGCACACGTTACAACATACATACTCCCGGATGAGTAGGACAATGCACCAGTAGAAAAACCGGCTTTAGTCCTGGTGCGGAACCGGCTTTAGTCCCGGTTCCGCAACCGGGACTACGGTCCCGGCATTTACCCGGGACTAAAGGGGCTCCACACGGCGCGCAGGGCGGAGCCCCTCTAGTCCCGATTGGTGTTACCACCCGGGACTAAAGGGTTTTTTCCTTTTCTGTTTTTTTTCTTTTCTGGTTTCTTTTATATAGAGATACGTATTATACCTGTATATAATAATATAATATATGTCCATATACGTATTAGTTATGCATCACTAATGCATTAAACTATTAATACTGATATTAATATATACGCTAATAATATTAAACTTACATATATTTTTAAATAAAACAAATTATGAAAGGTGAATATTAATATTTACACCAAGATTTCAAAGGAGCATATATATGTATATTTACAAAATGCCTATTATTTGCTCCGTGTATCGACATCGTGTCCATTCCACCAGAATGCCCCTGTCTTGCTCACGACCTCATCGATTATAAATCCGTAGAGTGCCTCTTGAATCACCACAATTCTTTGGAGCGTTAAGATCTCATCTTTCATATGCATCATCTGAGGATGTGGTTAATAGAAAAATATAAATAATATTATTATGACACACATGCATACATACATACATACATACATACATATAGATATCAATGGAAATGGAACATACCGTCAGGTCCCAATTAGTGACGATCGTCCTATGCCCTACAAGAGTGTGCATGTACTCACAGACATAATATCCACATAAATTGGTGCCTTCATTCTGCCTATAACACTTTATAGGAGAAATGGTGAAGTCATTACATGCATATTCACGATAATGAAACAAACAAAACGAGATGTGTGTCTATGTATAGTAGTATTTACCAGAAAGTCTCCCTTGATACCAAGTTGTTCCTTGAATGGACCTTTGTGCTCTGCACGAAACTTTTTCCAACACTTGCGCACACCATATGAAATAAATAGAATTCTCGTCTGATCTAAAGAGGAATAATAGTGCAAGAACCGAAATTACTTTTGAAGGAGGTCAATCATTGGTTGGCACGCGTCCTGTGGTCCCCTCAATGAGTCCATGATGGTCAACAAGCTTATGTCCGGTTGTATAACAAATAATATCCAATGGAACCTATTTACATGCAAGTTTTGTACCAAGGGTCACGTCAATTGAAATAAAAATTATGTTAGTAAGAAAACTGAAAGATGCACAAGACAGTAAAAGTACTCACCCAAAGTTGTAAGAAAATAGAATCATTGTCTTGTAATGTTGTACACGTAAGAATTTGTCAATGTTATTCATTGTGTCTTTATAAAAATTTAATAACATATGCTGGTTTACAGTTTTTGGGTCGATGAAGCCCAAGTCGAAGTATGAGTTTTTTCTGCATACTTCAATCTCGATTCTACAGGATACAATTTGAAAAAAAGAAATGTTTAATAATACGATTGACAATATATAGGAGACGTTAAATATAGAAATAAACGAAGCACTTACAGCACCCAGCAGCTGAGGAGAGACACGTCAAGGGCATCCCTATGGTATATCTGGTAAAATTCTGAGAATTCCAGATACATAACATTATCACCACGAAAGTAGTCATCGTCTCTAATCTTCATTCCCAACATTCTCTGGCCTTCGGCCGACGCCTTAAGGTACCATTCTTGTAAGCTGTATATTTTTGTTGACAGCGTGTGGTACATATCAGGATCCACTAGAGGTAAGCCAAGCTGAAATGGCCACCTTGGTATAGCCTTTGGGGTCTCATTCTCATTCAGCATTTGCGAGGGCGTCAATCCTGCCCCTTTACAAAACTCAAGCACGTCGACCGGTCCAAGTCCATCATTCACTATGAGTGGATCAATTGTTTGCCTCTCCTGCTCACCGAGCTGAGCAACAACATTTCCCTTCCTTTGCTGCTTGACGCTCTTGTGGCTCTCGCTAGTCTCTTCGCTCTGTTGACTCCGTCGCTCCTTCTCCTCCCTTTGATTTTTCTCATACAATTTCTTAATAGAGCGGTCATAGTCTGACAATACTTTCTTCTGAGTTTCTTTAGTCATGCCAACAAAGAAAGCAGACTTAGCAAAATCAACTACTTCTTTTTTCTCGGGCTCCTTCTTTTTGAAGAACTCTTTAACCTTATCCAGACTATGCTGCTTGCACTCCTCATCAGTTTTTTCCCATGGTAGCTTGGCAGGTTCCTTGGCTTACTTTGGCTGCTTTGCTGGCTTCTTTGTAGGTGGCTTTGTTGGTGCCTTGGCTTTCTGTTGCTTAGCTTTCTTTGCCGGTGGAGGTGCAGGCGGCGGAGATTGCTTAGCTGAAGGCGACGGAGACCTTTGTTCAGGGAGAACAGGCGAATATTGCTGCGGCGGGGACTGTGGAGCTGGAGGCGGTGGAGATGGCCTTGAGCTTTGGAGTAAAGACGAAGGCCCCTCAGGAGTTAAGACGATGTAACGCTTCTCCCATAGGATAACACTATGAACTGCCTCTTCTAGTGTCGTCTCCCCGTCACCTCCAGGAATGTCAAGCTGGAGTGATTCGTACCTGGCCAAGACCTGCTCCACCCCAACTCTAGTATAGCCAGCAGGTATTTGCCCTCCATGGTAGAGATCTCCTTCTTGACTCGGCAAAGTAGTACCGTACGCCACCTTGAATGTTAAGTTCTTGAATGGACTGTGCAGCTCATAGGTCGTCCGCATCTAGAAAATGATGCATGCCTTGAAAGAAGTCACTTGAACGTCTGTCGGCGTTATACATCCATTGCCGATCCATCTGCAAGTTTAGGCAATTTTTTATAAGTAATACAAATAGTAAGTTTATTTTTGAAATAAATGAAAATTACCATCCTAATTCACTAAGCAAAAAATAAAAATTACCATCCTATTTCACTAAGCAATAAATAAAAATCACCATCCTAAATCACTAATCACTAACAAATTATAATCAAAGTGAGTAAAATAACTAGCATATAACTAAAGTATCAATATGATTTAATTAAAGTATAAATATGAGCTAAGTAATTAACTAAAGTATAAATATGAATTAACTAAAGTATCAATATGAATTAACTAAAGCATAAATATGAATTAGGATAAATAACTAAAGTATAAATATAAATTAAAAACTAAATTGTGCTAAAAAAACTCCCTCATCTCTCCATTCCACTAAAACTCAAATTTCTCTATGTATAAAGGATGAAACAAGAAATACTCACCGTGAAAGATGAGAGGATGAAGATATGCTCCTTTTAGACCACTTGGAGGAGCTAAATCATCAAAATCCGAGAAAAAAATGGACATGACCTCCCCTAGCTCCGGCCGGCGCCATGAACGAGCTCTGTGTTCATGGCTCGGCCGGGCTGGGGGAGGAAGAGGATTATTTGTAGGACCTTTTAGTCCGGGTTGGTGGCTCCAACCCGGACTAAAAGGTCCCCTTTAGTCCCGGCTGGAGCCACCAGCCGGGACTAGAGGGCGCGCCCCCCTTTAGTCCCGGCTGGTGGCTCCAGCCGGGAATAAAAGCCCCCTTTAGTCCCGGTTGGAGCCACCAACCGGGACTAAAGCCCCCCAAGGCCTCCCAATTGGACCTGGGACTAATGCTCCGTTTAGTCTCGGTGCCAAATATGGCCGGGACTAAAAGGGGAACCGAAGGTGGTTTCTCCAGTAGTGGCCCCATACTGTCAAGAGGGGCATGCTAAAGGTAGCGCATTATGTATTCCCTAAGCCTAGTACACGACAATCACCCTCTGTTTGTGGCAGCATCCAAGGACCAATTTGTGAGCTGGAGTGGCCGTTACCCTGTCCCGTCATGGTGGCTTATAGAGGATAAGGTTGACGCACACGTGAAATTACCAGAAAAGAGAGCCCCCTGAACCGGCCGTAATCCCGAGGTTTCCTCTAGGTACATGCGTTCAGCGCAGGCCACCATCTCTTATGCATGACACGTTGCGAGCAGTGCCGTTTCACTCTTCGTTGTCAACATATCAAAAGAAGCTCCCTCTGCCTGGTTCTGTACTTCAGGGCAGATGAGCGAACCCAAATCACTGAACCATGGCTAAGATTCCATATGCCTCCTTCTCCCGGTGCTTAACTATTGTCCATATCATAATTGTTGACGCAAAATCGGGTCAACACACGAAAACGCTAGATCGCGCAGCACGCAATCGAGCTGCTCGCGGCCTCCCTACGCAAACCGGTTTAACCGGTTTGGGGATCCGGTCTGACCGGTTTTCCCTGGCAGTTCGGGAGCAAACCCTAAACACGCCTCCCGTAAGGATCCATCGAGGAGAACGTGTGCAGGGGTACCCTAGGGTCGGCAGGCCACCTAGGACGCCTTCAACCGTCATGGAGACGAAGGAAGAACAACAATTAGGGTTTGAAAGAGCTAGGGTTTGAGAAACATAAAGTAGAGACAAAAAGTAAAGACAAATAAAAGATAAATTGTGTTTGATCGATTGGATGATTCTCAATTGGCCGAATCCTTTTATATTTATAGGGAGGGTAGGTCTTTTCCCGCAAAAGAGTCCTATTACAACTCAGATCTACAAAAGAGTCCAATCCTACTAAGAGTCAGGGAAAACCGGTTCCACCGGTTCCAGATCCGGTTCCACCGGATTGCTTTGTCGGTCGATGCACAGTGAACCAAAACCGGTTCCACCGGTTCATGAATCCGGTTCCACCGGTTTCCCTGCAAAACCTACATCTGCCAATTTTGGTCGTCAACATATGCCCCCTGTTTTCTGGTGAAGCTTGCGAATCAGAAAACACTCAGCAACCAAAATTGTTCTAAGGACAATGTTCATACACTGGCCATGTCTTAATGTCATGCTCAAGTTGAAATTGAAGCAACTTTCTTTGGCCTCCACACCATCTTTGTTTTTGTCACCGCTGCTGGCTTCTCTTCAACTTGTTGCTCCATTGATTTCTTGCGCATCCGCTGCAACTTTCTTTTTTGAGTACGGGACAAGCCTGGAGGACACCACTTTGGTTGCATGTATATTGGATCTTGGTTGTTGTCCTTCTCCCCTGTCTTAGAATCAGCTGATACACTTTGCTTGACCAGATTATTACTAGGAACAACCGGTCTTTGTGATGACTCATGATTGTAGTATGAAACAGGATATGGAACAAAATATGGCTGCATATTCATACTACTGTAATCCCAAGGCAAATAGTAGTAAGGATATGACCAGGACCATGGTGTAGTCGGTCTAAAAGATGGATACAATGTAGCACTACTATTACCTTGAGTCGAGAAAGAATTTGGCTCTTGATGCTTCGAAGAAGTTTTTATTTTTTCTGTCCGACTTTTATGCTTCTGAGTAGCACCTAGTTTCTTGTATTTCTCCAGAAGTTCCTCAAATGTCGGCCTTGACCTTTTCTCAGCACCACCAGAATTTCTGGCCAAGAACCGGTTAGACCGGTTTCTTGAACCGGTTAAACTGGTTTTGTTAGAACCAGCTTGCTTGTTCTTGACTTGCCCCCCGAGCATTGAATTCTTAGATGCAGCTTTGGGGGTCTTTTCCAGTTGCACTTTCTTGTCTTTTTTCTGCTCTGGTCGTTCTTCACCAATGATTACATTTTTCCCTTTTGTTGTATCGGCTTGATTCGGCCTTCAACACTTTGGGATTTTTCATCTCAATGGTGTTAACAGAGAAAGTGCTAGGAAAAGGATTTGAATCAACTTGCATTTCGTACAAACTCAAATGGCCTTCATTAATGGTCGATTGAATATGTCGACGAAACATGTTACAATCATTAGTTGCATGTGAAAAGGAATTATGAAATTTACAATATGCACGCCGCTTTAACTCTTCAAGCGGCGGTATAGTATATGCACACTTGATGTATCCATTCTTATGCAACTCATCAAATATTCTATCGCACTTGGACACATTAAAAGTAAATTTTATCTCTCCTTGCCGATTTTTGTGAATCGGTTTAAGAGAAGCACAACTATATGATTTTGCTTTGCTCGGCCATACAAATTCAGCGGCATAAACCTCTCCATTCTCATCGTCCGATGAATCATTGCTTAACATATGCAAGTTAGGAGGATCAGATTTTGAGCGAGCATCTTTACTTCGGCTTTCTTGAGCCAAAGCTTTTTGTAATACTTGATTAATGGTAAGAAATTCATTGCTTTCCAATTTCTCCTTGATATGAGATTTCAAACCATTAAAAGATAATTCGGTAAGATCCTTTTCAGAAATAATTAAACTGTAACATTGGTTTTTTGTATCTCTGAACCTTCTAATGTATTCAGCAACAGATTCATCACTCTTTTGCCTAACCGATGTCAAGTGAGATAGTCTCAATTCATTATCTCCAATATAAAAGTGTTCATGAAATTTATGCTCTAATTGAGACCATGTATGAATAAAATTAGGAGATAATGCCGAAAACCATAAAAAAGCAATACCAGATAATGACAAAGGGAATAATCTGATTTTTAAATGATCAATATTACCATGAATACCCAATTGAGCATTAAACTGGCTAATATGCTCCCATGTAGTCCTATTGTCTTCCTCAGTAAATTTGACAAACTCTGGCACTTTAAAACCTTGAGGATATGGTATAGCATCAAAATTTGCAGGATAAGGTTTTTGACATGCCAAAGTTTTGTCTTTAACCTCCACGCCAAAAGTATCTTTAATCATAATAGCCAAATCTTTTTTGTATTCTTCAAGCAAGCTTTGAATATAAAGGTCATTTGAGCCTTGCTGATCATTAACATTTGGCACATGTTGAGGCATATGGTTTGGCTGTGCATGCAATGGTTGTTGCAAATAACCCGAACTTTGGGAAGACATAGGATTTGTAGTATATGTCATTGGAGTACATGTAGATACATGACCAGAAACACCATTAATTCGGCCAGAATTAGCCTGAACAATTGGCAAACTAGTTATCAGCTTAGGTGTTGCCTGATATGCAACAATAGAACTAGAACCGGTTGGACCGATTCCAACAACCGGTCGGACCGGAATTTGGCCGTTCTGTGTAAGGGCATTAAAACCGGTAGGACCGGTTACAGAAACTGGTTTCACCGGAATTGCCAGGCCAAACTGTCCCTGAGAATTCTGTCATGTTGAATGATTCAACGGCATCCCATACTGTGGTTCTTTGGGTGGTACTGCTGCCGATGAATTTTGAGGTACAATTGCATGCTGTGAAGTACCCGCTACATCAGAATTAATAGCATTACTAATTACGGTCGAAGGTTGTTTTCCTATGGATTTATGAATCATGCCTTGAACAATCGTAAGAAGATTTTATTGACCAGAAACTAATAAGCTATTAATTTGATCAAGGGTAACAGGCGCGGATGCAGCACTTACAGTGGGTGTTACCTCATCTTTTTCCTCTTCTCCTTCTGAAAGAACAACCACATCCTTGTCCTTGGAGATAGCACCTTTTCGATCCTTAGAGAAGTGCGAGAGGAACCATTGTGCCTTGTCTTCAAGTTTCTTCTTGGCCCGTTCCATCTCCTCCTTTTCTTGCTGCAGGAGTTGTTCGAATAGATGACGATCCTCAGCCGATAGCTCATTAGCAGTCGGCCTTTGAATATTATCAGGATCAACTTCGCCTGGCTTCGGTAGATTCGACATGGTAGTAGAACTCTTTTTCTTGTTCCCCAGCGGAGTCGCCAAAAGTATGTTGACGCAGAATCGGGTCAACACACGAAAACGCTAGATCGCGCAGCACGCAATCGAGCTGCTCGCGGCCTCCCTGCGCAAACCGGTTTAACTGGTTTGCGGATCCGGTCTGACCGGTTTTCCATGGTATATTTACGTAACGTTTCTTCTAAACTTAGGTCAATTTATAATGATGTTTATTGATTATGTAATAAATACATTTTTATTTGATATAATCACATCTATTATTTGTGGCCCAACGTTAAACTAAGCCAAACAAGGCAAGCCAAGCTGAGCCGAGCCACACTTTCATTCAAAGTCTATTTTTTATTACAATAGAAAATTGGTTGTAACAAGATGCAGCTTAACAAGTTTTTTATTTTATTGTGCCAAATATCACTACATTTATTTGCCATTTGTTGCATTGTTTAAGAAACTCATTCTAAAAAATGTACATATGTATAATCATTCCATTTTGTTTTCGAAAAGTATCAATGTCTAATAAAAAGGTGTTGATGTTTCTTTTTCTCGTATCAGGGCATTGAAGCTGTGCACCATGGTTGTTTGGGCTGCCCCTACAAGTGGTAACGACTTTCCTGCAGTCTTCGCATCGTGTCTTGCCCTGTGGATGATGCAACTGTTTCGCAAGTGCATGACTCTACAGCAAGAAATAGCCAACTAGCCAAAGACGCAACACTTGTGGGTACTGGACAAAAAATATGAAGTTTATAACTACGTGAAAGAAAACCAACAGGAGACTGACTGACTTCACCAGAGCCTGGCAGGTCTTCACGTTGACCCTCAGAGTAGAGCCAGTCAAGGAAGCATGCTCCGAGCTGGAGTTTATTTTCTCCTGATGGCTCCACAAGACTGTTCAACGAAAAAAGATTCGGAGCAATAGACGAATAGCATCAGCATCTCTATATACGTTTGCTACCTGTACAACTATTTGTTGATAATCTCATGAGAAGTGAAAAATCATCATTATGTCTCTACAGTCAATAGATAATATTACCCTGATATTGACAGATGGGAACTAGGGTAGTTCAAGCAAGGCAGTTGTACAAGTGTTCGAGTTCTTATGGCGGCCTTCAACTTAGATAAATGAAAGATCATATATCACTACTACATAAACAATTTTTTTCAGCACCACTTTCAGCGCCAGCTTTGAGTGAACTGTTGGTGAAAACATTTAACCACTGTTTCCAAAGTAGGTGGCCCTCTGGCAATTGGAACTGCCTGTTCCTTTTAAAAACTGGCGATGAAGGTGCGCATGTCATCACCGCCAGATTGTAACACAAACCGGCGGTGAAAATTGTTTTCACCGGCGGTGGTAAGCCCGCACAGTACAAAACCCCCACCAACCTTCTTTTCCAACCCGATGGGCACCATTATTTTCACCATAATTGGGGCCATTTTTCACCAAAATTCACTTGGAGGCTGTCATATTTTGAGAATTTCACTTCACTTGCTCTGATGTAAGTAAATAGAATCTCATTCACTTTGTAGATTGTTTCATTTGTTTGATTTTTCATTTTGGCTAAATTTTGATGTAGATCTGTATGTTCGTGGTAGAGCTATTTCTCTCCCAATTTTTCATGGACGATCCCGAAATTTGTAGTTGCCACGTCTCCTAGCTGTTAAAAGGTTGGTATCTCACATATTCTCTAATTGATAACTTGTTTCGATGGTTAGATTCTTTGTAATTTTGGCTTGAAGTTTAAGGGGTGCCTCTTTTGATTTTAGGAGAGGGCATTTTCTCACCATTTTGTTCATGGGGCTAATGATCTAGTTACTCACAAAGGTTTTTGATCTCTAGTCACTCATGAATTTGCTAGAAGGTCATGAATTTGATGAATTTGCTAGAAGGTCATGATTGTGATGGATGAATAAAAATGATGATTTTGATATAGAGGTCATGTATTCTACATTATTAGTGAATGTTATTTTGTGATGGATGATTGAGATGTATGAATGTTATGAGTTTGATGTAGAGGTCACAAATTCTATATTATTAGTGAATTTCATTTTGTGATAGATGATTGAGATATATGAATGTGATGAATTTGATGTACAGATCATGAATTCCATGCTACTAGTGAATTTCATTTTGTGATGGATCAATGTGATGACTTTAATGTAGAGGTCAAGAATTCCACATTATTAGTGAATTTTATTTTGTGATGGACCAATGTGATGAATTTGATGTAGAGGTCATGAATTCCACATTATTAGTGAATTTGATTTTGCGATGGATGAATGTGATGAATTTGATGTAGAGGTCATGAATTCCACAAAATAGTGGAAAGACAAATGTGATAGTTGTTTCTCATGTTGTTCACATATGGATCGAGAATAGACCTATGGTTCGGCTAGAAGAAATGTTGCATTCATTATTGGTGTTGATTCTTTTTTGAAGGCCGCAAAGTTGTATGTCACCAACAATAAAAAGCATGGCTGATATATGTATTTCCCATCCCTTGATTGCCAAAATAAGAAGCTATACAAGAACGTTGAGAAGATCCATTGTGATTTGATGCTTAGGGGTTTCATGAAAAATATTTTATTTGGAACAAGCCTGGGAAGGAAGGTGAGAATCACCCTCAGGAAACCGCAAGGGTTACCACAAGGGTTACTGTATAGGAAACTGTTGATGAAACCATGGAGGACGCTGTCAGTGCACCCGCTGAGGAATCGCTAACCGGACATCAGTGAAACCTTTTGGGGGTGTGGTGGATGGCCTAGAGCAGATGATATGTAATGGCGAGCAGGAATTCCTTGATAAAAGATATTTTAAAAGTTGGAGCAGATGAGAAAGGATGCCAAAATACCGTTTTATGAAGGTTGTAGCATGTCCAAGTTGGTAGCTGACCTTAGGTTGTAGAAGATGAAGTCAAGCAATGGTTCGTCAGACAAAGGTTTCGATGATTTGTTGATGCTTCTACGGACAACGCTTCCAAGCCCAAATGAGTTGTCTGAGAACACAAATGAGACCAAGTAAATGATATGCCCAATGGGGCTTGAAGTATAAAAGATCCATGTGTGCCCCAATGATTGCATCATTTATTGTGGGGGCTACAAAGACCTGGATGCGTGCCCATTGTGCGAAGCTTCATGGCACAGGAACAAGAGGCCCCAGCGAAGGTGGCATGGTATTTTCCAATGGTCCCCTAGTTAAAACATCTATTTGCAAATGCGAAGACTGATAAAGTAATGCGTTGGCATGAAGAAATCATTTGAAAGATTGAAAGTTTAGAGACCTAGTTGGAATGAAGATAATCATTTGAAAGATCGAAAGTTTAGACACCCAGTTGGCATGAAGAAAATTGTTTGAAAGATGGAAAGTTTAGACACCCAGTTGATGCTTCACAACGGCGGGCTATGAATTACAAACACAAATACACAATGGTTGATAGATTCTTATAGGAGTCGGTCAACATTAAAGAAGGCATTGGATGATTTGTAAAAGGCAAAAACCATGCCGCCTTGGTTGATGAGCAGGTAGGACAACGCTTGATAGAAAGGCGGACCCTTAGTGGAAGGGTGGCCACATCCCTAGTTCATTGATTAGGATTGAGCGATATCCATAGTGGATGCTCCAGCTGGGGCTATGGATAGAATTCATAACAATCAATACTATAGTATATATAAATCTTTGCCGACTTCGCATTTCTATTAGCGTGTTCATCTCCTTTATATTTTTGCATTTAATAATTTGCAACTTGAGGATAGGCTAGCTCTTAGTGTTAAAATTCTTTCTGGGTGGGCACAAAAATAGTATCTTAATCTTACAAGCACGTCTAGATAGAGTAGTTTTGTGGATGGGCATGTTTTGTGGACACGTTAAGAGTAGTTTTTACATTGTCGATCCGATTCACCCTCTCCATTTCCTAAGGACTGGATGCATCGATTCCCAATATGAGAAATTTGAGAAGCACGGCTGTTTGGAGTGTCAAGAACTTCAGCAATTATCTGCAGGAACATTTAAAAAATATTCAGAGAGGTTATAACTAGTCAGGGAGAAAAACAGATCAACATTGTAGACTGTTCTGAGCTGTGTGCGTACTGAATCCCAAGCTCTCCCAGTAACTGAAGACTGGAATTCCAAATCTTTCCTTCGGAAATCTTAGGGCCCATTTGGTTCGGCTCTAGCTCATGCAAAAATGATTTTGGCTCTGGCTTATCTAGTAAAGCAGCTTTTTTTTAGCACTGGCTCTTCATGTTAGAAAAATGTTTGGTAAAACAGCTTCTCCTGGTGCTTTAGAATGGATAAAAGAAGTCAAATGACCAATATGCTCTTGCTTATTTTTTCCATTCCTGTCATTTATCTTCCTATCTAGCCTTATCCTCTTCTCCTTCTTCACGGTTTTATCCTCTTCTCCAGCTTCCCCAGCCCACCCGTGTCGCCTCTCCTCGCCTCGGCAGCCATCTGGGTGCTCCGATCGGCCTCCCCCTCCGTGCATTGCCCGCCCTTGATCTCTGCTCCGCCCGCCGCCCGGACTCCGCCCCGCCCACCGCCCGGACTGCACCCCACCTGCCGGCCAAGCTCTGCCCGATGCGAGCCCGCCGGCCGATCTCCATCCCTCCCGCCGCCTGGACTCCACCCTGTCCACCAGGCAAGATCCGAGCGATGCATTCATGCATCCGCGGCCGGCCTTCCATCCCGCGCGCCGGCGGCTGCTCATTGGCCACATGCATCTTTTAGCTTTTGTAGGAAGACGATGAGCCGGTATGAGCAGCTATATTTGGCTTGTCGCTTCTCGTGAAGAGTAGAGAACACAAAATGTGGGGCTTCTACCAGCTTTGCTGCAAGAGCCGTTTTCATTTTTACCGTTGGGCAGAAGAAGCCAATGAGCTGGAGCTGAAGCTGCTCAAGAAGCGCTGCCAAAGTGGTCCTTAGTCCCTTCTAAGATTGAGATTGACATCTTCTTTTTGAACTACAGAGCGCCACACATGAAGTCCAATTCTTTTTTACTACCCTCCAATGACAAATCAAGGAGTCGCAATCATGAATAATGCTGCCCCGTTCCATGGGTTAGAATATTTTTAGCACAGGGAGTGAAGGAAGTGCAAAACACATCAATATTGACCGTTGACTCGGGGTAATGCACCGCCAAAGACAAACAGTACCATCATGTTTCCCCTCGGTGCCTGCATGCCATCTCCGTGAATAAATCGTCGTCATTACGAATTGTATCCTCGATACAGCTCTTGTGTGTCCAAACTGCATTCTGCTGATTTGGTTGACTGACGAAATGAAGTTTTGCGATAACGATTCCCTAGAATAACTAAGGTAGATGACTGAAGAAATCAAGTTTTGCAATAACGATTCCCTAGAGTAACTGGAATAGTTTAATTAAAAATTTAAAATAGCGTGGGAACTGCAAAATATTTTAGTTGCAACTGTTCAATTTATGCAAACATGGCGATACTTCAGACGAAAAAACATTTTATTACTAGTTAAGCCAAGTGCTTCCCGCTCTGCCGGTCATCCCCAGCAAAAAATACAAACACCAACAATTTCAGTTTTTAAATAGGATGGGTTCACAATTATTTCAGTTGAAAATCAATTTCTTTAAAGGCCCGGGTCATCCAATTTTTGTGTAGTGTCAGAATTGGTATGTGAAATAAGCTGCCATGTGGTGCTTTGAGTACTGGTCACTGCAGAGTGAAGTGGTTGGACAAGGAACAAAGGGAATTGGGACTGGTGACGGCCATTTTTGTTGGGGTTGTGGGAAATTGGCACAAACGGCTGGGTTGTGCCCTAGCGGCAGGAATAGGGTTTGGTGGCAGCAGTGGATTAGGGCATGGTACTATGGTAGTGGTGGATTTGATTTTGCATGGTGTGGCGGCAAGGAGGAGAGACGAAGGCGATCGACTGCATTAATTTCACAAGAAGTGGAAGACGAACTGAGGTTTAATTTGGCACCAGGACACCGTTTCAGCGCACAAGCAAGAGCTCATATCTAATCTGTGGAGCGCAAAAGGACCGAATCGTACGTTGCCTCGTTTGGAGCATAGCCCATGACGGTGTCCTACCGAGAGGAGAGACATTCCACGCTGTTATTCGGCGGACACAAGAACGATCATGCGCTCTAGACGTACGGAACCTTCACCTTCCCAACCGACTCGAGACCATAGAGATAAAGTTCGGTGTAGTGAACGAGTGATGGTCAGTTATCAGATTTCTCGGTTTTTCCTATAAAAATATATGGGGTATTCTTAATGAATGTAGGTAGGGATTCCAAATCACATTGACTGACTTGCTGTGCCATGGTTCATCGAAAAGTAGCAGGCTAGCAGCATCATGCCGTCACCATCAACAACTTGCACCCATGACTCCATGAGTCATCGTCGTCTCCACAGTCTCCTGTGGACGCTGTCTTTTGCAGAATTGTCACGACAGGTATTTCGAAAAATCATCAATTGAAATGGATTAGAAACGGCTTGTACATGGGTCAAATTTGTTATTCGATAAACTGTAATAGACAATGTAACAACAAACTGACTAAATGAGGTTTAATGTTATTGATTCTCAGGAAGAACATGTATGTAGTGATTTAATTTAATTTCATGGGAGATCCACAATGCAAGTAGTTTTCCCTGGGACAATTACGTTACTACTACGTATATATTATTTTTTGCTAGAAATACTATATAATATATATATATATATATATAGTATTTCTAGCAAAAAATAAATACCCATATTGCATACTGCTAGTTGTATTTGGCACCTCAGTATTTTGTGTTTAAGAGGTGAAGTAGGCGAGTACACTTCCTCGAAAGAGAAAAAAAAGAAGAAGGAGATCGTATACTGTACGTTCTCATACCGGCCATATATAATTGACCAATGCGGAGTTTCCGCAGAGAATTTTTACATCAACGACATTTCTTGCGTCGGATCGTGGCTGTCATGACAGCAACTGACAGTTAACCACATGAATGACTGGTCTGCTCCAAGTAGCTATTGCTGTCTGGCAATATATAAATAAAGCTAGTAGCTAGGGTACGCTACGCCTCGCCGAACAAACCTTCATTTCATAGATCTGTGCTAGAATTCCATCGTGGAATACACGCAGCACTAACACCAGCCTCAAAGCTGAGCCATGTCAAAGATCACGAATCCCACAATACTTTGCACAGTAGTGTTTCCATTGCTCCTACTTGCACTGCTGGGGAGGAAATTAGTGCTGGCATCCAGCGTCCGGAGAAGCCAAGAGGGAAATGGCACGGCGGTTCCCTCCGCCCAAATCCTCGCGGGTTGCCGTACGAGCTGTGGTAACCTGACCTTCAGCTATCCCTTCGGCATCGGGCCTGGTTGTTTCCGGCAGCCTGACTTTGAGCTCATCTGCAACGATTCAGTTCAGCCCCCTAGGCTTTCCTTTCCTGATGGCATCACCCAGGTTACCCACAATATTGTCACAGCTGATACAGGAACTTATTATATGTATAATTACGTTATGTTTTCCTTCAACACTATTGTACGCGTGAGACATGGTGTCAGCGTTTACAGAGTGTCATGGGATTATCCGGGTAAATCATTTTCGAATCCTTACATCATGTTGAATGTCACTGGTTGCGACTTCGACATACATGTTACCAATCGGGACACTAACATTACAACCTTATGGCCTTGCCAACTTAGATGTCCAACAATTGAGGTAACAGATGCAATGGTCAGGCAAGACTGCAATGGCACCGGATGTTGCCCCATATATTTGTCTCAAGCCTTCGAGCTCAAATTTGTTCGTCACAGAAAAAGCAATCGTGAAGTGCAGAATAATTGGAGCTCTTTATGGCACTACATCAACGTAACTACAATTACTCCTTATTATGGTCGCCTCTCCTGGAAAATCTTCGATCATCCAAGCTGTGCCAAGGCGAAGCAAAACAGTGCAACTTATGCTTGTGCCAGCAAGAACAGCAGATGCATCAACAGTGGATATTATCAGTTCTCAGAATCTGGGTATTATTGCAAGTGCTATGGTGGTTACACAGGAAACCCGTGTATTAGCGATAGTTGCTCAAGAGATAAAGGTATCAACTTCATTCTATGCTCCGCCTTATGGTCTATGATTAATCTACCATATTATAACATCTTATTCTTTCGACTTAATTGGTTACGCTAGTAAGGTTGCCTGTGCAAATAGTGTGAGTATACCACATGTGTTTTTTAATTACAAATTAACTTATGCGCATGGATTTTTTTTGTTTCATTCTCATTGTATTGTATCTCCGAACAGTCAAAGCTCCAAGCTGAGGTATGGGCTTTTTTTATTCTCATATTATTGCACTTCAAACCAGTGCCTATTATTCAATTCAAAGTTGCTTATTATTTATTAATTGTACTTGGCCTGGATGCTTCACTTATTCTTTTTTTGCTTTCCAATTTCGTATACAAATAAACTGTTAATTTAACTATTTCCTTGTTCAACTGTTAGATCCTTTTTTTCAATTCTGAATTTTGTGATTGATTAATCATATTTGCATGATTCTTTGCTTATTAGATAATTTTCTTATTTTTAATTACAATTTTAGTATTTATTATATTTCAAAATTTGGTTGCCAATGAAATCAAAATATCAATTTGTAATTCATTTCAAAATTTGTTTACTTGTTAAATGTATACGGCACATACATTTAGTTTAGCTCTTTTGCCTTCAAATTTGCATAGAAATCAATTTATATTTATTTGTTGTATTTGACGTGGACTCTTTGGTCAACACTACTAATTTCCTTTTTATAATTCATCATCTATTTTTTATTTATTTATTTGACATGCATTTTTTAACTTGGAGCTCATAAAAATAGATAATCTTAGTCATTTTTTTCCCAACAATGTACATGGCTTTTTTTATCAATACTGTGATAAATTAATAGATTATAAGAGGAAATACTGGGCCAGCGTCGACAACATTGCAGGGCTGGCTATCCTCATTAAATGTCTCCCTTGTAGCCAATAATCAATAAACTGCCGATACTCTCCATTGAAAAAACAGTAACAACTTTGACCAAAGAAAAAAGACCGTGACAAAGAAACAAGATAGTGAGTATGTTGACAAAACTTTGAATAAATTCAAGGAGCAACTTATAGGATACTGTCCATTTGTTTTCAAGAATGGTCAACATTTATGATCCATCTACTCCCACTTATAACAAGAAAAAGATTGACACTTAACTTTATGACCGTTGAAGTTTATTGAATTAAGACGTACATCTCCAATCTTTATTTGAAGCTCCCATACAGCAAAAAATAACACCAACCTCAAATATGGTATCACATACATTATGTAGAATAAGGATCTCTGTTAATTTTTATGCTGCTTTCTGACTAATTTTTCTGTCAAGTTTGGTCAACTTTGATCAATTTTATAGAAAAAATAATAGCATTTACAATACATAATTTATTTTATTGAATCCACCATAGAACATATTTTGATAGAGCATATGTTAGATAGTGTAGTTGTGGCTATATTTTTTCTTATAAATTTGGTGAAAATTGTCTAAGTTTGACTCAAAATAAATCTAATGTGACATATAAATAAAAATGGAGTGAGTATCTAAAAATTAAATAAATAGTAATTCAGACCATAGAAAAATAATAACAATGGAACAGAATTAACTAGCCCTCGTGCCTTGGTTAATTGACCACCTCGCCAAGCATCTACCCAGCCTTTGTGGTCAGTCTAATCAATGGGGGAAGCACGTGACGACGACTCACGTGTTTAATTTGGTTGACGATGACTCGATCTGCGTGAGTCACCAAATGTTGACCTGGTCTAGCGAAAGAGATCAACAAATAAAGAACGTTTTGCTTTGCGTATATATGCTCTGATCCTCTTCTCTCCATATGTACAAAACTTGCATTAGTTTGATCCTCAAAGGCCCAAATTTAGGGAGGCAACCTGCCTATTTATCGATCTTTGTTAAGCACAGAGATCGATCTGATTATTCCATCCATGGCATTAGTACTGAAGAGACTAGCACATGTTCTATGGCTAGGTGCAGTGCTCGCTGCAGTTCTCACAGCTGTTGGAGCTCAGCCGCCATTGCCGACGCCGAGCATCAACTGCCAGAGAAAATGTGGCCAAGTTGATATCCCCTACCCGTTTGGCATCGGATCGGACGACTCACCAGATCACTGTGCAATGCCCGGCTTCTACCTTACCTGCAACGATACCGGAGGTGGTGATTTCAGGCCATTTGTTTTTAATGTGGAAGTTCTTGGCATCTTGCTTCAGCATAAT
The DNA here is from genome assembly GCA_004135705.1 of Alloteropsis semialata. Lineage (NCBI taxonomy): Eukaryota > Viridiplantae > Streptophyta > Magnoliopsida > Poales > Poaceae > Alloteropsis > Alloteropsis semialata. The sequence goes on along the minus strand of CM014276.1, from coordinate 31,120,055 downwards.
CAAGCGAGGATGAGGATGAGCATGTCCTCTTATTGCTACAACACCTCCACTGGTAAAATGGACATCAACAAATGGAAGTTGAACTTAATAGGTACGCCCTACAGATTCTCCGACACAGGCAACAAGTTCACGGCTGTTGGGTGCAGAACATTGGCATACATCGGTGATCAGGACAACGTGGGAAAGTACACAAGCGGCTGCGTCTCGATGTGCCGGCGGGGCGATGTCAGCGCCCTCACAGATGGCTCATGCTCTGGAATTGGATGCTGCCAGACAGCAATTCCCAAGGGGCTCGAGTACTATCAAGTGTGGTTCGATGGGAACTTCAATACTTCAAGCATCTACAACACCAGCCGCTGCAGCTACGCGGCACTGGTTGAGGCATCCAGCTTCACGTTCTCCAAAAGCTACGCTACATCGTCGGCGTTCTATGACGATCACGGAGGCGAGCCACCGCTCCTGGTTGACTGGGCTATCAGGAATGAAACGTGCGAGGAAGCCCAGAAAAAGACTGGGTCATATGCATGTGTCAGCAGCAATAGCCAGTGCTTCAATTCCACCAATGGACCAGGCTATATCTGCAACTGCTCAAAAGGGTTCCAAGGCAATCCGTACCTTGTTGGCGGATGCAAAGGTAATGAATCCATGTACATCTACATGTTGCAGTGATTGCTCTTGCATTAGTTCGTAATTGAAACATGAAAGCTGCCAATAGATCTTTAGAACCTGATATAAATAAAAACAAGTGGTGGTACAAATGACTAGAACATATCAACTATCGGGCTCTTTGTTTCCCACGTAAATCATTTATCATAGATTATACACAAAGGACAACATGGTAAAACCCACCGTGGACCACCAAAGTAATCTCAAATAAACTGCATGCCCATAGGTAGCTTTTTCACTCTTTTACCATGATGCCTTTACTCTCTAAGTTGGATTACATAGTCTATGAAGGAAACAAACATGACTATATATGTCTATTACAAGGTCTGTGAAATAAAATCTGATGATTTAAGCATGTCAAACGTTTCATATTCTGAAACAGTATATATATTCAAGCTATATTTTTTTTACTCAAAGTTTTGTTTTATTCCTTGGCTAACCTTACAGATGTCAATGAATGTGATGATCCGGAAAAGAACACTTGCTTCGTGAAGGAAGCATGCAAGAACACTGAAGGTGGATTTCAGTGCATTTGTCCTCCACACTCCCCGAAAGGCAACGCGTACGATGGGACATGTGCAAAAGAGCAATCGATTCCACTTAAAGTGGCAATTCCAATGGGTACTGCTATATTTCCACTACAATGCTGTGTTTCTGTGACAGTTTATCCATGGCATGGACATAGGGATACATCCACACAGGCATAGAAAATAAAGAAACTGCAAACTAATTATTTTTTTCCACAGAGTGCTTTTGTGACTGTTCTTTGAAAAATCTATGAATTAATTAGTTATGATTTACATGAATTGCCTTGGTTTCAATAAAACCTTACATTATCTAAAACGTACTTATGATTTACATATATGTCTGATCTGCAGGAATTGTTGCCTGTGTCATGGTTGGTCTTTTACTTTTCCTTGGTAAGGAATGGATCAAGCAGAAGCGACGAATAAAAAGGGAAGAATACGTAAGGAAGACGAATGAATGTTTTCAAAAGAATGGAGGGCAATTGCTAATGGATATGATGCAAGTAGAGAGCAATATATCATTTCAGTTGTATAACAAAGAAGAAATTGAGTTGGCCACAAACAACTTTGACAAAAGCTCAATCATTGGAGAAGGTGGTCAGGGAACTGTTTATATAGGGCAGAACCTTGACGCACAAAATAATCTTGTTGCAATCAAGATCTGCAAGGGATTTGATGAGAGCAGGAGAATGGAATTTGGTAAGGAGCTACTTATACTCTGTCGAGTAAAACATGAAAACATCGTCCAACTTCTAGGTTGTAGCTTGGAGTTTGATGCTCCAGTTCTGGTGTATGAATATGTGCCAAATCAAACACTACACTACCTAATACATAGCCAAGACGATGCATCCAGAAGAACTCTGGAGATCCGTCTTAAAATAGCTACTGAGATTGCTGCAGCACTTGCATACCTACATTCCCTAAGCCACCCTGTCTATCATGGAGATGTTAAGTCCGTCAATGTTCTTCTAGGCCATGATCTCTCAGCTAAAGTTTCTGATTTTGGGTGCTCGATGATTAGGTCAGCTGATGAAAATGTTCAAGTAGTGAAGGGGACAATGGGCTACTTAGATCCGGAGTACCTACTGAACTTTGAGCTTACTGATAAGAGCGATGTTTACAGCTTTGGTGTTGTTCTTTTGGAGCTCATAACACGTAGGACCGCACTGTCGAAGACAAAGTTGAGCCTGGTTTCTGTCTTCACGGAAGCCATGAAGGAGGGCTCGGTTAGAGAGCTCATCGATCAGGAGATATCCAACCAAGAAACTATGGATTTAGTACTTCAAGTGGCTGCGATAGCAAGTCAGTGCCTGGACATGACTGGAAAAAAGAGGCCAATGATGACCGAGGTAGCTGCAGACCTCAAGCGATTGGTAGGTTTGGTACCACAACGCACTCAAGTGTTTCATGGTGTTAGCGCACTGATGTTTCAGGGACAGTCATTCCAGAATACATCGGATGCCTATACTAGTGAAGAAAGCACAGATTACTACAACCTCCAGAATAAAGCATCAATGAGCATAGAGTTTGCAAGATGAAATCACTATGCACATTAATTGCGCAGTTCAGACATAGTATATTGAGATGTGTATCTTGTGTAGGCATGTTCAAAATGTCAGAAATTTGTTTGTTGAATGACATGGGCGTTTGTATCATGTTGCCCTTCTAGAGCTAAATGTAGTGCCCATGTCAAGATCTAGTAATGATGAATACGTGCTATATTTGAGAGTATATATATTTTTCACAATATATGTAACATGATACTTGTTTCAATTGATGCATTGGGTTCTAGCAGCACTTTTTAGTAGTTTGTACATTTTGAATATTTTTCAATTAATGCTTCAACTGTAAAGATGCATTGAACTCTTATATAGTTGATTTGTATAGCTTATGTATCTACTCAAATTACGTAGGACCAGCAGCCAGCAGCATGCCTAACATGTTTTGCTATATTATTCGCGAAGAAGTGGCATTTATCACTCAACTTGCTCCATTTCTACTCAATGTACTGCAATAGTACTTCTGTTTGAGACCAATCTTGAACTCCCCATCAGAACCACAAATTAATGATTACATGTCTTCACCTACTAGAGCTAAAAAAATACTCCCTCCATTTTTTATTAGATGTCACATTAGATTTGTCCTAAGTCAAACTCGTCTAACTTTGACCAAGTTTATAAAAAAATATAAGAACATTTACAAAATTAAATTTATTTCATCAAATTCACTATAGGATATATTTTGATAGTGCATATATTTGGTAGTATAGATATTATTATATTTTTCTATAAATTTAATCAAAGTTGTACAAGTTGGACTTAGGACAAACCTTATGTGACATCTAATAAAAAACAGAGGGAGTAACGTTGTGGCCATCTTGCTTAAGAAGTTGTGGCATGTAATATGTACTCCACCATTCTTCAGCGTTTCCATCTTGTCGGGTTGTCATCTCAAGATTAAATCGAGATACAAGAAGACTAGGGAGGATTGGCTGCTGAAGGGCAACGTGGAGCTGGCGATGTTCCTGACCAAAAAGGCATCAAGCTGGAGCAAGGTGGAGATACCAGCACGTCCGTAGAACCAGCTTGTCCATAACAAGTGACATACAGGCAGGCTTGCCAAGCTTGGTGAGATGGATGGGTCTGGGGATTCTAAGACAAGACAAGAAGGAGGGACCGAGCAAACAACACTCGGGATTTTGGAAGTACCTACCTGGGATTACAGAATGGCTGCACAACCTGTGGACCAATGGTGGTCACCCTTGGATGATGAGTGATTGACAACCGTTGTGTGGTTTGATGTATCTCTTGGCTTGTGATGTGCAGGTGTAGGATGCGATATGGCGGTCGACGGCATGCGGTGAAGGTCAAGCGCGAAAGGTTCATGCCGATGGACCGAGGGCAGTGAAGGGTGAACGAGTAGGCTTGGACTGAGGGACCCGAGGAGTCCGGGCGGAGTCATGGGCGATCCACATGGTGCGCGGAAGAGCAAGAGTACATGATGGGATGAAGAGGGCATCGGTCGAGTCAAGCGCGACGGAGGCGAGTCGAGTAGACGGCCCGGGAGCGGGAGCGAAAGACTTGGAGGCGTCGGAGACTTGGCGGAGGCCGGACACGCGTCGACATCGGTGAGTCACGTCGTGCGGCGGCGTGCATGGAGGGTTTGACCAGTTTGGCCTCAAAACTGAGGGCGAGTCACGCCTGCGGGGTGTGCAAGCGGGTTTGCCGGTTTGGGTCTCAAAACCGGGGGGGTGACAAGTCAGAGGACGAGTGGCACCATCGCGAAGCTTGCGTCGAGGCGAAGCGAAGTCGTGAAGGAGCCGGGTCCGTCTGATGCTTGCAGGAAAAGTTGGACGGTTTTACCCCTGAAGGGTATTTGAGTTGTGTGCTTCATGTAAGGGCGTTTTGGACATTTGGCCAGCGCCTATATATATGTGGAGAGGCTGAAATTTCAGCCATCTCTTTGGGCTTAGTAGGCGGGGGTTGCTCATTTGTTTGTGGGTGCCTTTGGGTGAGAGGAAGAGAGGGATAGAGTAGCTCTTGTTCTTGAGCTTTTTGCCATCCAAGTTTTGCAATGCTTGTGAGTGGCTTGTAACCGGATATGGCTAAGTGATTCATAGTGACTTCATCCTCTTAATCTTGTGCCAAATCCTTTATTCCCGGCGTTTTTCTTTTTCGGATTTTCGGAGGTATTTTCGGGAAATTTTTGTTCTTCGCGTTTGAGCCCAAATCCCGTAATATTTGTTGGGGGAATATGTTGATAGGATCCTTGTGAGCATTTACCATGTGATTCCCCTCCAAAACCCTCTCAAATTTGGCTTGAATTTGAAGATTTCTCCAAAACCGAGTTCTTGCTTAGGGTTTCGGTTGTCTCTAAAATTCGTGATGAATACTTGAGCTTTTTATAAGATTCTTGGTGGATCTATTAGCCCTTGAGGTTGTGATCTTGTGGCTCAAGTATTGTCTCGATCCGCGGTGTGTAGAGAAAGTAATTTGAGCTGAAGTTTGTGTGTTGCTCCTTCGTGTTCTTGTTTTCCTGTCTGTTCTTGCAGGAACCCGAACGCTCGGGTGCGGGCGGCGAGCAGCAGCACACGCTCGGCCAGCGGCGCGGGCCCGCAGTCACATGCGGCGCGCGTTGCCCGCGCATTCCGCTGCTCAGGCGCAGCCACGCCCGGCCACTCAGCAGCACACGGGCGAGACGGACGCTGCAGCGAGCCAGCTCGAGCCGTGGCCCAGCTCCGGCATGTGACTGCTCCTCGGCGGCCCACTTCGCGGAGCAGGCCAGCAAGCTGCGGCCGAGCACAGCAAGCCGACGGGCAGGCCCTTCAGTTGGCGCAGCAGGCCGGCTAGCCATTTTGCTGCAGCCGCTCACGGCCCACAAGGCAAGTAGCGCAGCGACCAGGCCAGCGGCGACCAGCTGGCCCGAGGCAGCAAGCCGGCCCTGCAGGAGTGCAGCCCAGCACAAATGTGCACGTGAGGCCTTTGGCCTTTTAATGTAAGTTTTATGTTTGTTTACTATTGCAATATGTATTTAGTTGATTAATCTATTCCCTTTGGCTAATCATTAGTTCAGTTTAATCTTGATTATCCTTTAGCTAATGTTGTATAGCCTTTGATTAATCTTTGTCTAGCCTTTAATGAAGCTTTGTATGCTTAGTTAGGTTAAGTGATTTTAGTGAGGGTTTAGCAGTGACTTAGCTTAATCGCTTGTGCAAGCTTTTCGGTATCTTGCTTTTGCTTCCGCATTGCTCTGTGCCTCTCTAATCGTTTCAGAGATAAGCTTGTCACGAGTTGGCTTGTGTTATCTTGGCGATTAGGTGAGAAGCGTGTTTGGGGTTGTAATCGGGATTTAGGCCTTGTCTCCGAGAGAGAATTTTTAGAGGCTCCCATTCACCCCCCTCTGGTCGCCCGTTTCGGTCCTTCAATTGGTATCAGAGCTTTGGTTAAGGATCACTCCACCTTAACCGGCTTTGTGATCCACGGGGCGACAAGGGAAAGGGCGTTTTCGCTTCCAGATTTGGTTTTCGCGATTTGAGCTTCCTTTCGGCTAATCCTAACCGGTGCTTTGAGCTATGGCACCAAGCTCTTCATCTTGTGTGTCTTTGTCCTCAGGTTTGGATGATAATGAGAGGAGGAGCACGAAGCTTGACCTGGATCAAGAAGTGGATGAGGTGCTGGATCTGCTCGAGCACTACGAGGATGGTGATCTCACAAAGAGCAAGTTCTTCCGCGAGCTAAGAGAGATGGGTCAAGGTACGCTCGCCAAATGCATCTTGTTTTTATGCAATCGAAATGATGATAATGCTGTGAGAAACAAAGAGATTTGTGATGCTTTGCGTAGGAAGAATGAGAAGATGAAATGTTCTATTTCTAGATTGAAATCTGGTTTGTCTCATTGGAAGTCATGTGCCTTAATGCCTTGCAATTCTTGTGATAACTTGCTAAGTAAGAATGATGAGTTAAATTCTTTTCTTGCTTGCTTGAAATGTGAAAATGACTTGTTGAAATCCAATGCCTCTATGCCTTGTGATTCATGTGTTACCTTGCATAATGATCTTGATAAGGCTAGAGATAAGATTGCTTTGTTGAAGTCAAATGCTTGTTTACCATGTGTTTCATGTGAGTCTTTGATTGCTGAAATTAATGAACTAAAATTGACTCACACCACATGTGTAGATCAACGCTAGGGCTGAAATTTGTGCAATGAAGTCTATGCCTTGTAGCATGTGCTCTTGTGTGCTTGAAGAGAATGCTTGCCTTACTTCTTGTGATAATCATGATACTTTGGTTGATATAAATGATGATACTTGTTCATGTGGTCTCATTTGCACTTCATGCATTGATTTGGAAAATGAAGTTTTGGCTTTAAAGCAAATGCGCGATGATATGAGCGCTAAGTTGGTTGAGCACAATGAAATGAGCGCTAACCTTGAGAAAGAGATTGATCTCTTGCGTACCACATATGCAAAGTGCATTGAAAAAGAGATGGATAATTTGAGAAATGCTCCTTGTGGTACTTGTGATCGCCTCAAACATCAAAATGAGGTTTTGGTCATGAGATGCAAGAGTCTTAGTGCTAAGTCTTTGGATTCTCGCAATTCTTGTCACTCCGATGTTAGTATTTCCAAAATCGCTTCTTCTCAACCGGAGTTGACTTCTTGTGTTGAGCGCGAGTCTTTGGACGTTGGCACTTGTGCTAGTGCTTCAGATAGCTCTTCCATAGCTATTCCTAAACTTGTGGATTCTTCTGGTGATGCCCAAGGGATTTCTAATGGCAAGGGTGCTTCTCACTTCTTTGGAACTCAATCCCCCAAACCAAAGTTCCATTGCACCTTTTGCAAGAAAGATGGGCATACCAATGAATTCTGCTTTCGCCGTGTCAAACACGAGCGACGTGTGCGTGCTAAAGCTTTTAGGAAGCCACGTAGCCTTTCCCATGGCACGTGTGATCCTAATTTAGGCACCAAGTTGGATTCTAATGCTTCTTGCTCTAAGTCCCAAGGGACTTCTCACATGAATGGAAATGGTGATTCGTCCACTCGGACCGTGCCTTCAGATAGGCCTTTGTACCATTGTTCATATTGTGAGAAAGATGGGCATCAAGAGAGCTTTTGCTATAGGCGTGCAAGACGCATGCGGCGAGCTCGCACTTCTAGTCCATCGGTTGTTCATAGCCCTTCTCATGGCATGAACACTTGTGAACCTAGTGCAAAACCTCGCTTTGTTGATGGGTTTTTTGACTCCTTCTCTAGTGGGTTAGGTCATGATCGTGGACATGCTTCTAGTTCTTCTTGTGTTGGTCCACGACATAGTTCTCATGGTGCTTGTGATGGTTCTTCGCTTAAGACCTTGGGAGATCGTTGCCTCTTTACTAGTGGTAGCACTCGTTCTTCTTCTCGAGTTGCTCTTTCGAGCAGGGACGGAGACAAGGGGAGCTGGCAGGGGCCATGGCCCCCCCATGTTTTGTGTCAAGCCTAACCAAGTAACGAGTATCTCATAATTTATATAGAGTAGTAATTAAGTTATATACTAGATCTTTAGTAATTAAGTAACGAGTATCTCATAACTTAAAAAAACTATTAAGAAATTTGAGAAAACAAACACCTATGTAATTAGCCATCTAAAATAATCTCATAAAAATATATATTTAGTAATTAAAGAGGTCATCAACCTCTATTACAAGACATGTTCAACACTGTTGGCCCCCCCTATATTTCAATCCTGGCTCCGTCCCTGCTTTCGAGGCATGCTTCTTCCAAGGGTGTTTCAAGATCTTTCCATTTGAACCGGCATTTGCATCATGCTAACCCATGTGACAAGTTGAGTGCTCCTTTTACTCGTGTGACCAAGTCTTATGTTCCCAAGTATATGCTTGCTAACCCTTCGGGATCCAAGACTCGGCCTTTGTACTCTCATGTGTAGGTACAGGACGCGGATGGAGAACATGAGGTTAAAGGACTTGATCTTTGGCTTCAGGTGATCAAGACTTGATGGTTCTCCATACCGTTTGGATGGCCTTCGAGTGGCTTTTGTATACTTTGTATAGTGAGCTTTCCTTTTGTACACACTTGTACTCATTTGTATATTGTCTTGCATGTTTTGTGTTTGTATCAGGCTTTTATATCTTGTCTAGCATGTTGTATCATTGCTTATCTCATGATATGCTAGCTTTTCTAAATGACATGGTAGGCTAGCCATCTTTTCATGTTAGCATGGATGTTTCTTCATGTATATCTTGCCATGCTAGCTTTGTACATATCTTGGTGGATTAGTCTTTTGTGAGACTTTTCATGCAGGTGCTTCATTGTGAAGCAAGGTAATTTGGATAAATTTGAGTCTCTCTCTACTGATGGTACATTTCTTGGTTATGCATCTTATAGTTGTGCTTATCATGTTCTTAACCTTGAAACTAACCAGATAGTAGAAATTGTGAGATAATATTCGATGAAACTATGCCTTGCACACCATCTGCCTTTGAGCTTGCAGGTGAACATAGAATGAAGCAAAGCATTTTTGAGGAAGAGGATGAGCTTGTAGATGGTGGTGATGAAGATAAAGCTGTGATCGATCATCCACCAGCTGCTGCACCTGTACCTTCTACTTCGACTACACAGTTGATGGCCCAGACACTACTTCCACTACACCAGGCCATCGACATGTACCACTACATGATCAAGTTGAAGAAGAAGACTAGGAGAATCCAGCTGCAGTTGAGGGGGAGGCTACCTTAGAGCATGAGGCTCAACGACACTTTCAGCGTCGCCATCCACCTCAACAGATGATTGGTAACTTGCATGAACGCACCACTTGGCTCTTGCTGTTTTTGATGCCTCTTTCGTTTGCCTTCTGAGATGGGTTCTGGATGCTTTCTTTTGCATCATATTGTATCATATATGTCTCATGCATTTGCATTGCATGTATCATATTGCACTTTATACATCTATGCACTAGATGAGCTTCTCTTATATATCCTAAGTATTTGCTTATGCTCTTGAGAACTAGTGCATAGGATTGTGGTGATTTTGCAATGTGCTGCTTATGCTCTTGATGATATTGTCATAAGAAATCTTATGAGCTAAGTTTGTTTTTATAAAAATAAATCATGAAATGCTTATCACCCATGAGTAAGTCTTTTGTCATGAGCTGCTCTTGCTTGAGATGCTAGGTTGTGCTAGCTTGTACTCGGGCGACTTATTCTTTGCACATGGCTTATCATTGTGCTTGCTTTGCATTACCTAGGGGGAGCATGATTTCTGTGCTTCACTTATGTCAAGGGACACCTCATAAACCTCGGTTTTATATGTGCTTAATGAAAAATGCAAGTAATAAAAGAAAGCAAATAGTATGCATGAAAATGCTTTTATCTATGTTGCTCACTTCAAATCATCACCAGGTTGCTCTACTGTTACATGTGCTTGCCATAGAAGTAGGCTCATGGTCTCAGTGAGTTTGAAAATGAGTAGGAATGTCTTGCAAGTGTTAGCAATGATCTTATGTTGAGAATATGTCATCCTTATATGAGCTTTTGTGATCTAGTTTGACCTTGCTCGAGTTATCATGGCTAGACTTTTGCTCATGTGGTGATATCCTTTATAAAATGTTGAAATCTGAAATTCTGCTTGAGCCTCCTGATTCTATCATAATATCCTCATGTCGGCTATTTGTGCTTGCTTATGATCTGCTTCTTTATGCTTTAGTTCATTTGTAGCATTTGTAAATGCTTTGTGATATATTTGAGAAGCTTGGTAGTTTTTGCACCCCATAGCATGCATTTTGTACTCTCATAAAATCCTTGATGTTTGCATTGACAACAAGGGGGAGAAGTTTATGTTGCATATGCTCAAAGGGGAGAGTTTATGGTTTTGCATGCATTTCTGGGAGATGAGAGAATCTGCATTGCATTTAGCAAGGGGAGTTGCATTTGCTCTTGCATGCATTTATGTGTAGCATGTTTTCAGGGGGAGTGCTTTTGCTCAGGGGGAGTTTTTGTGTTGAGTTTGCTTCTCTTTTGTGTGAGTTGCTTCTCTTTTGCTCTCATGTCGGTTGTGTTGAGTTTTTACCTCTTCTTGAGGAGCCGGCATTTGGTTTGAGCTTTCGATCGTCACATGATTGGTGTTGAGCCCTTTCTGCCTCTTTTTGAGAGATCATGTGACTTTGTCTCAGTTGCGTCGAGCCCGTTGCCCTTGTCTTAGGGGACTGAGACTTCTCATTTCGAGTGATCTTATGTTTGCCTTTTGTCTTGGCTTTTGGATCACTTGAATGAGTTCTTTGTTTTTCCTTTCTCTTCTTCTTATTGTTTTCAAGTTATTGTGGTGGGTGTTGTCAATGCACTCATAAAGGGGGAGATTGTGGACCAATGGTGGTCACCCTTGGATGATGAGTGATTGACAACCGTTGTGTGGTTTGATGTATCTCTTGGCTTGTGATGTGCAGGTGTAGGATGCGATATGGCGGTCGACGGCATGCGGTGAAGGTCAAGCGCGAAAGGTTCATGCCGATGGACCGAGGGCGGTGAAGGGTGAACGAGTAGGCTTGGACTGAGGGACCCGAGGAGTCCGGGCGGAGTCATGGGCGATCCACATGGTGCGCGGAAGAGCAAGAGTACATGATGGGATGAAGATGGCGTCGGTCGAGTCAAGCGGGACGGAGGCGAGTCGAGTAGGCGGCCCGGGAGCGGGAGCGAAAGACTTGGAGGCGTCGGAGACTTGGCGGAGGCCGGACACGCGTCGACATCGGTGAGTCACGTCGTGCGGCGGCGTGCATGGAGGGTTTGACCAGTTTGGCCTCAAAACTGGGGGCGAGTCACGCCTGCGGGGTGTGCAAGCGGGTTTGCCGGTTTGGGCCTCAAAACCGGGGGTGACAAGTCAGAGGACGAGTGGCACCATCGCGAAGCTTGCGTCGAGGCGAAGCGAAGTCGTGAAGGAGCCGGGTCCGTCTGATGCTTGCAGGAAAAGTTGGACGGTTTTACCCCTGAGGGGTATTTGAGTTGTGTGCTTCATGTAAGGGCGTTTTGGACATTTGGCCAGCGCCTATATATATGTGGAGAGGCTGAAATTTCAGCCATCTCTTTGGGCTTAGTAGGCGGGGGTTGCTCATTTGTTTGTGGGTGCCTTTGGGTGAGAGGAAGAGAGGGATAGAGTAGCTCTTGTTCTTGAGCTTTTTGCCATCCAAGTTTTGCAATGCTTGTGAGTGGCTTGTAACCGGATATGGCTAAGTGATTCATAGTGACTTCATCCTCTTAATCTTGTGCCAAATCCTTTATTCCCGGCGTTTTTCTTTTTCGGATTTTCGGAGGTATTTTCGGGAAATTTTTGTTCTTCGCGTTTGAGCCCAAATCCCGTAATATTTGTTGGGGGAATATGTTGATAGGATCCTTGTGAGCATTTACCATGTGATTCCCCTCCAAAACCCTCTCAAATTTGGCTTGAATTTGAAGATTTCTCCAAAACCGAGTTCTTGCTTAGGGTTTCGGTTGTCTCTAAAATTCGTGATGAATACTTGAGCTTTTTATAAGATTCTTGGTGGATCTATTAGCCCTTGAGGTTGTGATCTTGTGGCTCAAGTATTGTCTCGATCCGCGGTGTGTAGAGAAAGTAATTTGAGCTGAAGTTTGTGTGTTGCTCCTTCGTGTTCTTGTTTTCCTGTCTGTTCTTGCAGGAACCCGAACGCTCGGGTGCGGGCGGCGAGCAGCAGCACACGCTCGGCCAGCGGCGCGGGCCCGCAGTCACATGCGGCGCGCGTTGCCCGCGCATTCCGCTGCTCAGGCGCAGCCACGCCCGGCCACTCAGCAGCACGCGGGCGAGACGGACGCTGCAGCGAGCCAGCTCGAGCCGTGGCCCAGCTCCGGCATGTGACTGCTCCTCGGCGGCCCACTTCGCGGAGCAGGCCAGCAAGCTGCGGCCGAGCACAGCAAGCCGACGGGCAGGCCCTTCAGTTGGCGCAGCAGGCCGGCTAGCCATTTTGCTGCAGCCGCTCACGGCCCACAAGGCAAGTAGCGCAGCGACCAGGCCAGCGGCGACCAGCTGGCCCGAGGCAGCAAGCCGGCCCTGCAGGAGTGCAGCCCAGCACAAATGTGCACGTGAGGCCTTTGGCCTTTTAATGTAAGTTTTATGTTTGTTTACTATTGCAATATGTATTTAGTTGATTAATCTATTNTAGGGGAGCATGATTTCTGTGCTTCACTTATGTCAAGGGACACCTCATAAACCTCGGTTTTATATGTGCTTAATGAAAAATGCAAGTAATAAAGAAAGCAAATAGTATGCATGAAAATGCTTTTATCTATGTTGCTCACTTAAAATCATCACCAGGTTGCTCTACTGTTACATGTGCTTGCCATAGAAGTAGGCTCATGGTCTCAGTGAGTTTGAAAATGAGTAGGAATGTCTTGCAAGTGTTAGCAATGATCTTATGTTGAGAATATGTCATCCTTATATGAGCTTTTGTGATCTAGTTTGACCTTGCTCGAGTTATCATGGCTAGACTTTTGCTCATGTGGTGATATCTTTTATAAAATGTTGAAATCTGAAATTCTGCTTGAGCCTCCTGATTCTATCATAATATCCTCATGTCGGCTATTTGTGCTTGCTTATGATCTGCTTCTTTATGCTTTAGTTCATTTGTAGCATTTGTAAATGCTTTGTGATATATTTGAGAAGCTTGGTAGTTTTTGCACCCCATAGCATGCATTTTGTACTCTCATAAAATCCTTGATGTTTGCATTGACAACAAGGGGGAGAAGTTTATGTTGCATATGCTCAAAGGGGAGAGTTTATGGTTTTGCATGCATTTCTGGGAGATGAGAGAATCTGCATTGCATTTAGCAAGGGGAGTTGCATTTGCTCCTGCATGCATTTATGTGTAGCATGTTTTCAGGGGGAGTGCTTTTGCTCAGGGGGAGTTTTTGTGTTGAGTTTGCTTCTCTTTTGTGTGAGTTGCTTCTCTTTTGCTCTCATGTCGGTTGTGTTGAGTTTTTACCTCTTCTTGAGGAGCCGGCATTTGGTTTGAGCTTTCGATCGTCACATGATTGGTGTTGAGCCCTTTCTGCCTCTTTTTGAGAGATCATGTGACTTTGTCTCAGTTGCGTCGAGCCCGTTGCCCTTGTCTTAGGGGACTGAGACTTCTCATTTCGAGTGATCTTATGTTTGCCTTTTGTCTTGGCTTTTGGATCACTTGAATGAGTTCTTTGTTTTTCCTTTCTCTTCTTCTTATTGTTTTCAAGTTATTGTGGTGGGTGTTGTCAATGCACTCATAAAGGGGGAGATTGTGGACCAATGGTGGTCACCCTTGGATGATGAGTGATTGACAACCGTTGTGTGGTTTGATGTATCTCTTGGCTTGTGATGTGCAGGTGTAGGATGCGATATGGCGGTCGACGGCATGCGGTGAAGGTCAAGCGCGAAAGGTTCATGCCGATGGACCGAGGGCGGTGAAGGGTGAACGAGTAGGCTTGGACTGAGGGACCCGAGGAGTCCGGGCGGAGTCATGGGCGATCCACATGGTGCGCGGAAGAGCAAGAGTACATGATAGGATGAAGACGGCGTCGGTCGAGTCAAGCGGGACGGAGGCGAGTCGAGTAGGCGGCCCGGGAGCGGGAGCGAAAGACTTGGAGGCGTCGGAGGCTTGGCGGAGGCCGGACACGCGTCGACATCGGTGAGTCACGTCGTGCGGCGGCGTGCATGGAGGGTTTGACCAGTTTGGCCTCAAAACTGGGGGCGAGTCACGTCTGCGGGGTGTGCAAGCGGGTTTGCCGGTTTGGGCCTCAAAACCGGGGGGTGACAAGTCAGAGGACGAGTGGCACCATCGCGAAGCTTGCGTCGAGGCGAAGCGAAGTCGTGAAGGAGCCGGGTCCGTCTGATGCTTACAGGAAAAGTTGGACGGTTTTACCCCTGAGGGGTATTTGAGTTGTGTGCTTCATGTAGGGCGTTTTGGACATTTGGCCAGCGCCTATATATATGTGGAGAGGCTGAAATTTCAGCCATCTCTTTGGGCTTAGTAGGCGGGGGTTGCTCATTTGTTTGTGGGTGCCTTTGGGTGAGAGGAAGAGAGGGATAGAGTAGCTCTTGTTCTTGAGCTTTTTGCCATCCAAGTTTTGCAATGCTTGTGAGTGGCTTGTAACCGGATATGGCTAAGTGATTCATAGTGACTTCATCCTCTTAATCTTGTGCCAAATCCTTTATTCCCGGCGTTTTTCTTTTTCGGATTTTCGGAGGTATTTTCGGGAAATTTTTGTTCTTCGCGTTTGAGCCCAAATCCCGTAATATTTGTTGGGGGAATATGTTGATAGGATCCTTGTGAGCATTTACCATGTGATTCCCCTCCAAAACCCTCTCAAATTTGGCTTGAATTTGAAGATTTCTCCAAAACCGAGTTCTTGCTTAGGGTTTCGGTTGTCTCTAAAATTCGTGATGAATACTTGAGCTTTTTATAAGATTCTTGGTGGATCTATTAGCCCTTGAGGTTGTGATCTTGTGGCTCAAGTATTGTCTCGATCCGCGGTGTGTAGAGAAAGTAATTTGAGCTGAAGTTTGTGTGTTGCTCCTTCGTGTTCTTGTTTTCCTGTCTGTTCTTGCAGGAACCCGAACGCTCGGGTGCGGGCGGCGAGCAGCAGCACACGCTCGGCCAGCGGCGCGGGCCCGCAGTCACATGCGGCGCGCGTTGCCCGCGCATTCCGCTGCTCAGGCGCAGCCACGCCCGGCCACTCAGCAGCACACGGGCGAGACGGACGCTGCAGCGAGCCAGCTCGAGCCGTGGCCCAGCTCCGGCATGTGACTGCTCCTCGGCGGCCCACTTCGCGGAGCAGGCCAGCAAGCTGCGGCCGAGCACAGCAAGCCGACGGGCAGGCCCTTCAGTTGGCGCAGCAGGCCGGCTAGCCATTTTGCTGCAGCCGCTCACGGCCCACAAGGCAAGTAGCGCAGCGACCAGGCCAGCGGCGACCAGCTGGCCCGAGGCAGCAAGCCGGCCCTGCAGGAGTGCAGCCCAGCACAAATGTGCACGTGAGGCCTTTGGCCTTTTAATGTAAGTTTTATGTTTGTTTACTATTGCAATATGTATTTAGTTGATTAATCTATTCCCTTTGGCTAATCATTAGTTCAGTTTAATCTTGATTATCCTTTAGCTAATGTTGTATAGCCTTTGATTAATCTTTGTCTAGCCTTTAATGAAGCTTTGTATGCTTAGTTAGGTTAAGTGATTTTAGTGAGGGTTTAGCAGTGACTTAGCTTAATCGCTTGTGCAAGCTTTTCGGTATCTTGCTTTTGCTTCCGCATTGCTCTGTGCCTCTCTAATCGTTTCAGAGATAAGCTTGTCACGAGTTGGCTTGTGTTATCTTGGCGATTAGGTGAGAAGCGTGTTTGGGGTTGTAATCGGGATTTAGGCCTTGTCTCCGAGAGAGAATTTTTAGAGGCTCCCATTCACCCCCCCCTCTGGTCGCCCGTTTCAGTCCTTCACAACCTTTCTTAGTTTTCTTCATTTTCTTTGTTTCTTTCTTTGTTTCTTGAGGCTTCTTTGTAAATACTTTGTTTCGCTTCTTTTATATATATATGCATAATCAGTAGGGGGTAAAACTCCTCCTGTTTCATCAAAAAAACACTGGGAGAGGCCGCTGCTTCCAAAATCTATCACCAAGCAAGGGCTGGAGTGCTGTTATCTGTTTTAGAGCATCCCTGTGTTCTCGTGTGGGTGAGCAAGTAAACCGATTGGTACGGTCTTTTGCCTGCTTAGGGCTGGGGCTGTAGTCCCTGCGACTCAAAAAAATTCCAGAGACCTCCCACTCCCAATAGGAACGATCAAATGTACAGCATATATAGTTGAGGAATCTGCCCATGACAACATCCTATAATAGCACACACTCTGATAATGGCAGAGTCTTATAATATAGTATCCCACATTCGCCCAGACATAGTAGCTATGGTGTGTAATCCCACATGGCCACATCATATAGTAGTTTTAAATAGGTACCTGCCACTTGTCGCACCTGCCAAAAGAGTTCGCATCCAGCTACCAGCTACAACTGAGCTTTTAAAAGTTGCCCAAACCACATCAGACGAAACAAAAAAATATATATGGTTACTGTGCACATTTACAAAAACTATAAAAGATACCTCAGGTCACACTAGCCGATACTAAGTAGGGGCACGCGCTGCAGCTTCCCCACTTTAGTACTAAAGGTTCATCCCATTTTTTAATCTATACTAAAAGGATCGTCAAGAATTGGACGTTTTTTACGCAACTTAAAACCCTGCACCCCCTCACAGAAATCCACAAAGTTGTTCTTGAATTTCCCTTATTCATTCCTCCAGGATGACTCCGTACCTTAGATGCCTGATCTGCCATGTGTAGAATATATTGATGTAAGAAATAATATTAAATCAATGGTGATGACAATTTGAAATAATAATAATTGGAAATAATAAAGAATAGAAACATACTGCCATCTCTTCGTCCATAATGGGGTTGCTAGAAATAAGGCCATGGAGATTGTCAAGTATTTAGTACCCACATAAATTGTTTCTAGATTCTTGTCGCATACACTTTTAGGGGGAGAAGGTTAAATATGAAATACATATAGTATCGACAAAATGACCTCGGTGATTTAGATGGAATTTGCTCCATGCCTTTTCAAATGTGTCTATAAGGTCTTGGTAAACTTTCTTTAGTTTCCTTAGAGTCTAACACATAGACCAAGCTTTGATCAATTCAGATTAGAAAGAAGTATCCAGTAGAAGCTGTAAACACAAATGCGTAATAACATCAAGTTCCAAACGATGTATCATTTCCAAAAGAATATAAGTACCTCATGGAAAAGAATATAACCCACTCAAAGTTGTAAGGAAAAAGTATCATTTCCTTGTCATTTTTCTTATCTAAGAACATTGTGATTCGGTTTCTTTTTTTAGGCTATCCTTGTTTATGATATGTGGGTCCATGAATATGTACTTATATAAGCCGTTTATCAGGTAGTTTGAATCTCCATCCTGCATGAAACAAAATGAAAGTAGGGATGAGATTCGAAAGAGCGAGGATAGAAAAATATAAAATAGTAGGTAATGAATCAATTTCACTCACAGAATCTAGGCGCTTATGAGGGATTTGTCAAGGGTATCTTGGTGGAATAGAATATGGAATTCTTCGAACTATATCCATATCAAGTTGTCCTCAAGAATATAATGTTCATCTGTAACACAGCAGCGATCGATATTAGATCTATTGCTGTAATAGTCCGATAAAACTTTCTTTGGAGCAGCTTTACTCATTGCAATGAAGAATTGCATCATTTAGGATCACTTGAATGATGAAAATCACCCAAAAATGAGGCGGACTAGGGCAAAGTATCCCCCTCATCCTAGGTCGCCATGAACAGCTTCTCGAGCTTTTCTTGGCTTGTGCAGAGGAGGAAGAGGCCCCATTTATTGGCAGCACATTAGTACCTGACGGTGGGTCCACCTGGTACGAATGCCTTCCAAGTATCGGGCGGTAGCTCCGCACAATTTTAAATGTGTTGCGCCCGGCATAGCCGTTGGCCCTGATACTAATACTGGGCAGTAGTACTTGGCCAATATACGGCCGGTAGGAACATCAAATTTGGCCTTGAACGGAAGCTCGATTGTAACACCTAAATTCCATCACATAAATAAATTTTAGCAACTTGGTTTTTATTTGAGTTTCCTTAGGATTTAATGAATTTCCAGTTAATTAATTTGTGGCCTTAATTATTTAAATAGTAATTAATTCTAGCACAAAAAGTGTATGTTGCATTGCATGCTCTTTGCATTAGTTTTTGTTTGATTTGTGTGAATTCCAAATCCATCTCAAATCCAAAAGCCTATTCAAATATCACCCAACACTACCAGAAAACTCACCATCGGTCCACCCTCATAGGTACCAGTTACTAAAGACCCGGTACCAATGTAAGCATTGGTACCGGGTCTAAATTTGTTGACCCCCGAGAACCCTTTGGTACCGGGTGGTAACACGACCCGGTACCAAAAGGTGACCTCCCTCCGGTACCAAAGGGTGTGGACCCTTTGGTACTGGGTGGTAACATGACCCGGCACCAAAGGACACCCTTTGGTACCGGGTGGTATTACCACCCGGCAGCAAAGTCCCCTCGGTTCCCTTCCCGTTCTCTTTTTTTTTATCTCCACACGTTCCCCTGAGCCTTATCCTCTACCAGAGCACCCCTTCTTCTCCACCAGACTCCTCCTCTCTCTCTCCTCTCTCTCCTCTCAGCAGATCCGAGTTCGGCCGGCTCCTCGGGCTCCCGAGCTGAGGACGGCGCGCGGACCAACGCTGCCGGCTCCGGGACGAGGCGCGGGCGCGGGCTACCTGTGCGGGCTGCCGGCGCGGGATGAGGCGTGGGCTGCCGGCGCGGGACAAGTTCGTGGACGGGGACGCCGTGCGCGTCATGCCCGCCTGCGGCCACGGCTTCCACGCGCGCTGCATCGAGCGCTGGCTCGCGGGTGGCCGCAGCTCGTCCTGCCCAACGTGCCGCGCACCGCTGGCCGCGCTCTTCAACCCAGCAGCTTCCAGCACTGAATGTTCTTGGCAGGTGTTGCCCTTTCTCTTCTTCTTTTTTCCCTTGTGTAAATATTCATGTCAGCAGAGCAGAGAGAAGTAATTGAGAATTTGATGTATGATTTGGTTTGATGCCTTGCTTGTCAATACTAGTTATTAGCTTGGATTGATTGCCGCTCCTTCATTGTCTCTGAATTGAATTGGAGATGTGGAATCTATGGATTGTATCAATCTTGTTATGGAGCGTCGGGTTTTTGAATGATCTGCGAGATTCATGAACGAAAATTGATCGGAGAAACAGGATCAGAGAAACTGGATCGGAGAAATGGGAGTTTTTTTTATTTCATCAAAATTGCTTTGGTACCGGTTGGTGAGGATCCGTGACCAATGGCTCAAAGTCATCAGTCACGGATGCTGAGTGCCGGTTCTATAACCGGTACCAATGACCGTTGTCACCCGGTACCGATGTGAGGTTCTCCAGTAGTGCAAATTCCCAAATCAAATCCCTACCAAAATGTTCAAACCATTTCTTTCCCCCCACTTTCCTTTTCTCTCTTTTGGCCTAGCCCATCACCTCTCCCTCTTTTCTTTTTCCTTTTCTCCCGGCCGACCCAATCTCGCGGCCCAGCTACGGGCCCATCCGGCCATTCTCCCCTCCCCGCCCGCTCTCCCCTCTTCTTTCACTGCCCCGTGGACCCCGCCTGTCGGCGCCTTCCCTTACCTCTCGCCGCGACTCTCGTCGGAGCCGCCGTCCGCCCGCGATCACCACTCCGCGTCCTCGCCCGTGTCTGGGATTCTCTCCCCTCTCCTTTCCAATTCTAGGCGCCCCCAATCCCGCGCATCCCCCTCTCCCCTACCCTTTCTGCAGCGGCCACCGCACCATCGTCTGCCTTGACAGCCACCCTTCCTTAAAACCCCTCGGTCAAGACGCCCCTCCCAGCTCCCTCTCCTCTGCTATAAAAGGGCGCTTGAGCCTCCTCGCGCACTCACACACTTCCCTCGCCCTGAAAACCACACCAAATCATGCTCTGTTTGTCCGCCGAAGTTCGCCGCCACCGCCGTCGAGGTGGAGTAGCGCCGCCATCCCAGTTCCCCCTCATCCAAGCTATCTCTGACCTCCTTTTTCTCTTTGACGCGTGCACAGGATCACCAGGAGCTCCTTCCCAACGATCAAGCCCCGAAACCGATGCTGTTCTCGTCCGTCACCGTTCGGTTGACCCCGTCACCACTATTCCTCATCGCCGACCCACTCCGATCACTCTCTGTCGTCAAGAACGCCCCCTATGCATCCGCAAGGTGACGAGGAAGCCCTTGCTGCTTTTTGTTTTTGTCCACTCGCCTTAATCATGCGCTAATTCCTCGCCGTTGCTCAGGACACCTGCCGCCCGCCATCTATCGTCGCCGAGCACCTCCGATCTTCCTCCACCATCGAAAAGCCCTCTGGTGAGCACGCCATTCCTCTCTCTCGCTCCCTGTGCATTTTGCGCCGTCTTTCGAGCCCCGTGGTGCTCTACACCGCCATCTCCGGCGTGTCTCCGCCGCTCTCGGGGCTGCGGCGCCGTGCTCAGGCACCGCCGGCCGCATTTGCCACTCCCCGCCGTCCGATCTTAAATCGATGGCCCAGATCTGAAGTCTCCCGATCAAGATACCAGTCAACTGAGTCTAAACCGCCGGCCCCCCTGGTCATTTTGTTAAAGAGCACCTACCTTTTGTCTTAATCAACCCGCACTCCACTGCTAGTTCAAAATAATTATACATATGCCCCTGCAATCTTTGTTTAGGCCCCTAATCTTTTGAATAATTGAACCCGCCATCCATTCATAACCTTTTTGCATGCTAGCCCCTCTGTTTATATGTATAATTGTGTTTAGGCCCTCGGTTTTATTCAAAACAGTACACAAACTATAGATTTAATTGCATATTAGTCCCTGCAACCATGTAACTAGTGTAACTTCTTCGTTTTAAATCTGTTTTGGGCGATTTTCGTGTCCACGTGATCGTCTCTGCATGCTCTATAGTTTTAGGTGTTTGTTCTGTGCTTTTAGTACTGTTTGATGTACTATTTGTATTTCTTTATGTGATCGTATAGAGAACGTGCCGTTTGAGGAAGGAGGGGAGCAACAACTGTACAAGGAGGATCAGCAGCAGTTTGTTGAGGAAGGCAAGTGGCCTCCCTCTACATAATTCTTGTTTGTCCCAGTAACATCATGCAATTCACCTTTACTTTATTGTTATTGCATTAATTTTGACGGGTCACCAATTAGGACAGGTGTCACACTCGGTTTTAAGGACAAAACCGAATGATAATCATATGTGTGCTAGGATCAGGTTTACACACATATGAGACTTCATCAGTGATAGATAAGAGCAGTATCACGTAAAACAATACAAAAGACTTACAAACTATCAGAGTCATAGCTTATCCTAGAAACGAAGGCTCCAACACTTCACAGGCAATCGACTGGGGGTGGCGTACGCCTAGCATCATCTTCAACATCTTCACATCATCTTCTGAGCAGCAGTAAGCAAGGATGAGTACACTTATAGTTGGTACTCAGCAAGGCCACAAGAAATAACCAGAATAACGATTCAATTCCATGTTCAAATTTATTATTCATGTGAGGGTCCAGGCCGCTCTTGACCCTGAGCACGGCTGTTATAACAGTTTTTAACACTCTGTAGAGGTTGTACACTTTCACCACAAGAAGCGTAAAAGTTCCGAAGAACTTTAGACCCAACTATGCAGTGCTGATCAGACACATTCATCACACTACCTTTGGTGTGACTGCATAGGGACGCTACGAGTCCTTTGCAAAGACAAACAGATAACTAGCGGCCCGCTAGAGTTTCAGCAGCGGTGAGGTCCATCACCCTCCCTAACGAGACCGTACCTTAGCAAACGCTACTCCTCCAAGAGGACCGAGCAATGACCCCTCACCGGCCCCCTCCTTGCCCTTTCGGTAAGGCTACTAGTCACCCATACAACTAATTAATTAGCCAAGACTAGAGCCATATAGTACTCGTGGTTGTACTGTTTTCCTGGGTGGTTCTCCATGTTCCAATTAACATCATAACAATGATATATTAAAAGCAAAGATAGAAGGATCAGTAGCAGTTTGTTGAGGAAGGCAAGTGGCCTCCCTCTACATAATTCTTCTTTGTCCCAGTAACATCATGCAATTCACCTTTACTTTACTGTTATTGCATTAATTTTGACGGGTCACCTATTAGGACAGGTGTCACACCCGGTTTTAAGGACAAAACCGAATGATAATCATATGTGCGCCAGGATCAAGTTTACACACATATGAGACTTCATCAGTGATAAACAATAGCAGTATCACGTAAAACAATACAAAAAACTTACAAACTATCAGAGTCATAGCTTATCCTAGAAACGAAGGCTCCAACACTTCACAGGCAATTGACTGGGGGTTGCGTACACCTAGCATCATCTTCAACATCTTCACATCATCTTCTGAGCAGCAGCAAGCAAGGATGAGTACACTTATGGTTGGTACTCAGCAAGGCCACAAGAAATAACCAGAATAATGATTCAATTCCATGTTCAAGTTTATTATTCATGTGAGGGTCCAGGCCGCTCTTGACCCTGAGCACGGCTGTTATAATAGTTTTTAACACTCTGCAGAGGTTGTACACTTTCACCACAAGACGCATAAAAGTTCCAAAGAACTTTAGACCCAACCATGCAGTGCTGATCAGGCACATTCATCACACTACCTATGGTGTGACTGCATAGGGATGCTACAAGGCCTTTACAAATACATACAAATAACTAGCGGCCCGCTAGAGTTTCAGCAGCGGTGAGGTCCATCACCCTCCCTAACGAGACCGTACCTTAGCAAACGCTACTCCTCCAAGAGGACCGAGCAATGACCCCTCACCGGCCCCCTCCTTGCCCTTTCAGTAAGGCCACTAGTCACCCATACATCTAATTAATTAGCCAAGACTAGAGCCATATAGTACTCGTGGTTGTACTGTTTTTCTGGGTGGTTCTCCATGTTCCAATTAACATCATCACAATGATATATTAAAAGCATAGATAGAAGGATGGTTAGGGACACTTGCCTTTCTCCAACGTAAAGTTACTCTTACTGCTCTTCTACTCTTGCTCACTTGGAATTCTTGATCTTGAACGAACAACGATCCTTCTACTCGAAGCGATCATCAGGCACAAGCATACAAAGAAAACTAACAAGTACATCTAAGAACAATACACCAATCATAGAAAAGCTTCAAAAGAATGCTCTGAAGGATAGGGCTCGGAGAAACGCTGAAAACAACGCATGGTTCAAAAGACAACTATCGTACATTTGCATTTATGAGAACACAAAAGACTATATGCTTGGTTTATTTTAGTTTAACAAAAACAATATGAAGGATATTCCAGAAAAATACCCTATGTTAGAACTATGCCATATTAGAGTTTATTTTATAAAACCGAGATAAGACTTAGTCTAGTCAAATTTTATTTAGAATGTTCAAGTATTAATTATACCAATTAAACATTTAATTGGAAATAAAACATGTGTGAACATCTATCAGATAACTTTATCTCTCTTGTTCAGCTAACCACATTAATATTGAAAATACATTGACTTTGAGAATTAATCATATTAACAATATTATAAAAGCCAGTGTAAAAACCTAATCAACTTTTATTTACAAAAGCTAGATTAAGTTGAACATCAATCAAGTTAATATTATTCAAGAAAAGCCGATGTGAAAACTAATTAGTTTTAATTAGAAAAAGCATATGAAATAAATATTAATCAAATTAGTAGTTATTATAAAACACGGTGTGTGACACTATATAGCTTTTAATTAAATAACACAATGTTTAATAGACATTAATTAAATTAATACTAAATTAATTTCCAAGAACAAGCATTATGTAAAACAGCACCACTAATGTGTACTTTATATGATCAAGATCGTAACGCAACTTGAACGAATCGATTCGGAGCTAAAACGATTAAACGAGGGAGGTTTAAAGTTTCAGGGACTTAAACATAATTAACCGTAGATTACAGGGAGTTTTGCAAGGCATAGGGGAGGATGGCGGGTTTGTTTGCTAGTTTTGCAGGGACTCTTTAGAAAAACTTTGAAGGGGTATGGCTGATCTATTTTGGACCATTGGACGGAAGATGGACGGCGGATGGTGGATCTGTCGGGCAACAGGAAGGGGGGCGACTCCGTCTTCATCGATTTCACGAGCAGAACATGGCTGGCGGCCATTGCCGGCGAGCAAAGCTCGCTGGGGACAAAGGCCTCAGGGCTGTGGGCCACGGATTCGCGCACGGTTCGGACCAGGAGCGAGAGGGCGACGATGCAAACTCATCTTGACAATCAATTTGGGCAGCGAAGCGACAGAGATGACCTGCCTCGGGGAGGGGTAGAGCAAGTCACGGCTGGCCGTGGGGAGGGGTCGCGCGGCCTTCGTCTCGCGGTTCTGTGGGTGGGGGTCGAGGCCTTGGGTTCCTGGGATGCCTGTGCACAACATAGATGGGAGAAAGAGAGTGAAGGGAAAGCTCGGGCAGCGGTTATTCATGGTCGACGGCGACTTACCTTGCCGAGCTCCGACAGAAATTGACGACGGCTCAGGGCATTGCAGCAGGGGGTGTCATGGGGGAGGCTAAAGGAGGTGGCCGGGCTTGCTCTAGGGAGATTTATATAGGGCAAAGGGTGCTCGAGCAGCAGGGATTTGGTGGAGCGGGTACAACGAGTGTTACTGCCATGAAGGCAGTAACTCGCCATCGATGCGAGTTAATGAGGGAGGCGACGGTTTCGTGGCCCGGGAGAAGAGGTGGGGGCATGGACCTATTGGTGGCCCCCGGTGGAGGTCGCGGACGGGGCTTGGACGAGTGGGCAGGTGTGGCGCTGCTCGATGCAGTGGAGGAGCGAGGCAGGGAGGGGGAGGCGATGGCGCCCAGGCTTTCGTGGTGTGACAACATGTCTAGACTTTTTCCCCTGAACCTTGAATCACCTGGTTACGATATGGGTAGAAATACTTAGTTGCTTAACTTGTGTTGGTTCTGGTAATCTTATGCAAATGCTAATCATGATTTTATCACGTTGCTATACACGGGTTTAATTTACAAGATCATCATGATTAATTGGAACATGGAGAACCACCCAAGAAAACAGTGCATCTACAGTGTCACATGGCTCTGATTTTAGCTAATAAATTGGACGTGGGGCTGACTAGTGGCCTTACCGAAAGGGCAAGGAGAGGGACGGTGAGGGGTCATAGTACGGTCCTCTTGTAGGAGTATTCTTGGCTAAGGTACATCCTCTCTAGGGAGGGCTGTGGACCTCACCGCGGCTGAAACTCTAGCGGGCTGCTAGTTGGCTTTGTGTCTTTGTAAAGGCTTCATAGTGAACCCCCGCCACTCACCAAAGAAAGTATTTAATGGCCTTGCAAACCTGGGCGATTCGGGGAACACGAGCTGTGGGAAAGTGTACAACGTCTGCAGAGTGTAAAACTGATATATCAGCCGTGCTCACAGTTAATAGCGGCTTGGGCCCTCACATGATAATTGAACTTAAACATGATTTAACTTGTGGTTCTTGGTCTCTTTTGTGGAATAATTTGGTTAACCTGCTTAACTTTGGGTTGGTATATGCTTACATCTAGTAAATAGGTGCTCACTTATAATAAAACTTGATCCACTAAAAGTGCTAACCGCATGAGCTTGAACCCCCTTTGATGACCTTGCATATTCCCCCACTTGTTGAGTACCAATCATAAGTGTACTCACCCTTGCTAAACAACTGTTGTTCAGAAGAAAATAATGAATTGGAGTACTACAACAACTACGATGAATTCTAGGCACGTCAACTAGTCAAGTGCCTGTGGATGGAGTCGTGAAGCTGTTTTATCGTATTAGAATGTCGGTGAACGTTAAGAACTTTGAGTCTATTATCGATGAGTGTAATAAAGTTATGTACTCTTTTTCTTATGCTTTTGTACACTGTCTTTTGATATATTCACTGATGACGTCAACATATGTGTGATTAACGGATCCTGGCACACATATGCGATGCATTCGATTTTGTCCTTAAAATCGGGTGTAACATCGATTCTCCAATAACTTTCATGCTTATGTGGTGAAGGATGGCCTCTAGGGCTTAGTGTGAATTGATCGTTTGAGAGGATAACTATCACACTTACGTGGTGAAGGACTAACGCTTGGTCAAAATATGTCAAAAGACAAAACTGGTCATGCATTAGCCAAAACTAGTGAAACCGGATTTCCCTTGGTCCACATTAGCCAAAACTAGTCTCACTATTTTATAGAGCCAGTTTAGACAGTTTTCCCATGGCATAGTTTTTGCAACGGCCATAATTCGTGTGTTCGGGATACAAATTAATCGATCCATATGTTCGTTTGGATCGTCTCGACAAGGGTTTCGTCTTGGTGTACTCATAATCATGTTGACGCTATTTTGAGGCCTCTTGGTCTCTTTGGTGTTAATTGGACCATTTGTACCGCATAAATGACCTAGTAAAAATGCTGGACTTTTAGTACCGGAATTGCTGTACCCAGCTAGGAATCCCGTACTAATAGCCACTTCTTTGGCAGTTGGCTTCATCGTGGACTTATTAATTCTTCCACTTAGATGAGTTTTGCACAAGTATTTGTACATGGAGCATCATCCAATAATATAAATGGAAAAGTCCAGCTTACACCCTCTAACCATCACAAGAGTCTGATTTTCAACCCTTTGCTACAAAACCGATGCAAATTTGGCCCATTGGTTGGTTTTGACAATAGTTTTCAATTTTTTGACAATTTTAAAAACCTGTTTTAATTCAAATATTTCATTATTTATTCTAAATGAGAAAATATGAAACTAATAACAAACAATTTCTAAAAATGTAGCCTATATGTTAGTGGTCTATAGAGAGTTGTTTGGATCATATAAACAAGAAGCATGACTAGAAGCAATAGAATAGTAGGAACAAAAACAAATAAGATTCAACTAACTCCCAACAGAGCACCAACATATATGTTAATTTTTTATATTTTTTGGTACTAATTTTGTATTTTTCTAATTTAGAATGAAGCAGTTATGAATTTTTTTAATTAATCCAGTTGTTTTAAATATTGTAGAAAATAGAAAACCACATTTGAAACCACTCAAAGGGCCAAATTCGCACAGTTTCGATAGTTGAATGGCCTATAGTGTCTGTTTTGTAGTAGAAGGTTGAAAATCATATAGTAAACTTGACTTTTCCCTTATATAAAATACTTAGGATTAGTAGTGTTACACTCGAGGCCAACACTACTACAAAAAACATTTGTAAGAGCTAGGGGTTTTTTTTAGGGGCGGACTAAAAGGCGACACGCCCCTACAAAAGCGAGATCGACACTGTAGCTAAGGGCCGCCCCTACAGAACGATTTACAGGGGCGGGTGACGCCATGTGCCGCCTCTGGAAATAGAAAATTTTTGCAGGGGCGGGTGGCCCCATGACCCGCCCCTGTAAATAGAACTTTCCAGGGGCGGGCGATGGGATGGCCCGCACCTACAAATGCTACCCTTTCCAGGGCGGCCCATGCCATGACCCGGCCCTGAAAACTCATTTTCAGGGGCGGCTCGCCCCATGAACCGCCCCTGTAAATAGCGTTTTCAGGGTCGGGCGTTGGCGTCAACCGCCCCTGTAAATAATGTTCTTTCCAGAGGCGGCCCATGCTATGAACCGCCCCTGAAACTCATTATCAGGAGCGGCTCACGCCATGACCCGCCCCTAGAAATGCTGCTCTGTACAAAAACCGAGAGGCCTTCTTCCCCAACCCGGCAAGTGGACTCCAAACCGAAAAAAGAGGGGGAGGTGCTGCCCAAATTTCCCAAAAAAAAGTGGAGAACAAAAGGTTTGTCCCCTCATTAGGAGGTGAGTTGATGCTTATCCTATGACTATTCTTAAGCTTATTGCATTGATTATGGCTCAATTAGATCTCCACCTCTAGCTAGATCTAGATCTCCATGGTAGTACTTGGCCGATTGGACCCCAATTAAGCTCAACCTTTTGGATGGAACTAGGTTAGTGAAGTAGGGGAAGATGATTCTCCCATTAATTTGCCTCGGTTTTGACTCTTTAGCCTCATTCATGGATGGGGAAATTGGTAAAACCATGGAGGAGAGTCAAGAAAATTTATCTTTTTTACAATAAGCGTGTATTTCTTTTCTTTTTGTTATATTTTCAACGTTAGCCTCGTATAATGTCTTATATTTTTTTGTTCGTGGATATGTGTTATTTTTTATTGACTTATTTTTTATGAATTTTAAGGTTACAAGATGGATCGGTCGACATGGATGTACAATATATCGAGGCATGGTGAATATTTTCGCCGAGAGCTTGACAAGTTTCTTAAAGTCACAGAGAATCATGCAATGGACGAGAGGACCAAAGATATGCATTGCCCCTGCCGAATGTGCCAAAACCATTGTGTTTTCAACGACTTGGTTACAATCCGATCACATGTGCTGGTTCATGGTTTCATGAAGGAGTACACATTATGGACATACCATGGTGAGAAGAAGGATACCGATGTTGTGGACCAGTTGCAAGACATCTGGCGAGACCCTGAAGCCGTCAACAGATACTTTGACGGTTATGACGAAGATTATGGTTTCGAGGATAACGGAAGTGATGGTGTTGACTATGGAAGTGGTGGTGATGGAGTCGGTGGTGGTGTGGACATTGCTGGGGATGAAGGTGCTGAGGACATTGTTGGGGATGAAGGTGGTGATGGCGGCAGTAGTGGCGATGAATTTGATGACAGCGATTTCTTG
Source organism: Alloteropsis semialata (assembly GCA_004135705.1). Classification (NCBI taxonomy): domain Eukaryota; kingdom Viridiplantae; phylum Streptophyta; class Magnoliopsida; order Poales; family Poaceae; genus Alloteropsis; species Alloteropsis semialata. Next base: position 31,091,028 of record CM014276.1, on the reverse strand, counting down.
GGCCAGTTGTTGCATCATACCGAAGATGAACTATTAGTTGGCAGTGTGAAAGGCGCACAAAATGTTGAGTCATTGAAAAAGGCAGCTCAGGAAACTGTGTACGAGCGTTCAAAGGGTTGTCCGAGACACTGGACCGTGCTTCGCTTCATACTCGAGCTGTTGATTCTAAAGGCTAAATATGGTTGGTCCGACGTTAGTTTCAATGATCTCCTTCGTATCTTAGCATGGTTGCTTCCAAAGCCTAATAAAGTACCGGAGAACACTTATCGAGCAAAGAAGCTTATCAGTCCCTTCACGATGGGTGTGGAAAGAATTCATGCTTGTCCAAATCATTGTATATTGTACCGAGGGGATGCATTCAAAAATTTGGACAAATGCCCGGTATGTGGTGCAAAATGGTACAAAAACAATGCTAGCTATTGTGGGGGCGAGGACATAGTTCAAACAGACGGGAATAAAAGAAAAAGGAGGGGTAGTGTTGCTTGTAATGAGGAACCTGACACTTGTGTAGGAGTTGATGATGATGGGAAGCAGAGGAAAATTCCCTCCTTGGTCGTGTGGTACCTCTCTGTGGCCGATCGCCTGAGGCGTCTGTTCTCAAACCCAAACGACGCTGAACTGATGCGATTGTGGGATTCTGATAAGCGCAGGAAGGGAGATGGAAAGATTCGCCATCTAGCCGACGCTAGCCAGTGGCAGAAATTCGATGAGAAGCATAAAGAATTTACAAAAGATCCAAGAAATGTTCGGTTTGCTTTGAGTACAGATGGAATGAATCCATTTGGTCAAAGGATGAGCACACACAGCACACGGCCAGTTGTCTTGAGCATGTTCAACATACCTACATGGTTGTGCCAGAAGCAAAAGTATCTTTTCCTATGCATACTTATACAAGACCCAAAGCATCCAGGCATAGATATTGATATTTTTCTTGAGCCTCTGTTGAAAGAGATGGCAAATTTATGGAACAACGGTATCAAGATGATTGATGCTTTTACACAGCAAGAATTCACCCTAAGAGCTATGATCTTTGTTACCATCAACGATTACCAGGCGTTGTTTGTGCTTTCAGGGCAGGTCAAAGGAAAGACGGCATGCAGTGTATGCTTGGACGACGAAACCGCTTGGTATTTCCTCGACGGAACTAGAAAGGGAGTTTTTCTGAGGTACAGACGCTTCTTAGAGGAGGGACACAAGTACCGAGGTAAGAAGTTCCATCAATTTTTTGGAGGCGACGTTGTGATAGGTCCCGCTCCTGCAAAACAAGACGGACATGCAGTTTTTCAGATGGTCAAGGACATCGAGGTTGAATATGGGAAGATGACAAAAGACGAAAAGCCGAAAAAAAGAGATAAGGCACCTAAGGATGGCGTGCCGTTTAAGAAGTCAATTTTCTTCAAGTACTTACTGTATTGGGAGGACCTCGAGGTCCGTCATGCCATAGATGGTATGCACATGAAGAAGAATGTGTTCGGTAACATGATTGGGCTCTTACTGGATTCAAAGGATAAACTGAAGTCGCACCAGGACTTGGTAGCTATGAACATTAGAGATGATCTTCACCCTATAGATGTGGGGAATGGAAGATATAAACTTCCCGCGGCTAGCTACAACTTAACATTGGCTGAGAAGAGGGCAGTATGTCAGTGTTTACGGGGTATCAAAGTGCCGAGTCGTTACTCATCAAACATCAAGAAACTAGTGTCGATGAAAGATCTGTCGTTTAATGGATACAATTGTCACGATTGCCATGTTATGCTGAGTATGTTCCTTGCAATTGCAATCAGGGCGATCAAGCTAGTATACGTAAAGATGGTGATCACTCGGTTGTGTTACTTCTTCGACAGAGTTTCTCAGAAGGTGATTGTCAAAGACGAATTGGACGATCTGCAGGTTTTTGTCAGGGAGACCATGGTGCAGCTTGAGATGTGCTTTCCTCCACAATTTTTTGACATCACAGAACACCTCATGATTCACATGGTAGATCAGATAAAGGCACTGGGTCCCCTATACTTACACGAAATGTGGGCATACGAGCATGATTTAGTGCGCTTGACGTTGCTACACGGTCATACGCACTACTATAAACCTCGAACAACGTAGGTAAGGGCCAATCATGCCAATCATGTGGCTTCTAGAAAGAGACACAAACTTGGTACTTTGAATCTCTGGTGCATACTGGGCTCCCCACGACGCAAATATAATCAAACACCTCCAGGACTTGATCCTTAATTGCTTCAAAGCTCATTGCAGCAACTGTTTTGTCCGGTGATGCCACTATGAAGAGGACCGCTCGAAGAGACCTTCATCCGGTGGAGGTTCGGCACCATCTTCACGCGCTAGCACAGTTTCATCCGCTGCCGGTAAACTGTTTGGAGCGGACGAACGTGTAACGCTTTTTCGAGCCACCGCTTCAACATACGTTCTTCCTGCCCGCGTAAAATATGCCGCACCATATATTATTGTGAATTGTTTCGGTTCAAACTAATCTGATTGACACTTCTTTGAGTCGTTGGTCATTTTCGTTGCTTCTAATGCCATGTCTTGTGCCTTTTGAGCTTGCAGGTCCTAGTTTCACTGAATTGTGCTTCTCTTTCATGTCTACACACTTAGCTTTGTCAAAGTATGTCCTAGCTGAAGTACCCCGTTAACTGTGACACTGGATGCTACAAAACCTTCATCTCGAAGTGACACTCGATTCTACAAAGGTCCCTAATCTTTGTGTACCATTGGTTAGTTACAACACAAATGAGCAGAGATAAAAGACATAATGAACGTGCAAGAATGCATTAACTGAAATAAAACAATAGTGCACACGGTCCATAAACAAAAATAAAAGGAGAGTGCACAAATGAGCATCATGAGGGCATAAACAAATCCAAACGACATGTCCATATATGAGAAACTATAAAAGATACAACACTCTCACGCCCCCCAAGTACTGTCCCTAACCTCGTACTAAGGCGCGTCGACACGGTCAGAGGAGGAGCAGTCCGAGGAGGGGCTAGAAGCCTGTAAGCCTACCACAAAACCACCTGCACCGTCAAGATCCATCTGTACCTGAATCTGCTCGTTAATTGATACGAGAGTGGTGTCGATGGGGTCAACTGGTGTGACTGTAGTAGGAGCAGAGACCACAGGGGCAACCTCGGAAGAAGACGTGACAAAAGGAGAAGAATGTGAGCCTTCCACGGGACCACCTGCACTCTCAAGAGCTGTCTCCTGCTCAATCTTCTTGGCCTTTGAGCGTGCCACGGGACCACCCGCACCCTCAAGTTCTGTCTCCTGTTCAATCTCCTTGGCCTCCGAGCCTCACACGCGACCGCCTGTAACGTCCTGACCCCCCGGGTCCGGGCCCGCTTACGCCTGGCAGCTCTCTAGGACCTCGAGAATGCCCTCACAGACCAACACGAGTCTTTTCTGTGCACTTTGTCCTCACTCATGCGCACCCGGGAAGAACTTCCCGGTCGGTCACCCATCCCGAAATTGCTCCAGGCCAAGCACGCTTAACCTTGGAGTTCTTTCGAGATGAGCTTCCGGAAAAGAAGTTGCAACTTGTTGGTATGAGTATTCTATCAATCCTATTAAGCCTTGGCCAGGATGTCACACCGCCCGCGCCCTCAGGCTCTGTCTCCTGCTCAATCTCCTTGGCCTGTGAGCCTACCATGGCACTACCTGGACTATCAAGAGCTGTATCAAGAGCTGTCTCCTGCACAATCTGCTCAGCCTGTGAGTCAGACACGGGACCACCCGCACCCTCAAGCTCTGTCTCCTTCCCAATCTCCTCAGCCTTTGAGCC
>CM014276.1:31055864-31081620 GCA_004135705.1 Alloteropsis semialata | reverse complement strand
GCCTGGAAACCTTTCCCTCGGTGCGCAGCCGCTCGCTCGCGAGCGCGCTCGGCTCTCTTTCTGCAACACGACCGGTGGAGCTCGGCCGGCATCTCGCCGGCGCCGGCGAGCCGCGCGCCAAGCTCCGCGCGCTGCTGAGCTGCAGCAGCANTTGCTCTCCCGCTCGGCTCAGTGTACGCACGGCGCGCTCGTACCGCGGCCCAGAAAATCGGCGCGCGCGGCCCACGCCGTTCTTCGCTCAGCGCGCAGCTCGGCCCATCGCGCGCGCGCGGCCTAGCAGCGACGCTCCCGCTCGGCTCAAATGGCGACGGCGCGGCCCAGTAGCCAGAAACCCTATCGTGCGCTCGATCGCCAGCGTCCGTTCAACCGGATGCTGATCCAACGGCACAGCGCCGTTCTCGCGAGTATAAAACCGCGGCCGCCGCTCGCTCGGAGAAAAAATCGCTCCTGTAGCGCAGCGCAGCCGCTCGTTCGGAAAAACCGCCGCGCGCAGCCGCCGCTCGCTCAATCCTGTGCTCGCGCAGCTGCCGCCGTAGATCTTGCGCTGGATACGCCGGCCGCGGCCTTCCTGTCAGGCGCGCCGGCCGCCTCTTTGCTGCTGTTCGACCGGCCGCCGTAGCTGAGTCCCTCGCCGGCGGCGCGTTCGCTTTGAGCGCGCCACCGTCGAGCGGCTTGGCTGCGGTGGTTTCTTCGGCGCAGGGAGGAAAAACCCGACCAGGTAAGGTCTTTCTCCGTGCGCACTCTGATGCTTAGGGTTAGGGAAAAACCTTTGGTGTCTCGATCTGTGCTCTTGCCTGTGATTGTGTGACCCGGGACGATGCTCTAGGCATGTCGCTCGGCAGCCACCTATGCTTTGTGTGAGGCCCGGGACGATGCTCAAAGCATGTCGCTCGGCGGCCTCCTTTCTTTCTTGTTCTAGGATTTGAACCCGAAAAACTCGATCTACTCGCTAGTACCCGACTGATACCATTGATAGAACTTGCATTAACATCTAGCAGTAGATCGGGTTCGGGAAAACAGAGATAAAACAGAGAGAGATCCTATACATGAACTACTAAAGGAGAACAGAGAAGGTTAGGGTTACAACCATCGGCGGTGGCGGCGGGATTCCCGGCGGAGCTGTTCGCCATGGCGACGGCGGCGTGGTCGCAGGAGGAAGAGGGCGTCGGTGGTGCTTCCCGCCGCTGCTGCGCAACTCCGATCGGTGGAGCTAGGGTTTGTCGGGGTGGGGAGTACGGCTGCGGCGAACCTCGTGTCGTGTGCCTGCCAGCCCCCACCCCTCTTTTATTTATAGCGCAGTGCGACGGGGGCCCACTAACCATTAGGGTTAGGCGCCCCCGATCAGGGCGCGATTAAGGGGTTAATGGGCTGCCGTTGGGCCCCCACTTTGAGATCAATCTAACAAGCTCCTGCTGAAAAATTTTGAGAGTTAAGGGGCTGGGAGCTGAAAAAAGTAGCTTATCCTGATTCTGTGAAGTGATTCTCCATCCTGATTTTGAGAGTTTTTGTTAGAGAAATAAAGGGAATCACTTTCAGCCACAGAATCACTTCTCTCGGAGAATCAGCTCCCATAGAGAATCAGAATCAGGTGGAGCTCTACCAAACAGGCCCATAGTGTCCATAGTGTGTCCTAAAGGCTGTCTTGGCGATATTGCCAAGGACTCAGGGTGCACGCGCGCCTGATGGTAGCCTCTACGGAGGTCCAAGTTGGTGAAGAACCAAGCGCCACTGAGTTCATCAAGTAGCTCTTTTGATGATGGGGATCGGGAAGACGTCGTGGATCATCTTGGCGTTGAGAGGATGATAGTCGACGCAAAAAGTGCCACGAGATGCATCCTTCCTTCGGACCAGCAACACTGGTGCCGAGAAGTCCGACATGCTGGCGTCGATGATGCCTTGCTTGAGCATCTCCTTGCATTGGCGTTTGATCTTGTCCTTGAGCAGCTGAGGGTACTGGTATGACCGAACGACTACCAGAGGCGTGTCTAGGGTGAGCGTGATGTGGTGGAGGTGACGTTGCGGCGGCAGGCCTGTGGGTGCCTCGAACACATAACAAAACTCCTCGCCGTCAGACCTTATAGTCTTCCAGTGTGCCTTGTGAGCGAAAGAACTGCTCGCAGTTGTGGAGCCAGTCCAAGGTATCGTCGGTGCCGTCATACTTGGGAAAGCGCAACTTGTAGACAGGAGGAGGAGGTCCGGACGAGCCATCAGGAAAATCAAATCTGCCCTTCTTTTCCAATAGTTATGTCTGCACGTTGTTGATGGAGGAGGACAGCCGGCCCTGTTCTTGACATATCTCACCGGCCTCCTTGTCAATTTTGGTGCCAAGATCACCAGTCTTGGATACTATCTTGTCGATGGCCTCCTTGAAGTGGTCGAGGGGGATGTACTTGATGTCGTCACCCATGGTGGCAGTGGAGCGATGGGTTCAGCGCCAACGAAGAGGCGGGGATGGGCAGTGAGATTAGCCGAGGAAAGTCCCATCTAATACCAGAGTTGATATGGCTAGATTATTTGACTATCAATCTGATGAACACAATGGCAAGGAAGCAATGGTCCTCTCGGCCTCCAGAGGAGCCTCAGAGATAAAAACACGTTACTTTCTTGCTTGACCTCAAAACAGTTTCCCGTCCCTACAAGTAGTAGCGTGCTCCTAAATAAACTCCTAGAAAATCACTCCTACTTCTTACCTCTAACAAACTAACTTAAACAAATATCCAACTAATATTGCCGAAGATCTTAGCCACTTGATGACTAAACATGTACTCCTGCGCCGAAATTTTCTATCGAAGAATTTGCATTCACAATATCAGATGTAAAATTTATTTTCGTTTGGAACCATGGTTTTTTTGTGTGATGATTTGAAGGCTTCATGCATGATTTATTGATAGAAAAGTTTTCTTGTTGCATATATACCTATTACATTCGTCTTGATTTCTAGGATGCATCAGATATGCCGTGCAGTTTATAGGATTTATTACGTTATTCAGTCAATCATCAGATTCGAAAAGGACGTCACTCTATGCTGTACTTTTTGGGCTGGGACTAGTTGTTGGTGATGATTTATTGGCCTCTTGGTTTCTTAATGTGAAGTGTTCTTGTCTTCAAATATATTCTAGAATTTCATGATTTCTAGGATAGATGCATCAGATGTGTAGGGTGGGGATTTATGTGTATATATACACATCCAGGGACTAGCATTTTGGTTTCGACATTGATCATTACTTGGTTAGAACTCGACCATCCTCCATCTCTGAAGGTTACGTCTTTCCTTCTCTTTAAACACCAAATCCTGCAATTTGATTCCATTGCATTTAAAACAGATATTACATGAACCTTATATGTTGTTATTTTGCAAGGGTCCTCACTCTAGAGATGTTTCAATCCATTTGCATTTATTTTGGTCCTCAGTTCCCTATCTATGTTTTTTCTTGGTTGTGAACCCCTTTTATATATACAGTTTTTGGTTGAGCTAGCTTGTGCTGAAAGTGTAGTGTATATGGATTGAATGGATTATTGGATTAATGGATGTGGTGCATGATTTCATGGAGTACCGGCACAACATGATTATTATATTTCGCCTTCAATAATATCATTGAATATTTTAATTCATTTATTTTGTAGTTGTAAGCTTTATATTTAGTTGTAGTTGTGGCCATTTAATTAAATTTAGTTACGGTAGTAATTTGTTTAATCAATTCATCTGTACTGTTTCTCTCAGTTCATTAACTTTGCAACCTTTTTCATATCCATCTAATTCATACTTTCCATGTTCCTTGTAGGAATCCAACAATTTAATATATAATTGTAAACTTCTTGTGAAGTCAGTCCTTTCCCATTTGAAGGCGTAGAAAAAATGGACTGTAACAAAGATGAGGCCTCTAGGGCAATGCAAATTGCAGAACAGAAACTCAAGGACAATGACATTGCTGGAGCCAAGAGATTTGCCTATAAAGCTAAGTCCATGTGTCAGGATCTTGAGGGTATCGAGCAAATGATAAGCACAATTGATGTGCTCCTTCTCTCGGCACAGACTAGTAATGCCTATGAAATCCTTTCTGTTGATCGTTCAGCTGATCATATTGCTTTGAAGAAGAGGTACATGAAGTTGGTCCTCCACTTGCATCCAGACAAGAACAAGTTATCTGGTGCTAAAGCTGCTTTCGAGGCTGTCTATCAGGCGTACCAAAATCTGTCTGAAGAGGACAAGAGAAAACTGAAGGGTCATAGCACTAACACAGGGGAATATCAACAAAGTTCGTCTAAAGCAACATCATCAAATCCAGCTCCATGTTCAGACGGTGAATCCCACGGTTTTGGGGCAAATAATGCTGCTTCAGAACCAGGAAACATGCAAGAAACTGGTGCTGCTACAAATGCTGCTTCTTCTGATCCACCTGCAACATCAAATCCTGGAGTAAAGAAGTCAGCAGCTACTCCCAGTTCAACTGTTGGAAGAAAGAAATCTAGAGCTTCAAGTGCCCCTCCTGTGTATCGTCATGCTGATATACACCGCACGTTTTGGACATTATGCGTCCAGTGTAACATAAAGTTTAAGTATCCAACTATTTTCAGAGATCATACCATCAAATGCCATACTTGCCAGCATCCTTACCAAGCAACTGAGATACCAGAACCTACCAGGAACTAGTTACTGCTTATGGCAAGGTAATATATATACTATCTGTTTGCTCTTCAGTAATTGCCTATATATATTATGGCTTTGTTGGAATTTCATTTTTGCACGGTTTGGAGTATTGAAAGAGGACTGAGCTATCATCGTTGTAATGAAATTTTTTTTAGTCCTTGAAAGAACTTGATAGCTAAATACTTAGTTCAATATTTGAACTACGAACTTTTATTGGTACTGGAGCTCCATGGTTTACTAAGACCATTATGAAGCTCTATCCAATCCATAATAAGATGACACATATGCTAGTATGTGGTATGACCACAAAGTAGGCAAGTAAAAGCCATGCATGCTTATACAGATCAATAAGCTTTCTTCTCTCCAAAGTGAAATGGTAGCCTTGAGATAATAAGTGTATTTTTAAATTATTAGATTTGGATAGTTGGCATGAGATAACAAGGGGAACATTATGGATTGCAATTTGACTGCAATAGCCCACTCCCCCCATCTGCTAGGGCAACTAACAGCCAGTTACACATGGGGGCTGGGGATTTGGCGGACACCAGGGCCGTACCAACGAAATGGAGGCCCCGGTGCGAAACAAACTAAGGGGCCCTAAATTTAAAAATACGGCATAACCAGAACGGACTTGCACTTAGTTATGAAACTTCTATATTTGTTACTACGTACATTGCTTAGAAATATATCGAATATTAATACTAAACGGATAAAATGAGTAGTATTCAAGCAATAAATTGACCTCGTCTTCAACTAAAAAGCATCATGCTTTTGTATTTCGTGAAACACCAAGACCCCCTGTCATCCATGGGCCTAAATAAAAGTCCTAAAGAGCCACATATGGGCTGGCTATTGCTCAGTGTACGTATAGGATTTAATGGGCCCTTTTTATTTTTTTCTATATTTAAGTATTTAAGTAGATGATTAGCTAACTCAATTAGGTGATTTGGGGGCCCCAAAAATTTAGGGGCCCTGTGCAGGCACCCACCTCGCCCCTGCTATTATATGGGCCTGGCGGACACTTTGAGTTTTCTGGTCTGAACTATATCAATATTATCAAATGTATTTCAGATCCATTTCAATAACTAGCTAGATTATTGCCACAAATTTTGTGATACAATTGCCAATTTTTCACCACTGTTTCTTCAATCTTTTTGTAAGCTCAAATCTGGTTTCAAAGTTTTCTGGCAGAGGTTATTCAATCACTGGCAATCCACCAACCATTTTTCCAAAAAGGCAAATGTTTCTTTCTTAAGAATAAAAATATAGTGATATGCATTTTGTCTAGATAGTTAAGTTCAAAGAAACTGTTTGCACTATTGAATTTGAATGGAAATTAAGCTATATTATAAAAACGTATCCAGTGTAACACATAATTTTCTCCATGACCATATATCACTTGAAGTTATGTATTTCATTTAGTGTTCTAAATTAGTTTATTGTGGTTAGAAGAAGAGAGGAACTGATAGTTACCGATGCTGGGCTGCATCAATAATTTAATCAAATGTAATTCTTGCATATGGAGTATATATACTATCTACAGGACCGCCCTTCAAATTTCTTATCCCTTCACATTTGTGACCACTGTTCTAACTCTGCTTTTTTATATCTGTTAAAGATGATGGAGAATCATGGTGGAGGAGATCACAGAGACCTGGTGGCTTCTTCACAGTGTCCGACATTCAAGAAATTGATCTAGCACCAAAATATTACTTATTATCACAATGTGGTTTAGATCTTATATTAGCACAATGTGGTTCTTTTGCATGAACTCATACCAATTATTATTTTGGTATTTTTAATTTCTTTTAAAATAATATCGTATCGTTGAGGACTCAATATTTATGTAATCTGTAGTATTCTTACCATGCACACATCAAGTTACTCGGGCATGGTAATGACAATCCAGTCATCTATTTTGTTTTCCCAGCAACATATATTGTATGGTTATTTACATTATTGTGTTGTTCATTTCCAGCGATACCAGGTTCATCCCAAAATTATTTGTTTCACTGTCTTGTGATGTGTGAGTAGTTCCTTAGGGGTGGAGGGCACTTAGGCACTATCCAAAATATTTCTAGTGTAGGGAAGTAGTCTTCACTAGTTTTATTGCTTGTCTACCTCCTTATTTCCTGAGTTAGTATGATCATAAGTATTGGGCACAAGGCAAGGTAGCAACTGCGTGCACACCTCGGCAAACTTACTGGAGTGCTGATTGATTTTCATTTTATCAACCTTCTTTTAGATATGCCCCTACTTTGTGCAAACTACCTTTACTTGCAAGTTTGACAATAGAACACAATGGTTCTACAAAATCTGGTGTAACTACACGCCTCCACATGCTGTCTACTAATTAACCAGTAATATAAAAAAAATTCAAGACACTTCCCATAGTTTTCCACGGGCAGCTCGTGTGGTAAACCGCCCGTCGGAAAAGTCTGTGGATGCCCACTACAGTATTGGTCCACTGGGGAATTACATTGCCAAAAGCAATTGTTTATGGAAAAGTTTCTAGAAATGAAATGATTTCAATATTTGCAGGTTCCTTATGCAAGCTGCTACTAGAGGTGGGGATGGCATGATATATCTCTCCATAAAATATATTGCCAATTAAAACTTAATAAGAAAACCATAAAAAGACAAAAAAATATCAGAGAAATATAATGGTTTTCACAGGTTGTTGACATAAATAAGTGTCAAAATGCCATTTATATGGGTGGTTAATTACTTATTGAATCACATCTAGAAATTATTTTTTAGAGCGTTCAAAATGAAAGCTTATCATATTGCCATCAACAACTCCTCCATGGTGTGGGATGGTAAAGAAGGGTTCGGCCAACCCAACTACGGAAAGTTGAAATCTCCATTCCTACACTAATTCGGCTCTTTTCTTCTCTTGGATTCGAGTCCAATGACCTCACATACATGTATTTCATGTGAGAAAAGTGTGACTTGACTGCGTGTTACGCCTATGATTTTCATAGGCAGACCACTTAAGGAATACCTTGATGAACTGTTTTCCATAAGCAGACTCTTTTGCGCCTTAGTTTTATAGGCCTTCGATCACAGGCGGGTGGCTAAATGCACACATAAACAAGTTGCCACCTGCCTGAAAAGTGAAAAGTGAAAACTGTTTTTTAGTATTCTATGGAACTGCGTGTGGTAACCGTTTTCTATATGTGGGTCTCTTTTGTGCCATAAAATTGTCAATTTTTGCTGGCCAAATCACATACTGGTGTCTAAATACGTGTATAAACGGGTTACCACCCACCTGTAAAAACCATCTTTAAATTGTGTTTGAAGTGTTATTAATAGTTCATTTCCATCTTATAGTATTTCACATATGTTTTGGTTCGTGGTTAAGTGAAATTGAAAAGAAGCTAATGAAAATGTTCTGATTTGGGGGGAGGGGAGGGGAGTAGCCTTATGTTTGGCAATTTCGTGTAGCTGCAATGATACAAGAAGTATTTTACAAGAATAAAGTGAATTCTTTGACGCAGATGCTCTTCTGTTCTTTTTGTAGTCGTTTTAATCTAGTTTGCTGCTCCTAGCAATGTACAGTAAAATAAAAGAAGGGAGCTAGCTATCATGATAGACAAGGAGAACAATTTAGAAGCTGACGGCAGGATATGCACGCGCCCCCTGTCGTCTGTCGATCTTTATTCCAAACAGAAGTAGCAGTACATTTCACAAACCTCAAACCAACATTTTGTTGCGATGACCTCAAACCTATATTTATTGAGGACCAATGGTGGTCATCCCTAGATGATGAGTGATTGACAACCGTTGAGTGGATTGATGTGTCTCTTGGCTCGTGATGTGCAGGTGCAGGATGCGACATGGCGGCCGACGGCGCGCGGTGAAGGTCAGGCGCGAAAGGTCCATGCCGATGAACCAAGGGCGGTGAAGGATGGATGAGTAGGCTTGGACCGAGGGACCCGAAGAGTCCGGCGGAGTCACGTGCGATCCGCATGGTGCATGGAAGAGCAAGAGTACACGGCGTGATGAAGACGGCGTCGGTCGAGTCAAGCGGGACGGAGGCGTCAAGGCTTGGCGGAGGCCGGACACGCGTCGACATCGAGGAGGTCGCGTGGCGGCCAAGCGGAGATGGACGGTTTAGGTGGTTTGGGCCTCAAAACCACCAGGCAGGCAGGTTTGCCGGTTTGGGCCTCAAAACCGGGGGCGCCTCCGGTGCGGCCGGATGGCGGAATGGGCCATCGCGAAGCTTGCGTCGAGACGAAGCGAAGTCGTGAAGGTCCCGTGTCCGTCCGATGCTTCTATAAAAATCTGGACCATTTTGCCCCTGCGTGGGTGGGTACCTTAGTTACTATAGAAGGGGCAGTTTCGTCTTTTTCGCTTGGATTAGGAAATAAGAGAAGCAGCAGGAGAGCTCGGTCTGTGCTGTCTCTCCCGTGCTCTCTCTTCTTCCCCCTTTCTTTTTCTTCCTTTTTAGCTAGGGTTTGCAATCCATGGAGATTTGAGCTTGTATCCTTTGATTTGAGACCGGGAATGGAGGCCCTTCCCTCCTAGGTTCCTCCGGGATTCATTTTGCGGGTTCAATTCGTTTCCTTTTTGGTTGAATTTGTGTTTTCCCCAAAACCGTTCTTGCTGTAGGGTGCTCGGTTTGATGCGAAATTCGTCGCGGTTACTTGGGCTTTTGGAGATCCTTTTCCTGGATCTGCTACCTCTCTAGGCTGTGATGTCGTGGCTTAAAGTTTTGTTGCAATCCGCCTTGTATGGAGAAAGTAATCTGATTTTTCGTTGAAGTGCCTGGACTCGTGTTCTTGCATCTCGTCTCTGTTCTTCTTGTGCAGACAGCAGCTCCTTCGACTCGGCTCCGACGCAGGCACGCGGGCGCGGCCAGCAGTCACGCGCAGCACTCGTGGGCGCGGCAGCCAGGGGAGTGCCTGGCCAGCGACTCCAGCATCTACCACAGTTCGGCCTGGCTCACAGCTGCTGGTCACGCGACCCAAGGAGATGGGCAGGAACTCGCGTGAGCTCGGCTCTTGGACCAGCGCGTGGACAGCAGCAGGTCCAGTCACGGCCAAGTGCATTAAGGTTTAATGTTCATTGCAATTTTGTTTAGTTGCAGTTAATCCTTGCTAATCACTGTTTGCATCCATTGTTAATTGAGTGCTGCAGTATTCTTAGATTAATCTCTTGCTTTTTATCACAAGCTCTAGTGCTTAGTCAGTTAGCGGCAAGTTAACTCCAGTAGCTTTAATCTTGCATGCTTAATTCAGTTGGTCACTTACTAATCATGCTTAGTCTTTATTTAATCAGTATCATCACGTCTAATCATTGCATAGCCTCCCGTTAATCCTTGTTTAGCCTTTAATTAAGTTTTGCATGCTTAGTTAGGTTAAGTGCTTTTCTAATGAGAGGTTAGTAGTGGTTTAGTTTAATCGCTTGTGCAAGCTTTTCGGTGTCTTGTTTTAGCTTCCGCATTGCTCTGTGCTTCTATAATCATTCCTAAGATGAGCTTGTCACAAGTTGACTTGTGTCATCTTGGTGATTTTGAAAGTGTGTTTGGGGTTGTAATCGGGACATAGGCCTTGTTTCTCCGAGCGAGAATTTTCAAAGGCTCCCATTCACCCCCCCCCTCTGGTCGCCCGTTTCGGTCCTTCATTGGGTTGGCAGCAACATGCACAACCAAACACTGCAGCTCCTCCTGGCGGAAAATTGCAATAATGCAGTGCAAGTTCCAAATCTCAACCGTGGCTGTCGATAGCGTCCATGCACTATCTAAAACCATGAGGCGACACATCCACATGGTGTTGCTGAAGAAATTCTGCGCATCACTTTGTGACTCAACTAGTCCCAAGTGTGTATAAAGGACAGGATCCGCAGATCAAAGCAGCACAGCAAATGTTTCTTATGCGTCCCATTCCAAGATGTGCATGTGAGTTCGTCATGATATGATCTCACCCGTTCTCTTACTCCGGGTCTGTAGCATATGCTCTTGACTTTTGAATTCCCCTGCTTCTATTTTATAAGCAACACAGTCATAAACAGCGAACCAAATGTAACGAAAATGGCCCTTGTGCCATTTATATTGTGATTTTGGTGATTGAATGACGGACTAACATGTTTGTTAGTGATTTACATAGGAAATTACGTCCCAAGAATGATTCCAAAGCATAGCCAAAAACTAAAGATAGTCTTATTTTGGAGTATTTGATGACATGGTATTGGCACGTGAAATCATAGAAAGGGCTTGAGTTGATTGAAATGGAACAGCCCGCAGAGTTTGTACACGGCGTATGATCCGGTGGCGCACGGCGTACATGTTAGAAGCATACGGCGTTCGAAGGATCCCAAGAAAGGCCACGGCGTATGATCCGGTGTTACTGTGCTGATACAGGGCGGATCATACGGCGTTCAAGGGTTGATCAAGCTCAAGTCGGGATCTGCAAGATTCTACACGGCGTACTATACGCCGACCCTCGGCAGAGTAACGGCGTACAAGTTACTCAGTGGCGATGTCAATTGAAGGAGGAAGAAAGGCCACGGCGTATGATCCGTCGGTCATTGGCGTGCATGTTCAGAAGGTTACGGCGTGTGCAGAGAGCCGTTGGAAAAAGCACACGGCGTATTATCCGCCGATGGGGAATTGCACACGGCGGAACATACGGCGTTCACGGTTTTTGTGCAGGTTTTGGGTAACGGCTAGTTGAGCCCCTTGGGCTATAAATACCCACCCCATTCGGCCATTTGGAGGAGATGGAGTCTAGAGAAGTTCATCTACACCTACAAGACATCCAAGCCACCATTTGTGCTACATAGATCATCCTAAGTGAGTAAGAGAGCTAGGATAGCCCTAGTGAGTGCATTGCAAGGTGTTGTGCCTTGTGGCTGGTTCTAGTGTGAGCCACCTCTTGTAATCAAGGTGTGCCGGCCCCTTGGAGTCTTGGAGACTCGCCGGCAAGTCTTCGACCCTCCGGCTTGGTGTGGAGAGGCGACGATGGCTTTGTGTGGGGGAAGAGGAGACCCCTTCCTTGGTGGAGAAGCTCCGTAGTGGAGGCGGCGTCAAGATCTCCGGAAGAGTAGGTTGATGAGAGCAAGGTCTTGGTGACTTGCTCATCATCCCTCTTGGAAAGCCTTTGTGGCGAGCTCAAGGCCTTGACCGGGAAGAAGACTTGGCGACCGGGAGCATATCCTTTGTGGAGCTCCAACGTGGAGTAGGCGTAAGCCGAACCACGGGATAAATCTTCGTGTCAAGTTTGCATCCTTCTAACCCTTTAAGCTTCCGCATTTCATACTTGCAATTTGTGTGCCTTTACCTTTCTAGAGTTATCTTGATAGGATTGGCTCTAGGTTGCAAAACTCTTTGGGTGGGTGCAAACACTAGAAGATAACCTTAGTTGCACATCTAGATAGCTTGTCTTAGTTTCATATTGTGCAATTAGAAGGCATGTGGTAGGTTAAGTTTTTAGAAAGCCTAATTCACCCCCTCCCCCTCTTAGGCTATCACGAGCATCGATTCCTTTCACCAAATAGACAACAACCTTGTAAGATGTTAGATTCATTTGTAGGGCAAACGTGGTACATACATACATATATTGAAGTCAGCTTCTTCAGCAAATCATTGGCTTTTCTTCTAGCTGAATGAAGAATATCTCAAAGAAAGAATACTTGCTGAGTTTATTATGGGGGTATCATTTTTGTACAGGCGGTCTAAAGACCATGCATGCACTACCAGAAAACGCTCCATCCATCCACCTTCATCGGTCACGGTTGGATTGGACCCGATACCAATGCTTGCAATGGTACTGGGTCCAACGGCTACAAATTTTGCGCGCTCATAGGTACCGGTTGGTGACACCAACCAGTACCTATGCTCCAACATTGGTACCGGTTGGTGTCACCAACAGGGCCTTTGGTACCGGTCCCGGTTGGTGACACCAACCCACCAACCGGTACTAAAGGGGCTCTGCGTATAAAGGCCCTTCTTCCTCCCCCAGCCCGAGCCATGGCTTATTTCTTCATCCTCCATTGAGCTCGGGTTGGGAGAAGTCATGCCCAAATTTTCCATAACTTTTGGAGATTTCGCAAACCAAGTCCGCTAGAAGGTTAGCAACTTCATCCTCTCTCTTTTGACGGTTAGTATGGTCTATTTCATGCTCTATGTTTTGAGTAATGTTTTGTGGAATGGATTGAAATAAGAGATTTTAGTTTAATCTTCATTTTTATTATGAATTTGTAATAGAGAATCACTATATAGTTAGTTGTTGCATGTGTAGAAATGATACACAAATTTTTAGACATTGTTTAGATTTTTGAATTATTTGTAGAAACTTTAAATGATTTTCATATTTATGCTTATTATGATTTTTAGATATTATAAATGATATTCATATTTAGGGTTATTAGGATTTTTAGAGATTATAAATGATATTCTTATTTAGGCTTATTATGAACTTTAGAAATACATTTTTTGAGGCTTCAAATGATGTTGATATTTAGGGTTTATTAGGATTTTTAGAGATTATAAATGATATTCTTATTTAGGCTTATTACGAACTTTAGAAATACATCTTTTTAGAGGCTTCAAATGATGTTGATATTTAGGGTTATTAGGATTTTTAGAGATTATAAATGATATTCTGATTAAGGCTTATCATGAATTTTAGAATTACATCTTTTTAGATACTTCAAATGATGTTGATATTTAGGGTTATTAGGATTTTTAGAGATTATAAAAGATATTCTTATTAAGGCTTATTACGAACTTTATAAATCCATCTTTTTGGTGGCATCAAATGATGTTGATATTTAGGGTTATTAGGATTTTTAGAGATTATAAAAGTTATTCTTATTGAGGCTTATTACAAACTTTAGAAATACATCTTTTTGGTGGCATCAAATGATGTTGATATTTAGGGTTATTAGGATTTTTAGATATTATAAAGGATATTCTTATTAAGGCTTATTACAAACTTTAGAAATACATCTTTTTAGTGGCATCAAATGATGTTGATATTTAGGGTTATTAAGATATTCTTATTTAGGTTTATTACGAACTTTAGAAATTCATATTGGAGGCTGAATTTTTTATTGTATTTTGTGAATAGATAAATCGGCAATGGATGTACAACGCGGATAGACGCTCATCTGACTTCATTAATGGCGTTCATCAATTCCTCGACGCGGCAGAGGCTAACTCGGCCTCGGGTTTTATATGCTGTCCATGCAAGGTCTGTGAGAATGAGAAGGATTATCACATCTCGAAGAAGGTGGTTCACAAACACTTGCTTAGGAGTGGTTTCATGCCTAACTATATCTGCTGGACCAAACACGGCGAAGCGGGGATATTCTTAGAAGAAGGTGACGACAACATCCCGGACTTTGCACAATACGATGCCTTTGCGGATGATATAGCAATGGACGAGGGTGAAGCAGTTGCAGAAGATGAGGATGATGACGCCTTAGGTGGCATGATCCGTGATGAAGAGAAAGACTGCGAAAGTGCGAAAGAGCGGGAGAAGATGAAGCGTTTGTTGGAGGACCACAAAACATTGTTGTACCTAGATTGCAAAGAGGACCAGAAAGAGTGGGGTACCACATTGGAACTGTTGCAATGGAAGGCAACTAATGGCTTGTCTGACAAAGGTTTTGGAGAGATATTGAAAATGATAAAGAAGATGAATCCAGAGGGCAACACATTGCCTAAAACAACATACGAAGCAAGAAAAATTGTTTGCCCTCTAGGACTGAAAGTACAAAAGATACACGCATGTCCCAATGATTGTATCCTTTATCGGGGCAAGGCGTACGAATCTTTGGATGCCTGTCCGGTTTGCAATTGTTCGCGGTATAAAATCAGGCGAGACAACCCTGGTGATGTTGAGGGAGAGCCCCCCAAGAAGAGAGTCCCTGCCAAGGTGATGTGGTATTTCCCTATAATACAACGTCTGAAGCGCTTGTTTAGAAACAAAGAGCATGCTAAATTGATGCGGTGGCACAAAGAGGATCGGAGGGAAGACAATATGTTGAGACACCCCGCTGATGGGTCCCAATGGAGAAAAATCGACAGAGCATTCCCAGACTTCGCAGAAGATGCAAGTAACATAAGATTTGGTTTGAGTACGGATGGCATAAATCTTTTCGGTGATATGAGCAGTAGCCACAGCACTTGGCCCATGACTCTTTGTATGTACAACCTTCCTCCGTGGATGTGCATGAAGCGGAAGTTCACTATGATGCTAGTGCTAATCCAAGGGCCAAAGCAGTCTGGCAATGACATTGATGTGTATCTAAGGCCACTGATTGAGGACCTTTGTTGTTGTGGGGCAAAGATGGTGTAAAAGCATGGGATGAGCACAAGCAAGAGGAATTTAACCTACGAGCATTACTGTTCGTGACCATCAATCATTGGCCTGCACTTGGTAACCTGTCGGGACAGTCAAACAAGGGATACAAAGCATGCACACATTGTCTAGAACACACCGACTGCATGTACCTGAAACATTGTAGAAAGTGTGTGTATATGGGGCATCGTCGATTCCTTTCTGAGAAACATCCGCTAAGAAAGTAAGGAAAGCATTTTGAGGCAGAAATTTGTAGCAAACCAAGGCATCGGGATGGAAAATATGTATTTGCTATGGTAAAAGATGTGAAGGTGGTCTTTGGGATGGGACCAGGCAGCCAGCCAGCAACAAGTGAAAATGGAAAGGCACCCATGTGGAAGAAAATGTCAATATTCTGGGACCTACCATATTGGGAGGTCTTAGATGTCCGCCACGCAATTGATGTGATGCACCTGACCAAAAATCTTTGTGTAAATGTGCTAGGGTTCCTTGGTACTTACGAAAAGTCGAAAGATACGCTAGAAGCACGACAGGACCTAAAACATATGAAACAACGAGATCCCCTGCATCCTGAGAAAAGAGAAAAAGGGCGTTGGAACTTACGTCCTGCTAGCTACATCAAACGGTGGAAAAAGAGCCTACCAACATAGAAAAGTTGGCCGCCATAAGGAAAAAGTTACCTTACGACCAAACTGACGAGGAAAATGCTTTGGTGGTCGAAGCTCAGGTCAAAGAGCATTTCAAACCAGATGAGCAAGAGAAGCCGGTACACATAGATTCGAAAGCGAAGACGTTTTTCAGAACAATGAGCGCGGCGAATCAGAAGAGATTCTTAGTATTTGACTACGACCGCCAGCTTGCAAAGTGTTATCAGCAGAAACAAGCCAGCAGTGAATCCTCGGGGAAGAAGGTGGCCACTCCTAAGAAGAAATAAGTCGGTCAGAGCTCTGCTAGGAAGACACAAGGGCAACAAGATGTTAACGATGAAGAACTTGCTCGGTTGTGCGCGGAAACGGGCCTCTCACTGACACAACTTTTAGAGGGCGAAATTCCTAAGGCAACACCAGTGAAACATTAGGATTTTCGATATGGCGAACCAATGGTGCCCCCATTTTCTGTGAAGCTACTAACCACTCAAGCGTACCGATTCCATGCGTGGTACATGAAGGTGTCCAAACAGGGTAGACTGATGCTCAATGTTTTGATACAAGACCGTGATTACTTCCGTGGGCCGGGTCTCTTAATTTTGGATTTCAAGGATGTGTATATGTTCTACCATCAAGATGCCATAGACCTCTCATTGATGAGATGCTAGGTTGTGTAAGTTTGTTTCACTGATCTATTCTCGCAATACTTACTTCCTTAATTACAATTTGCAACAATAACAATCTATTCTTGTCATGTAGGATGGAGATCCATACATGACGCGAAAAATCGTATGATGATGTCGGCTTCATGGATCCATGCATGGTAAATGCTGTACTTGTCACCAGTAAGCCACTAGAGATGGTGGACAACATATACTTGTACCTGGAGAGATAAAGAAGTAAGACTTACATTCCTTTGCCATACAATTTCACGTGAGTACTTCTCTCTCAATATATGTATAACTTTAAGACTTTGTTCTCAATACTTGTGCATGTATTTATATATATATCTACAAGTTTCACTGGATACTCCTTGTGATCATGATAAACACCGGTCAAATTATTGTCTTGGACTCAATGTGGAAATCACAAGAGGAGTACCAATCAGTTTTAGACCTGATTGACATGGCATGGACATGTTTCCGTGCAAATGTTCGAGGAAATTTCAAACAAAAATTGGATGTGAAGACGGACTTTCTGGTATGTAGCTGAAGTACCCACATATCTCATAAAATCACACTAATATATAGTAGTTACGTCTAACTTTATTCTTCTCCAATTTTAGTGTGCCAGACAGAAACAAGGGACAAATCTATGCG
This sequence comes from Alloteropsis semialata, assembly GCA_004135705.1. Lineage (NCBI taxonomy): Eukaryota > Viridiplantae > Streptophyta > Magnoliopsida > Poales > Poaceae > Alloteropsis > Alloteropsis semialata. The sequence goes on along the minus strand of CM014276.1, from coordinate 31,064,696 downwards.
GATACTTCGTCTGCCAGTGGATCCATACCTTTATTTCTCCCAAAAAAGCGACTAACGAAGAACTCATGGTATGAATTAAAACAATTCATACTTAGATATGACTTATTGTGAATAGTTTACAAATATTGATTATTAGTTATTGTGAATTTAGAAATGATTACTACAAGTTATAGTTTTGAAATGATTACTTTGTTATAAGAAAAAATAGCTTAGAAATATTAATTTTTAGTTATTGTCAATTTAGAAATGATTACTAGTTATAGTTTTGAAATGATTACTTTGTTATAAGAAAGAATAGTTTAGAAATATTGATTTTTAGTTATTGTCAATTTAGAAATGATTACTAGTTATAGTTTAGAAATGATTACTTTGTTATAAGAAAGAATAGTTTAGAAATATTGATTTTTAGTTATTGTCAATTTAGAAATGATTACTAGTTATAGTTTTGAAATGATTACTTTGTTATAAGAAAGAATAGTTTACAAATATTGATTTTTAGTTATTGTCAATTTAGAAATGATTACTAGTTATAGTTTAGAAATGATTACTTTGTTATAAGAAAGAATAGTTTACAAATATTGATTATTAGTTATTGTCAATTTAGAAATGATTACTAGTTATAGTTTAGAAATGATTACTTTGTTGTAAGAAAGAATAGTTTAGAAATATTGATTATTAGTTATTATCAATTTAGAAATGATTACTAGTTATAGTTTAGAATTTATTAGTGTTATTTCAATAACTAGTAATTCATACTTACATATGACTTGTTCTGTAATGTGTATGATCTAGTGTTATCCAATGGATAATGATATTAAAATATTGTCATTTGTGATTAATGCAGAGGATGTTTTACCATGAAGAGCTCCCAATGACAGACAACGCAAAAGCTATTGCGGACCAACTATTTGGATTCATTATGGACCAAGTTATAAATCCAAACGGAGAGTACCACCATGACGGACACGATATCTCTCAATATCGCTCCTTTTCGCTCCTTCTTCCAGTTTTGCTCGTCGTCAATTGTAAACAACTTTTAATTGCTCTAACTTTTGTATTGGCTGATCTCAATGTTTATATGTGAATGTTCGAGAAAAATGCAGTCAAAGTCGGGTCAAAATCAATTGACAATTGCAACGAATTCAATCTTATTGCGTGAAAGATCGTGTACGACATACGACATATGACGCGTAGACACGTAGACGCGTAGACACGTAGACGAATTGCATAATAAACACAAATAGCAAACGTTTAAAAAAATAACCAAAACATCCTTTGGTACCGGTTGGTAACACCAACCGGTACCAAAGGGCCTCCCCCGTAGCATACGTGGGAGGGCCCTTTGGTACCGGTTAGTGTTATCAACCGGTACCAAAGGCCCCTTTTGGTACCGGTTCTGGACCCGGTAGGCCGGTACCAAAGACCGAGCCCTTTAGTCTCGGTTGCGCGGTACCGGTTCCAAAACCAGTACCGATGGCCCTCTGGACCCGGTACTGATAGAGCTCTCTCCAGTAGTAGTGATGGCTTAGACCATGCATATCTAGTGCAACAGCAAACCAAACAGACAGTTCGATTCGGTGAGCTTCTGTTTGAGAGATATAGTGCTCTATTCGACTGCTGTTGTAAAGAAAATGACAAAAAAATTAAAAAACCGTCATCACGTTAATTGAGGCGAATCCACTAACACTGTATCTGATGCCATCGTTGGAATCCTCTACCGACTTTCATTTTCGTTCTGAGGTCGAGCGTTTGATTGCTCTAGTGTGCTCTGTTCGCTCTTGGATCACACTGGATCGAGCTGCCCATAGAACACATGCGTTCAGACATTGTTGTGCAAGTGAACTGTGACACATGCGTTCAGACATTGTTGTGCAAGTGAACTGTGTGGACCATAAGAAGGTAAAACAAGCACAAGTTTATGATTTCCAGGTTTTATTTCCTGTCTTCTCTAAAGTTAACTGTAGGGACTACTCCGTCTATCCTGAAATATAAGGCACTTTCGTTTATCCTAAGCAAATTTTTTCTAGGTTATACCATCCATCCTCATAAAGTGACATGCAGTGGTTGTGTTATTTTTGTAAATAATTCTGTATCTGTCGAGCATATGAGAGTCATTTACAAATGTATATAACTGACCACATTAATTCTATTTTGCATTTGTGCTTGTATCTCGAGGCTAGAGGCCTAGGGCAATATTATTAATCATTCCATGTTTGTTTAAATAAAATGGTATCTCTAGGAACTCTATAACTGTAGGTACAAAGTCCTTTTTCATGGTATTTTATTGAAAGCAAAGGACTCGCCGGTTGGTGAACTGTTTTATGAGAAAGCCCATCACACTTTGCTTCGGAAGCATAAATACAAAGCAACTAGAATGCATTGTATAAGACCAACGATGGCTGCACACAGCTGATATTTCAGTCTATGTTGCAGAACATGACGACATCAAATTGCTCAATGGAATCAGAGATGGTAGCTACTAGGCATGGAAGATATTGGGAGTCTAAGTTATGCCGCATCTGCTTGGTTTTGTTCGGGAATGTTTCTATTGTTGGAACTGGAACCTCTCGACACACGCGAATGAACACTTGGATCATGCAGTAGCCCGATGAACACAACGAACACACGCGAGAGAATTGGACAGGTAGTTTTCACTGCAGAACTCGCAGCTTCGATGCCGATCTAATTGATGTTTATATGCACCGGATTACACGCCCGTCTGGGCGAAACCCACGCCACAACTTCCACGGAGCGCGTCACACGTTGTTGCCCGCGTCGCGCTACGTGCTCGCCATGGGGCTGTGGCGATCCGATAAGAACGGTAGACTCGGTCGCATCGTGAACCAAGCACGACTCTGGCTCACAACACACCTCTAAACGCCTACATGCAGTGCAGCTACACAAGCAAACTAATGCACTACTAACTGGAATGAAACATGCATGTGTGCAACAAGTTATTCAACAAATCACCCCCTAATCTTGTTGCACCTTGACGACGCCGAGCTTCTGTCTCAGCTCCACAAACTTGATCCATCCAAGCGCCTTGGTAAGAACATCAGCCACCTGATCACCCGTGCCAGCATGGTCCATGATCACCTTTCCTTCTTCAATGCATTCACGAATGAAATGAAACTTGGTGTCAATATGTTTGCTCCTCATGGTGCACTGGATTCTTACTCAGAGCAATGGCCGACATGTTGTCCACCGACAGCTTCACAGATCTTGGAGCAATACCCAGCATCTCAGCTACCAGCCGGCTCAACCACACCCCCTGACACGCTGCTCCAGCAGCAGCTATGTATTCTGCTTCACATGAGCTTAGTGCTACTATCTTCTGTTTCTGTGATGCCCAGGTGACAAGACTTGATCCAAGATAATAGGCCACCCCCATAGTGCTCTTGCGATCATCAAGATACCCTGCAAAGTCACTATCACTGAAACCAACAAGCTCAGGAATGGTTCCCTCACCCCTTCTGTAACAACAGCCATAGTATATGGTTCCCTTCAGATAGCGCAAAATATGCTTAAGAGCTGCCCAATGCTGCACACCAGGAACCTCCATGAACCTGCTAATCAGCCCAACTGCAAAAGCTAAGTCTGACCTTGTGTTCACCAAATACCTGAGACTTCCTATTATGCTTCTGAACTTTGTGGCATCTACAGCTTCTCCTTCCTTCTCTTTGCTCAATCTGACTCTGTACTCTATTGGGGTGCTCACTGCATTACAGTCCTTCAAACCTGCTGACTCCAAAATTTTCAGAGCATATGAGGGCTGGCACAGTGTGATCTTACCGTCTCCTTGCTTGACTTCTATTCCCAAATAATAGCTCAATAAACCAAGGTCACTCATACTGAACCGCTGCGTCATCTCCTGCTTGAATTCCTTAATAGCCGGATCACTGGAACCCGTAATGATAAGGTCATCCACATACACACCAACCAGTAGGAATGAATGTTGATCACCTCTGCGGTAAACCGCGTGTTCCAGTTTGCTTCTGACGAAACCCAGCTGGATCATATCCCTATCCAATCGTGCATTCCAGGCTCGAGGTGCCTGACGCAAACCATACAGGGCCTTCTTCAGTTTCAGTACAGTACCCTTGCTCATGTCACCAGAAAAACCTGGGGGATGCTGCACATAGACCTCTTCATCGAGATCCCCATTGAGAAAGGCTGATTTTACATCCATATGATGCACTTCCCAACCTCTGTGCGCTGCCAATGCCAACAATACACGCACGGTCTCCATCCTAGCAGCAGGTGCGAACACTTCTTCAAAATCCACACCCTGCCGCTGAGCATAGCCCTTTGCAACAAGACGGGCCTTGTATTTGATGACATTTCCTGCTGGATCCTTCTTGACCTTGAAGACCCACTTGAGCCCAATGGCTCGGTGTCCTCCAGGAAGAAGAGTGGGTTCCCAGGTTCCGTTCTCCATGATTGCCTCCAGCTCGGCTTCCATTGCTCGCCTCCAATTCGGCTCCTGCAGAGCTTCCTCCACGCTCGCCGGTTCTTCAGCTGCGAGCAGACGCAGCCCGCTGTACTTGAAGTCGTGGATCTCCTCTGTGGTGTCCAGCAAGTTCGGGATCGTCCTGAACCTGAGAGCAACACCGTCAGAGTCACTCCCGCCAGAGCTTGGTGGCGATGCCCACTGCACCCCTGCCGGTGCCAGCGTTGGAGACGGTGTGAGCGACCCTGCCCCACCGGCGCTCGTGACGCTGTGCGGAGTCGCCTGTGCGGGCCCTCCTGGACTCCCCAGCTTGATCGCTGGTGAGCTTTCTCCTTCAGACTCGGTTGTCGGACGATCAACAATAGCCGAGTACTCGACGCTGAATGTGGCCGCCTCGCCATCCTCCTGGAGCTCATCACCCGACCAGTCCCATGGCCTGCGCTCGTCGAAGATCATGTCCCTCGTGACGATGAGATGCTTCCCCACCGGATCATAGACCCTGTAGGCCTTGGTCCCGGATTCATAGCCGAAGAAGACTCCTGGAACGGGCCTGTCCGCCAGCTTGGACATGCCTAGCCTGACTCTCTTTGCGAATGCTGTGCACTCGAATGTCCTCAGATGCCCGACGCTGGGATTCTTCTTGCGCCATGCCTCGTATGGAGTTCTCCCATCTAGACTCCTCATGGGTGCTCGGTTCACCGTGTACACGGCTGTCGCCACGGCCTCGCCCCAGAACTTCGCCGGAACTCCCATGCTCTTCATCATGCAGCGGGCCATCTCAACCACGGTCTGATTCCGACGCTCCACAACCCCGTTCTGCTGAGGCGTATACAGGGCCGTGGTGAAGTGCTTGATGCTGCCCTCGATGCAGAACGTTGTGAACGCGACCGAATTGAATTCACCACCGCGGTCCGTCCTGATCGACCTGAGCTTTTCTCCCAACTCTCCTTCTACGCCTGCCTTGAACGCCTTGATGTGGTGCAGTGCTTGATCCTTGGACGCCAGCAGCTCCACCCACATGTAGCTGCTGCAGTCGTCCACAACTAGGAGGAAATAGTTCTCCCCCTCGGAGTGGTTGGCGTGATCTGTCCACACAGATTGGTGTGGACGAGGTCGAGGCAGCGCTCTGCACGATACGCACTTGCCGTGGGGAACGGCTTGCGGTGCTGCTTCCCGAGCGCGCATCAGTTGCAGACCTGCTCCACCCGATCGATCACCGGGATCCTGTCCACTATCTCCTTTGCGCCCAGCTCCCTCAATGCCCTGAAATTCAGATGCCCATACCGGCCGTGCCAGATCCACGCCGTGTCAGCACCCTTTGACAGTAGGCACACAGGCGCCACCGGCTTCAGTTTGGCGGTGTAGAGGCGATTTCCCGTGCGCGGCGCCCTGACGAGAAGGGTGTGATCTCTGGCGAACACGCACAGCTCGCCGTTCTCCATCACAATCTTGCTTCCCGCCTCCTCCAGTTGGCCTAAGCTCACAATGCTGCTCTTCAACTTGGGGATGTAATACACATCAGAGAGTACCTTGTGCTCCTTGTGGCGCCCCAGAGTCACCATGGATCCAAGACCGCAGATCTCCACCACCGAGTCATCGCCGAAACGCACCGTGCCGCGCATGGTCTCGTCGAGCTGCACCAACACCAAACGCCTCCCCGTCATATGGTTGCTGGCGCCTGAATCCATGTACCATACATCACTGTCGATGTAGTCCTCTGGGTATACGCGCTACTCGTGGAAGTTCACGACATGTGACGTCACCGGCGTGTGTGCGCTCGCCGTAGCCAGCAGAAGTGCCGGCTGCTCGGTGTCCACCTTGGCGAGATGGGCTTCAACCCGCTTCTCCTTCTTCTTCGATGGCTTCTGGCACTCCTTCCCCCAGTGGCCGTAGATGCCACAGTTGTAGCACTTCCCTTTTCGCCTTGGCGTGCCCTTTAACGTCAGCTTCACGGGTGCATCGTGGCCATCGGAGCGAGCACTGCTGATGTTCTTCCCGTGAATGCTGCTTCCTCCCTTCTCTCCGCTGGACGACGAATCAAGCGGCGCCTTGCCCCGCCACTTGGCGAGCCAGTCTTCCTCCGCCATCATGAGACGCCCGGATCTGTCCCGGACCTCGCCACCACCGTCGACGTTGAACCTGTCCTCCGACACGCGCAACCTCCTGACCAACTCCTCGATCGAGATTGTGTTCAGATCCAACAGCGTCTCGATAGACACTGCGATCTAATTGTAGCGGGCCGGCAAAACCTGCAACATCTTCTTCACAACACGCGCGTCCTCCAGATTCTCCCCAAGTGTGCGGATGCTCTCGGCGAGGCTGGAAATTCGCATTGCGAACTCGTCGACAGCCTCACCTGCCTTGAAGGTGATTGTCGGATATCAATATCCGACCCTCTCACCGACGGGTGGGGCCACACAGTTTCAGGAAGAAGATAGGCATAAGAGAGCTCGAAGAACATCAGATTAGGGGAGGATCGGTTTTCCCCTGACTCGGCTGACCCTCGTCCGCCTCGGCCGACCCTCGTCTGCCTCGGCCGACTCCCGTCCGTCTCGGCCGACCCTCATCCGTCCCGGCCGACTCCCGTCCGCCTCGCCCGAGGAGTTCTCCGCCTCCGAGTGGCCTCCCGGTTCGCCCGAGGAGTTCTCCGTCCCCGGGGGGTCTCCAGCCCCTCGGGCAAAACTACCCGGCCACGCCCCGACCCATCCTGCGCCGTACCCACTTGGTACTTGCCGCGTCAGAGCATCATGGGCGTCTGTCCTTCGCCACGGCAGCCACAGTGACGCCCGTCACGTCCGAACAGGAGCGCTACAGCCCTGGGAGGAACGCATGCGCCACACCAGGCACCCAAGTACAACCCCAGGCGCCCATGGACGACACCTGGAGCCCGAGCAGGACACCTGGAGCGCCCGAGGACCTCGAGCAAGTCAACCACGACCCGGGAACCACCCGGGAGCTTACCCCGGAAGGCACCGACTCCAACCACTCGGGATGTACGACTCCGGGTCCGGCGGGACGCCCACTCCGTCAACACCTGCTCCCTGTACGGCTCAGCGAGCGACCCAGCTGAAAGCTCTCGGGAGCAGTAACTCCCCTTGTAATTTTCTCCTTTTTACCCCCCGCTCCCTTCTCCCCTTGAGGCTATAAAAGGGGACAAGGGGACATCAGACGGGGGGGGATTCTTTCGAACACTAGTAGAACACTCGGACATCGCACGCAACACGCTCACCCACACCGCTCAGGGACTTGGGATCTTCTCCCTCTCCCGACTAGTTTGTACACCCCTACTACAGACTTGGACGACGAAGAAGAACACACGACACACACACACCAGAACACTCACTCTCAGACGCACCAGAGACTTGGGAGCCCCTCCCTCTCTCGACCGCTTGTAACCCCTACTACGAGCAACGCGAGTAACACGAGCAGCCTCGAACTGGACGTAGGGCGTTCGTGCCCGAACCAGTATAATCCCTTGTGTCCTCTCGCGAACCGTCCGGAGCCCAGACGCGCAATCCACTAATTTACTTGTTGGTTATTTCGCACACCGACAGTTGGCGCGCCAGGTAGGGGACTTTGCGCGTTTCGGCGATCACCAGGCTTCGGATGGCCACCCGCGGATCGAGCTGGACTCCTGGGACGCAGCTGCGTCTTGGGAGTTTGGATTTCATCATCACCAACGCCGGGGACTTGGAGAGAGTCGCTCCCACGCCCCCGGTCAACTCTGCTGATGCTGACATCGCGACCGCCACCGAGGCCCTCGCGGACATCGGCATCAACGCCACTGGCGACGAGGCCGGCAACCCCCGCTCGAGGGCCAACGAGGCCCCACTGTGGGAGCAGCTCGAGATCTTCCTGGGGCCACGGCCCACGCAGGAAGACGTGCGCTGTACCAGGTTCGCCCTGGCGAACGTCGCTACTCAGCTTCTGGGAGGAGCCCCTCTCCCCCCGGAGATGCTGAACTACATCCCACCGTATGCGGTCCCATACGGTCTGCGCAACGCGGCTGAAGTCGTGTCCCGCCTGGTGACACGCCTCCTGAGCCCCACCCCGGCGGACAGCGAGTTCGTCGGGGTAATCGATCATGTCTCCGAATCGGTCTTCGACCTGCTGGACGATCCCGTTTCGGAGGCCTCCGACACGCAGCTCGTCGGAGAAAGCCACCACCCCTCCCGGGAATGTTTCATGGCGGACACCCCCGACGGGGCGGAGGGAGAAGCGAGCGAGAGCGGCTCAGGGCCAGCGGGCCCTGACGACGGTCACCCGGTGGCCGACGCGCCCGTTGCTCCCGCTCCGGTTGCAGCCCAAGCCGCGGCAGCGGCAGGACAGCCAGCCCCGCCACGAGCGGCTACACCGCCACGACGCTCCCAAGCCGACGACGC
>CM014276.1:31040013-31054864 GCA_004135705.1 Alloteropsis semialata | reverse complement strand
AGAGATATCGCGTCCGTCATGGTGGTACTCTCCGTTTGGATTTATAACTTGGTCCATAATGAATCCAAATAGTTGGTCCGCAATAGCTTTTGCGTTGTCTGTCATTGGGAGCTCTTCATGGTAAAACATCCTCTGCATTAATCACAAATGACAATATTTTAATATCATTATCCATTGGATAACACTAGATCATACACATTACAGAACAAGTCATATGTAAGTATGAATTACTAGTTATTGAAATAACACTAATAAATTCTAAACTATAACTAGTAATCATTTCTAAATTGATAATAACTAATAATCAATATTTCTAAACTATTCTTTCTTATAACAAAGTAATCATTTCTAAACTATAACTAGTAATCATTTCTAAATTGACAATAACTAATAATCAATATTTGTAAACTATTCTTTCTTATAACAAAGTAATCATTTCGAAACTATAACTAGTAATCATTTCTAAATTGACAATAACTAAAAATCAATATTTGTAAACTATTCTTTCTTATAACAAAGTAATCATTTCAAAACTATAACTAGTAATCATTACTAAATTGACAATAACTAAAAATCAATATTTCTAAACTATTCTTTCTTATAACAAAGTAATCATTTCTAAACTATAACTAGTAATCATTTCTAAATTGACAATAACTAAAAATCAATATTTCTAAACTATTCTTTCTTATAACAAAGTAATCATTTCAAAACTATAACTAGTAATCATTTCTAAATTGACAATAACTAAAAATTAATATTTCTAAGCTATTGTTTCTTATAACAAAGTAATCATTTCAAAACTATAACTTGTAGTAATCATTTCTAAATTCACAATAACTAATAATCAATATTTGTAAACTATTCACAATAAGTCATATCTAAGTATGAATTGTTTTAATTCATACCATGAGTTCTTCGTTAGTCGCTTTTTTGGGAGAAATAAAGGTATGGATCCACTGGCAGACGAAGTATCCGCATAGATTTGTCCCTTATTTCTGTCTGGCACACTAAAATTGGAGAAGAATAAAGTTAGACGTAACTACTATATATTAGTGTGATTTTATGAGATATGTGGGTACTTCAGCTACATACCAGAAAGTCCGTCTTCACATCCAATTTTTGTTTGAAATTTCCTCGAACATTTGCACGGAAACATGTCCATGCCATGTCAATCAGGTCTAAAACTGATTGGTACTCCTCTTGTGATTTCCACATTGAGTCCAAGACAATAATTTGACCGGTGTTTATCATGATCACAAGGAGTATCCAGTGAAACTTGTAGATATATATATAAATACATGCACAAGTATTGAGAACAAAGTCTTAAAGTTATACATATATTGAGAGAGAAGTACTCACGTGAAATTGTATGGCAAAGGAATGTAAGTCTTACTTCTTTGTCTCTCCAGGTACAAGTATATGTTGTCCACCATCTCTAGTGGCTTACTGGTGACAAGTACAGCATTTACCATGCATGGATCCATGAAGCCGACATCATCATACGATTTTTCGCGGCATGTATGGATCTCCATCCTACATGACAAGAATAGATTGTTATTGTTGCAAATTGTAATTAAGGAAGTAAGTATTGCGAGAATAGATCAGTGAAACAAACTTACACAACCCAGCATCTCATCAATGAGAGGTCTATGGCATCTTGATGGTAGAACATATACACATCCTTGAAATCCAAAATTAAGAGACCCGGCCCACGGAAGTAATCACGGTCTTGTATCAAAACATTGAGCATCAGTTTACCCTGTTTGGACACCTTCATGTACCACACATGGAATCGGTACGCTTGAGTGGTTAGTAGCTTCACAGAAAATGGGGGCACCATTGGTTCGCCATATCGAAAATCCTAATGTTTCACTGGTGTTGCCTTAGGAATTTCGCCCTCTAAAAGTTGTGTCAGTGAGAGGCCCGTTTCCGCGCACAACCGAGCAAGTTCTTCATCGTTAACATCTTGTTGCCCTTGTGTCCTCCTAGCAGAGCTCTGACCGACTTGTTTCTTCTTAGGAGTGGCCGCCTTCTTCCCCGAGGATCCACTGCTGGCTTGTTTCTGCTGATAAGACTTTGCAAGCTGGCGGTCGTAGTCAGATACTAAGAATCTCTTCTGATTCGCCGCGCTCATTGTTCTGAAAAACGTCTTCGCTTTCGGATCTATGTGTACCGGCTTCTCTTGCTCATCTGGTTTGAAATGCTCTTTGACCTGAGCTTCGACCACCAAAGCATTTTCCTCGTCAGTTTGGTCGTAAGGTAACTTTTTCCTTATGGCGGCCAACTTTTCTATGTTGGTAGGCTCTTTTTCCACCATTTGATGTAGCTAGCAGGACGTAAGTTCCAACGCCCTTTTTCTCTTTTCTCAGGATGCAGGGGATCTCGTTGTTTCATACGTTTTAGGTCCTGTCATGCTTCTAGCGTATCTTTCGACTTTTCGTAAGTACCAAGGAACCCTAGCACATTTACACAAAGATTTTTGGTCAGGTGCATCACATCAATTGCGTGGCGGACATCTAAGACCTCTCAATATGGTAGGTCCCAGAATATTGACATTTTCTTCCACATGGGTGCCTTTCCATTTTCACTTGTCGCTGGCTGGCTGCCTGGTCCCATCCCAAAGACCACCTTCACATCTTTTACCATAGCAAATACATATTTTCCATCCCGATGCCTTGGTTTGCTACAAATTTCCGCCTCAAAATGCTTTCCTTTCTTTCTTAGCGGATGTTTCTCAGAAAGGAATCGACGATGGCCCATATACACACACTTTCTACAATGTTTCAGGTAAATGCAGTCGGTGTGTTCTAGACAATGTGTGCATGCTTTGTATCCCTTGTTTGACTGTCCCGACAGGTTACCAAGTGCAGGCCAATCATTGATGGTCACGAACAGTAATGCTCGTAGGTTAAATTCCTCTTGCTTGTGCTCATCCCATGCTTTTACACCATCTTTGCCCCACAACAACAAAGGTCCTCAATCAGTGGCCTTAGATACACATCAATGTCATTGCCAAACTGCTTTGGCCCTTGGATTAGCACTAGCATCATAGTGAACTTCCGCTTCATGCACATCCACGGAGGAAGGTTGTACATACAAAGAGTCATGGGCCAAGTGCTGTGGCTACTGCTCATATCACCGAAAAGATTTATGCCATCCGTACTCAAACCAAATCTTATGTTACTTGCATCTTCCGCGAAGTTTGGAAATGCTCTGTCGATTTTTCTCTATTGGGACCCATCAGCGGGGTGTCTCAACATATTGTCTTCCCTCCGATCCTCTTTGTGCCACCGCATCAATTTAGCATGCTCTTTGTTTCTGAACAAGCGCTTCAGACGTTGTATTATAGGAAAATACCACATTACCTTGGCAGGGACTCTCTTCTTGGGGGGCTCTCCCTCAACATCACCAGGGTCGTCTCGCCTGATTTTATACCGCGAACAATTGCAAACCGGACAGGCATCCAAAGATTCGTACGCCTTGCCCCGATAAAGGATACAATCATTGGGACATGCGTGTATCTTTTGTACTTTCAGTCCTAGAGGGCAAACAATTTTTCTTGCTTCGTATGTTGTTTTAGGCAATGTGTTGCCCTCTGGATTCATCTTCTTTATCATTTTCAATATCTCTCCAAAACCTTTGTCAGACAAGCCATTAGTTGCCTTCCATTGCAACAGTTCCAGTGTGGTACCACTTTTTCTGGTCCTCTTTGCAATCTGGGTACAACAATGTTTTGTGGTCCTCCAACAAACGCTTCATCTTCTCCCGCTCTTTCGCACTTTCGCAGTCTTTCTCTTCATCACAGATCATGCCACCTAAGGCGTCATCATCCTCATCTTCTGCAACTGCTTCACCCTCGTCCATTGCTATATCATCCGCAAAGGCATCGTATTGTGCAAAGTCCGGGATGTTGTCGTCACCTTCTTCTAAGAATATCCCCGCTTCGCCGTGTTTGGTCCAGCAGATATAGTTAGGCATGAAACCACTCCTAAGCAAGTGTTTGTGAACCACCTTCTTCGAGATGTGATAATCCTTCTCATTCTCACAGACCTTGCATGGACAGCATATAAAACCCGAGGCCGAGTTAGCCTCTGCCGCGTCGAGGAATTGATGAACGCCATTAATGAAGTCAGATGAGCGTCTATCCGCGTTGTACATCCATTGCCGATTTATCTATTCACAAAATACAATAAAAAATTCAGCCTCCAATATGAATTTCTAAAGTTCGTAATAAACCTAAATAAGAATATCTTAATAACCCTAAATATCAACATCATTTGATGCCACTAAAAAGATGTATTTCTAAAGTTTGTAATAAGCCTTAATAAGAATATCCTTTATAATATCTAAAAATCCTAATAACCCTAAATATCAACATCATTTGATGCCACCAAAAAGATGTATTTCTAAAGTTTGTAATAAGCCTCAATAAGAATAACTTTTATAATCTCTAAAAATCCTAATAACCCTAAATATCAACATCATTTGATGCCACCAAAAAGATGGATTTATAAAGTTCGTAATAAGCCTTAATAAGAATATCTTTTATAATCTCTAAAAATCCTAATAACCCTAAATATCAACATCATTTGAAGTCTCTAAAAAGATGTAATTCTAAAATTCATGATAAGCCTTAATCAGAATATCATTTATAATCTCTAAAAATCCTAATAACCCTAAATATCAACATCATTTGAAGCCTCTAAAAAGATGTATTTCTAAAGTTCATAATAAGCCTAAATAAGAATATCATTTATAATCTCTAAAAATCCTAATAACCCTAAATATCAACATCATTTGAAGCCTCAAAAAATGTATTTCTAAAGTTCATAATAAGCCTAAATAAGAATATCATTTATAATCTCTAAAAATCCTAATAACCCTAAATATGAATATCATTTATAATATCTAAAAATCATAATAAGCATAAATATGAAAATCATTTAAAGTTTCTACAAATAATCCAAAAATCTAAACAATGTCTAAAAATTTGTGTATCATTTCTACACATGCAACAACTAACTATATAGTGATTCTCTATTACAAATTCATAATAAAAATGAAGATTAAACTAAAATCTCTTATTTCAATCCATTCCACAAAACATTACTCAAAACATAGAGCATGAAATAGACCATACTAACCGTCAAAAGAGAGAGGATGAAGTTGCTAACCTTCTAGCGGACTTCGTTTGCGAAATCTCCAAAAGTTATAGAAAATTTAGGCATGACTTCTCCCAACCCGAGCTCAATGAAGGATGAAGAAATAAGCCATTGCTCGGGCTGGAGGAGGAAGAAGGGCCTTTATACGCAGAGCCCCTTTGGTACGGGTTGGTGGCACCAACCCGTACCAAAGGGGCTCACATTGGTACCGGTTGGTGTCACCAACCGGGACCGGTACCAAAGGCCCTGTTGGTGACACCAACTGGTACCAATGTTGGAGCATAGGTACTGGTTGGTGTCACCAACCGGTACCTATGAGCGCGCAAAATTTGTAGCCGTTGGACCCAGTACCATTGCAAGCATTGGTACCGGGTCCAATCCAACCGTGACAGATGAAGGTGGATGGATGGAGCGTTTTCTGGTAGTGCATGCATGGTCTTTAGACCGCCTGTACAAAAATGATACCCCCATAATAAACTCAGCAAGTATTCTTTCTTTGAGATATTCTTCATTCAGCTAGAAGAAAAGCCAATGATTTGCTGAAGAAGCTAACTTCAATATATGTATGTATGTACCACGTTTGCCCTACAAATGAATCTAACATCTTACAAGGTTGTTGTCTATTTGGTGAAAGGAATCGATGCTCGTGATAGCCTAAGAGGGGGAGGGGGTGAATTAGGCTTTCTAAAAACTTAACCTACCACATGCCTTCTAATTGCACAATATGAAACTAAGACAAGCTATCTAGATGTGCAACTAAGGTTATCTTCTAGTGTTTGCACCCACCCAAAGAGTTTTGCAACCTAGAGCCAATCCTATCAAGATAACTCTAGAAAGGTAAAGGCACACAAATTGCAAGTATGAAATGCGAAAGCTTAAAGGGTTAGAAGGATGCAAACTTGACACGAAGATTTATCCCGTGGTTCGGCTTACGCCTACTCCACGTTGGAGCTCCACAAAGGATGTGCTCCCAGTCGCCAAGTCTTCTTCCCGGTCAAGGCCTTGAGCTCGCCACAAAGGCTCCCCAAGAGGGATGATGAGCAAGTCACCAAGACCTTGCTCTCATCAACCTAGTCTTCTGGAGATCTTGACGCCGCCTCCACTACGGAGCTTCTCCACCAAGGAAGGGGTCTCCTCTTCCCCCGCACAAAGCCGTCGTCGCCTCTCCACACCAAACCGGAGGGTCGAAGATTTGCCGGCGAGTCTCCAAGACTCCAAGGGGCCGGCACACCGAGATTACAAGAGGTGGCTCACACTAGAACCAGCCACAAGGCACACACCTTGCAATGCACTCACTAGGGCTATCCTAGCTCTCCTACTCACTTAGGATGATCTATGTAGCACAAATGGTGGCTTGGATGTCTTGTAGGTGTAGATGAACTTCTCTGGACTCCAGCTCCTCCAAATGGCCGAATGGGGTGGGTATTTATAGCCCAAGGGGCTCAACTAGCCGTTACCCAAAACCTGCACAAAAACCGTGAACGCCGTATGTTCCGCCGTGTGCAATTCCCCATCGGTGGATAATACGCCGTGTGCTTTTTCCAACAGTCGGATGCCTTTTCCAACGGCTCTCTGCACACGCCGTAACCTTCTGAACATGTACGCCGATGACCGGCGGATCATACGCCGTGGCCTTTCTTCTTCTTTCAATTGACATCGCCACTGAGTAACTTGTACGCCGTTACTCCGCCGAGGGTCGGCGTGTAGTACGCCGTGTAGAATCTTACAGATCCCGACTTGAGCTTGATCAACCCTTGAACGCCGTATGATCCGCCCTGTATCAGCACAGTAACACCGGATCATATGCCGTGGCCTTTCTTGGGATCCTTCGAACGCCGTATGCTTCTAACATGTACGCCGTGCGCCGCCGGATCATACGCCGTGTACAAACTCTGCGGGCTGTTCCATTTCAATCAACTCAGGCCTTTCTTTGGTTTTTGGCTATGCTTTGGAATCATTCTTGGGACGTAATTTTCTATGTAAATCACTTAACAAACATGTTAGTCCCAAAGATTATGTTGTCATTCAATCACCAAAATCACAATATAAATGGCACAAGGGCCATTTTCATTACAATCTCCCCCTTTTTGGTGATTGATGATAACACAATCAAAGCAAGTATGAAATGTGCGAAAATTGACCAAGTTTGAGCTCTTACACTTGCTTGAATGATTACCACTCTTTTCATTGGATTAGGGAGCCAACTTCCTTACAATCTCCCCCATATAATTTGAAGTAGCACCATGGGTGTGGCCTCCCCCTAAGTCCAATGTCTTCTTCATGGCTTCTCCCCCTACATGTATCCTCCCCCTTTCTCATGGCTTCTCCCCTATCTCATGAGGTCTTGTACATTAAGCTTGCTTTGATCCAAACTTCTCCCCCTTTGGAATCAAATCACCTAAAAGGACCTATCAAAAACAACATAGCTCATAGAGGGAATTAGTAGCCTAGGGAGTTAGTCAAGTATCACTTGAAAGTAGATGACAAACGAGAACAAGTATGATACTTAACCAATTGGGAATGTATTAGCACATAGCCTATGAACTTAGATATGGAGATCGTAAACTTAATAGGCCAAGGCTCAATATGCATGAAAGCACAAGTTTTCTATAATCATACACATAGAGTTGTAAGATCACATTATGAGTGAAACACATTCTCTAAGTATGGTATCGCACGGCATAAGGAGACAATAAGAATAAGCTTGATGAACAAGTTAGTCTCCAAAATCACAATCTATAAGCTAAGCTCCCCCTAAATGTGTGCATTTAGTGTTTGAATCACTATCAAGTTTATGCACATTGTTTTGAACAACAAATAGGAAGTGAAGCTCATAGGTTGTAGTCATGGTACTTAATTCATACCTTGTGAAGCTCATGTACCATGAAAGTGACCAAGTGTAGAAAACCTACACAACTTTGCAAACCATGTAAGTAGCTCATGGGTTAGAGTGCATGGCACAAGCAACTCACCATATGATAGTAACACTAGAATTTGCAATAGATATCACGTGAAAGCAAGGGATATAGAAAGGTAGCACATGCAAAAACTAGCAAGCAAAATAGGCAAAGAATTTGAATTGAATTACCAATACCTTATTTACCTTAGTGTGGGGGATTTGGGCAAATGATGTCCAATCTTGCAAGCTTGGCTACTTGATTTGATCTTTCTTCTCTTCTTGTGAGCCAAGCCTCCAAATCCCCCAAAGCCGATCCTTGGGCTTCAAGTATCCTTTGGAACCCAAACCTTTTGGGGCCCCTTCATGTTGATGATGACTTCCTTGGGCACCCAAATGGGTCGGTTCCATCCCCACTCCTTCATCTTGGGCTTCCCAACCGTACTAGCAACAACCTTGCCATTAGCATTCTTTTTAAGGACATAGGTGTTGGCTTTTACCTTGTTCTTGCGGTTGGGCTTGGTGTAGATGAGGGAGCTCTTGATGGTGGTTTTGGCCTTCTTCTTCTCGCTCTTGGGCGTCCCCTTGACAAGTGGGCATTGATAGAACTTATGGCCTTCCTTGTAGCACTTGAAGCAAGTCACAGTTTCACCCTTCTCAAGCTTGTTCACCATGTCATCACGGTTATCTTGAGAAGGTTGGACATTGCTCCCAATGCTCTTGCCCTTCAAGTTTGCCAAGCTTTGCCTAAGACTCTCCATTTCTTGCTTAAGCTCTTTATTCTCCTTGGCAATGAGATCATCTAGTGTTTCTACAACAATTTTCTCAAAGCATTTCTCATTGCAAGGGGTTGAGCAAGATTCATCAATTAAATCAATGCAAGAAGTAGAGGCATCAACCTTGGAGATAGAAATATTACAAGGAATAGATTGCTCCAAGTTTAACAAAGAGCCCTTAGATTGATTGTTAAGGCTCTCAATTTTGAGTTCTTCATGCTCCTTGCTAAGCAATTGGAATTTGCCTAATAAATTATCAAAATTTGAAGCAAGGAGTGCATTAAGATCATTGAGAGCCTTATTATCTTTGATTAATTTCTTAAGGCCTTTTTGTTGTTCATGAATCAAGGTGAGAAGCTTAGCGGGGGATTCATCATCGGAATCGGAATCGGAGTCATCACTTACATCGCTTTCCATACCTTTGGCCATGAGGCATAAGTGTGATGAGGGAGAGGAGCTCTTGTTGTTGAGTGTGTCATCACTCACCCATTCTCCGAATGTGGTGAAGGCTTTATGCTTGGGCTCCTTCTCCTTCTTTCTTCTTGATCATCATGTGTTGATGATGCTTCCCATCCTTGATGTGGACCATGTACCCCATCGAGTTGATCTTCTCCATGCTCTTGATCAACTTCTTGACTTGTCTTTGGAGCTCGGGGGACATTTCTTCATCATTACTATCACTTGAGGAGGCTTCTTCTTCTTCTTCTTCTTCTTCTTCTTCACTTGAGCTCTCCTCCTTCTTCTTGCTCTTCTTCTTCTCTTGGTTGCTCGCAAGAGCAATGCTTGGAGTAGGTGAAGAAGATCTTGGCTTTGACTTGATTCCATTGCGAAGCTCAAAAGCCATCACCTTGTTGAGGACTTGATTTGGTGTGCTCTTGGTGAGGTCTTTCTCATAGAGGATAGCAATCATCAAATCGTAGTCCGGCTTGCGAAGGCTATGGAGTATTAACCGAATGATGCCCATGTCGTCGATGTTGTTGACACCTAAAGAATTTATCTCATTCACAAGCATGGTTAGGCGTGAGTACATTTGTTCGGCATTCTCATGCTCAAGTTGCTTGAAGTTGTTGAGCTTATCCTTGAGAACATGATATCTTTCATTTGCCACATCCTTTGTGCCCTCATGATTCTCAAGAATAGCCTTCCACAACTCATGAGCATTCTTGCATGTGAATACATGATTGAATATACCATTACTAAGAGAGGACAATAAAATACTCCTAGTAGTAGAATCATGTTGCATTTCACCTTTGGATTCACTTTTCTTGCCCTCACTAGTCACACGCCAAATATCAAGCCCCTTTGCTTGAAGGAAGGCTTCCATAAGCACTTTCCATCTTTGAAACCCCGTGCCATCGAAACGTGGAGGTGATCCTAAAAGATCCATCCTCTCCCCAACGAGCTAACTCACTAGGCGGTGAAGCCTAACCGATTCAAATGAGCCGGTTTCACAAATTGCCAATTGAATGGGCGTTTCTTGTGAAAGATGTGAGTCCCGGCTCTGATACCACTTGAAAGGAATCGATGCTCGTGATAGCCTAAGAGGGGGAGGGGGTGAATTAGGCTTTCTAAAAACTTAACCTACCACATGCCTTCTAATTGCACAATATGAAACTAAGACAAGCTATCTAGATGTGCAACTAAGGTTATCTTCTAGTGTTTGCACCCACCCAAAGAGTTTTGCAACCTAGAGCCAATCCTATCAAGATAACTCTAGAAAGGTAAAGGCACACAAATTGCAAGTATGAAATGCGGAAGCTTAAAGGGTTAGAAGGATGCAAACTTGACACGAAGATTTATCCCGTGGTTCGGCTTACGCCTACTCCACGTTGGAGCTCCACAAAGGATGTGCTCCCAGTCGCCAAGTCTTCTTCCCGGTCAAGGCCTTGAGCTCGCCACAAAGGCTTCCCAAGAGGGATGATGAGCAAGTCACCAAGACCTTGCTCTCATCAACCTACTCTTCCGGAGATCTTGATGCCGCGTCCACTACGGAGCTTCTCCACCAAGGAAGGGGTCTCCTCTTCCCCCACACAAAGCCATCGTCGCCTCTCCACACCAAGCCGGAGGGTCGAAGACTTGCTGGCGAGTCTCCAAGACTCCAAGGGGCCGGCACACCTTGATTACAAGAGGTGGCTCACACTAGAACCAGCCACAAGGCACAACACCTTGCAATGCACTCACTAGGGCTATCCTAGCTCTCTTACTCACTTAGGATGATCTATGTAGCACAAATGGTGGCTTGGATGTCTTGTAGGTGTAGATGAACTTCTCTGGACTCCATCTCCTCCAAATGGCCGAATGGGGTGGGTATTTATAGCCCAAGGGGCTCAACTAGCCGTTACCCAAAACCTGCACAAAAACCGTGAACGCCGTATGTTCCGCCGTGTGCAATTCCCCATCGGCGGATAATACGCCGTGTGCTTTTTCCAACGGCTCTCTGCACACGCCGTAACCTTCTGAACATGCACGCCAATGACCGACGGATCATACGCCGTGGCCTTTCTTCCTCCTTCAATTGACATCGCCACTGAGTAACTTGTACGCCGTTACTCCGCCGAGGGTCGGCGTATAGTACGCCGTGTAGAATCTTGCAGATCCCGACTTGAGCTTGATCAATCCTTGAACGCCGTATGATCCGCCCTGTATCAGCACAGTAACACCGGATCATACGTCGTGGCCTTTCTTGGGATCCTTCGAACGCCGTATGCTTCTAACATGTACGCCGTGCGCCACCGGATCATACGCCGTGTACAAACTCTGCGGGCTGTTCCATTTCAATCAACTCAAGCCCTTTCTATTGTTTCACATGCCAATACCATGTCATCAAATACTCGAAAATAAGACTATCTTTAGTTTTTGGCTATGCTTTAGAATCATTCTTGGGACGTAATTTCCTATGTAAATCACTTAACAAACATGTTAGTCCCAAAGATTATGTTGTCATTCAATCACCAAAATCACAATATAAATGGCACAAGGGCCATTTTCGTTACATTTGGTTCGCTGTTTATGACTGTGTTGCTTATAAAATAGAAGCAGGGGGATTCAAAAGTCAACAGCATATGCTACAGACACGGAGTAAGAGAACGGGTGAGATCATATCATGACGAACTCACATGCACATCTTGGAATGGGACGCATAAGGAACATTTGCTGTGCTGCTTTGATCTGCGGATCCTGTCCTTTATACACACTTGGGACTAGTTGAGTCACAAAGTGATGCGCAGAATTTCTTCAGCAACACCATGTGGATGTGTCGCCTCATGGTTTTAGATAGTGCATGGACGCTATCGATAGCCACGGTTGAGATTTGGAACTTGCACTGCATTATTGCAATTTTCCGCCAGGAGGAGCTGCAGTGTTTGGTTGTGCATGTTGCTGCCGACCCAAACATAGCAGGAACAGGGACTTAGCAAGTTTACTGGGCGAAGTGGTCCACTCAAGCCACTTACACTAAAAGCAAGCATGTTCACTGTCCAGCAGCAGCTCATAGTACAGCATGTCATTTTTTTGCAAATGTTTAATTTGACCTTTCATACTAAACAATGCAATTCAAATATTTTATACCCACGTATGTCATTTGACTGGCGCACAAAGCATCATAATTTGATTATTGTGGTTACATGGGTCATCACATCATAGCCTCGCTTAGTATTTGCATTTGGGTTGGCATATCTGGGCGCGCTTTTCCTGTTAATGAAAAGTGTGCTAAGGCACGGTCGCCAAAAAAAAAAAATCTGGCCACGCTTTCCCTTCATCAGAAACCAGGTAAGCATGCATATGTCAAATTCGTGCCACAACACCGTACCATCTTGATCTTGAAAGTTAATGATCCTGTAGAAGAAAAATCTTCATACATCACATAATTATTTTGTGCCCACCTATCTCATTTTAGTTTGAAAACTACACTTTATAATCATGAATTACCACTGATAGGCTTCATAATTGATTATTGGGTTTACGCAGATCTTCTTACCGTTGCTACAATTTTGACATTGGTTTTCTTCATCAGAAACTAGTTTAGCATACATCACATAGTGCGATTACTTGGTCTTGATGTTCATAATTAATATCAGGAATTACAGACAGATCTTGCGAACAAAATTTAGGACTTTAATGATTTCTGCATCACAGAGCAAATGAGCAATATGAGCTTGTATACATTGTCCAGGAGATCAGAATAGACTGATCACCAGCCGATTACTTGGTCCTAAACCTTGAGAATTTTCCACCGCCTCCCATTCCGAGTGTGCACCATCACCGGTGCTTTCTTTTTGTGGTGTGGTCATCCATTTTCACTCCTTGTCTACAATAGAATATGATATGGTATGCTATTGCTGTTTTAGTTGGCTAAAAGTTATGTAGCTCTGTTGTTGGGTGCTACAACTACTAGCATGGCACCTTTGTTTTTCAGCCCATCACTACGGGAAACCCGGCATTTGCCGAGTGCCTGAAGCTTCGCCGAGTGCGAAATTTCGGGCACTCGGCAAAAATGGGATATGCCGGGTATAGGAAATAATACACTCGGCGAAAAATGGACACTCGGCAAACACACGCTTTGCCGAGCGTCGACCCCAGAGCACACGGCAAAGCCGACTTTGCCGAGTGCCCGCCACCTGGCACTCGGCAAAGCGCAACCTGGCCCCACCTGCCAGGCCGCCGCCGTCGCGCGGTCCGCACGGCGGCTAACGGTCCACTTGTTTGCCTAGTGCCAGCCCCAGGGCACTCGGCAAACATCGACCCGGCCCCACTTGTCAGGCCGCCGCCGTCACGCGGTCTGGACGGCGGCTAACGGTCAGGAGTGTGCCGAGTGCCCTAGGGTTAGCACTCGGCAAAGAGCCCGTTTGCCAAGTGTGTTAGCTGGCACTCGGCAAACCTTGGCTCCATATTTCATGTATATGCTTCCAAACCTTTTTTGTTGATTCAAGTATGATACAGTGTACTCTATGTTGCAATTTATGATTTTTTTCGGCTCGTTTACTATATTCAATGATTTTGTTTCATTAAATTGAATTTTTTGTTTAATTCAAAATTTGAACTACAGGTGTTTGAAATCTTAGAACAGAGTGATTGCAAAAATGATATTCATGTTACTAACTCCTTATTTAGACAATATCAATGAGAAATAAGTCAATTTGGCAAATGATATTTGCAAAACACGACGATGTACGTGTGGTAGGATAGTTTTTTAATTATAAAAAATTGTAATGAACTCCGAAAATCCTGAGATTTGTCGAGAGCTCATGATATCTTATGTGGAGGCTGTGGTAAAAAATTTAGAAGCTTTTGCAAAAGTTTTCACATACGATGCTTGTAACCGGAACATCTCCGAAGAAGTTTCATTGAGTTCTAATAGATCGTTCATGATTTGGACACAGAGTGACATGACAATTCGAGTTTGATTTTCAAACTTTTTCTAATGGCAATATACTACCTAAAATGTATCGTGTCAAGTTTTGGTAATTTTTCGGATCCGTTTCAGATTTTATAATTTTTTTATTACGTATATTCAAATTCAAATGGTATACTTCAATTTTGTTGAATAAACACATAAAATAATGGTTCTTTTGTTCTAAAATGATGAGATATGCATTGTACAGTGGAGTTGACATGTTTTTTCAAAATTCGTTGCACAAGAAATCGAAATTTCATAGAGTTTCAAATTTGCATTACAACTTTGCCGAGTGCCCATGGTGTAGCACTCGGCAAAGAATATGTTTGCCGAGTGTCCGCCACCTGGCACTCGGCAAAGTCCCAGAGGCCCACCTGGAAGGCCTGGTGGGCCACCTAGCTGGCTCAGGTGGCCCACCTGGCAGCGGTAGAAAAAAATTAAAAAAAAATCTTTGCCGAGTGTCCCAGATCCGACACTCGGCAAAGGGTGTGTTTGCCGACTGTCGGATCTGGGACACTCGGCAAACCCCGGAGCACCGCACTTAAGCGGTTTTCTCCTTGTTTTCTTCCTCCTTTCTTCAAACCGCCACCCCGCCGCGCCCCTCCGGCCACCGCGCCCCCGC
>CM014276.1:31013199-31035984 GCA_004135705.1 Alloteropsis semialata | reverse complement strand
ATGGAAAGATAATATAACATCATGTTTGCACCATCGGAGCCATTTCATAGTAATATATACACTGGAAAGGACTACCACAAATATGTACTACCTCCGAATCGAAATATTTGCCATCATTGACTTTTTATCACGAGTTTGACTATTTGTCTTATTCAAAATACTTTGTATATATTATTTATTTTCTCTGTTATTTGCTTTATTATTATATGTACTTTAAATGTGTCTTATCTTTTTAATATTTGCAAAAAAATTTGAATAAGACAAAATGTCAAACATTTTAGAAAAAGTCAAGGGCGACATATATTTCGATATGGAGGGAGTAGTTTAATTTACCTTTGATTATGCCTAGAGCTAGAGGCAGCATTCATGGATTGGATATGGAAGGCAGATGAACAAAGCTGCATTTTTATTTGGTTTCAACTCTTGCAACCCCATACAGTTTGATTTAGCGCTCCATGTCATTACTGGGAAGTGATTGGTATTTGTTGCGTGTTGCCTTACCAACTCAACCGCACCAGACATAAACTGCGTCAAACTAGAACAAATCAATAGAAAGTTAAAGGCATGGATACAGAGAACACAATGGAACAAGTCAGAAGGCGTCATGTGTTTCATAGGATTGGAGACAACAATAGCACCTATGTAATTCAGTTTACTTTTGTCCTACTTTTTTTTCTGGGATGCGTCATTGGTTTTGATCGATTGGAGACAGCTTGGGAATAATACAATAGAATACCACACTTGCAGTTCAGTTTACTTTCTCTTTTTTTATTGGAACCCGTCTAATCTCCTGGGATTAGATCTGGGTGGTATCTGAACAACGTAACACATTTTACTCTGTTTTGTCTCTTCCAACGTAACACATTTCTTGATTTATTTATAGGCTGATGTTGTTGCATTGCATCCTATTATACTGCAATTAGCGACGAGTAGTAATAAGCGGTATGCATGATATAGTTGGAGTGAGGTATAGAAAGCGAAAGTTATAGAATAGAATATAATAACTAACCACCTCATGATGGATGTATGAGATTTGATAACTTACTAGGAGGGTTTATCCCCTTCCAGATTTCTATGTTAAAAAACAAGAGAGATTCTACATACAGGTGGATCTGTTTCCCTATTCCAGAGTCTATCATAGAAAACTCAAAAACAAATCTATGATACAGCGTAATAATTGATTGGCAATGTACACAAGCTATAATAAAACTGTTTCTTTAAGAACAACTAAGGAATGTTCATTGACCCAGGTTCCCTCCACAAGATTTGAATGTTTTTCCGACAATATTTTTCTTTACAAGATTGAATCGTAAAATCAGATCTTATAATAATGATTTGCCAATATTTTTAAGATGCATATATTGATAATAAATTTGAAGCCCTCGATGTTGATTTTCCTACATTTAACAGAATTTTGTTACCTTGAATGTAACTATGCAATCCAACTAATTTTAAGCAATATTTTATCATAGAGTAATCATTTGGAACGTTCAAGATATGTGATTATCACTATCATTATTATACATGAAAAGGAAATATGTAAAAGCATAAAAACTATATATCTTACTTTTGATAAAACTTAATTTCTTATAGATATCAGGTGGCAGTAAATTTTACTGACAGGATTAAGGATCCAACAATTTTTTGTAATATTATAAATAAACAGGTTAGGATCGCGTGATCCTATAAAATTAGGATTTTATATGGGATCCAGATCATTTCATTGTGGCCAGACCTTAATTAGGATCCTAAGACTCTAAAATCTAGGTCACGATCCAGACAACCTTAACAAGGGAGTATATTTCTCCAACTAATGGGCAACGGTGTTGCAGTGATATATGATTCTCACCTGGCCCTGTTTGTTTCTCATCTAGATTATATAATCTAGCTAATAGGCCAAGGACCACCAAATAAGCTGAAGCTACTCATTTGTTGCTTATTTGGGATTATTTTCGTGATCCATGGTAGCATTTTACAATTATGTCCTGGCTCATAAGCTGAATTTTATAATCTAGGGGGAAAAGTTCACTTTACACCCTCTAACCATCATAAGAGTCTGATTTTCAACCCTTTACTACAAAACCTGACATCCGACACCATCCAACTATTGAAATCGTGCAAATTTGGCCCTTCGAATGGTTTTGAGGGTTGTTTTCCATTTTTAGACAATTTTAAAAAAATCTACTTTAATTTAAATAATTCATAACTAATCCATTTTTAAATGATAAAAATATGAAACCAATACCAAAAAGATTCTAAAAATGTAACATATATGTTAGTGCGCTACTATGGAGAATTGTTTGGATTTTATAAACAAAAGCATGAATAGAATCAATAAAATAGTAGGAACAAGAACAAATAAAATTCAACTAACTCCCAATGGAGCACCAATGTATAGGTTATATTTTTAGAATTTTTTGGTACTAATTTTGTATTTTTCTAATTTAGAATGAATTAGTTATGAAATTTTTAAATTAAACCAATATTTTTACATATTTCAGAAAATAGAAAACCATCTTTGAAACCACTCAAAGGGCCAAATTTGCACGGTTTCGATAGTTGGATGGCCTAGAATGTCTGGTTTTATAGTGAAAGGTTGAAAATCAGACGTTTGTCGTAGTTGAAGGTTGTAAAATGGACTTTTCCCTAATCTAGGTGAGAAACAAACACCATCAGCTAGCAACCAAGCAGATGTATGCATGCCACAGAAGTGTATATATATATGTGTGTGTGCAAAATGCAAGACTATACTTCTGAATTTTAGCAGTAACTCCCTCACTATTATGTACCGGTGCAGTACGTAGATGTTCATTGTTCTCTACCCTGCTAAACTGGACCACATTACAAGTACTCGTAGAGAATATATGGCAACAAGCAGATAAATTACACCAAAGACTGGGCCAGTGTGCTGTCACAGCAGTTGACATACATCAAGGATTGAGCTGCCTCAGATAATACTTCAGAAGAATTTTAGCAGGAATACTCTCTNTATGTAAAAGCATAAAAACTATATATCTTACTTTTGATAAAACTTAATTTCTTATAGATATCAGGTGGCAGTAAATTTTACTGACAGGATTAAGGATCCAACAATTTTTTGTAATATTATAAATAAACAGGTTAGGATCGCGTGATCCTATAAAATTAGGATTTTATATGGGATCCAGATCATTTCATTGTGGCCAGACCTTAATTACGATCCTAAGACTCTAAAATCTAGGTCACGATCCAGACAACCTTAACAAGGGAGTATATTTCTCCAACTAATGGGCAACGGTGTTGCAGTGATATATGATTCTCACCTGGCCCTGTTTGGTTCTCATCTAGATTATATAATCTAGCTAATAGGCCAAGGACATTATGGCCAAGGACCACCAAATAAGCTGAAGCTACTCAAGTGTTGCTTATTTGGGATTATTTTCATGATCCATGGTAGCATTTTACAATTATGTCCTTGGCTCATAAGCTGAATTTTATAATCTAGGGGGAAAAGTTCACTTTACACCCTCTAACCATCATAAGAGTCTGATTTTCAACCCTTTACTACAAAACCTGACATCCGACACCATCCAACTATTGAAATCGTGCAAATTTGGCCCTTCGAATGGTTTTGAGGGTTGTTTTCCATTTTTAGACAATTTTAAAAAAATCTACTTTAATTTAAATAATTCATAACTAATCCATTTTTAAATGATAAAAATATGAAACCAATACCAAAAAGATTCTAAAAATGTAACATATATGTTAGTGCGCTACTATGGAGAATTGTTTGGATTTTATAAACAAAAGCATGAATAGAATCAATAAAATAGTAGGAACAAGAACAAATAAAATTCAACTAACTCCCAATGGAGCACCAATGTATAGGTTATATTTTTAGAATTTTTTGGTACTAATTTTGTATTTTTCTAATTTAGAATGAATTAGTTATGAAATTTTTAAATTAAACCAATATTTTTACATATTTCAAAAAATAGAAAACCATCTTTGAAACCACTCAAAGGGCCAAATTTGCACGGTTTCGATAGTTGGATGGCCTAGAATGTCTGGTTTTATAGTGAAAGGTTGAAAATCAGACGTTTGTCGTAGTTGAAGGTTGTAAAATGGACTTTTCCCTAATCTAGGTGAGAAACAAACACCATCAGCTAGCAACCAAGCAGATGTATGCATGCCACAGAAGTGTATATATATATGTGTGTGTGCAAAATGCAAGACTATACTTCTGAATTTTAGCAGTAACTCCCTCACTATTATGTACCGGTGCAGTACGTAGATGTTCATTGTTCTCTACCCTGCTAAATTCGACCACATTACAAGTACCCATAGAGAATATATGGCAACAAGCAGATAAATTACACCAAAGACTGGGCCAGTGTGCTGTCACAGCAGTTGACATACATCAAGGATTGAGCTGCCTCAGATAATACTTCAGAAGAATTTTAGCAGGAATACTCTCTCACTATTTTGTACCGGTGCAGTACGTAGATGTTCATTGTTCTCTACCCTGCTAAACTGGACCACATTACAAGTACTCGTAGAGAATATATGGCAATTGGCAGATAAATTAAACCCAAAGACCAGGCCCGAGCACTATCACAGCAGAAAAAAATGCACTTTGCCGAGTGCATTTTGGCACTCGACAAAACCTTTGCCGAGTGCCCGACAAAGGACACTCGGCAAAGGAGGCTTTGCCGTAGCCTCCTGTGCCGAGTGCCCTTTGCCGTGGGCGGGCTTTGCCGTGGGCCGAAGGCCCTCTGCAGTGCAAAGGGGGATCTCCCGTAGTGGTTCATTGACACAGGTTCCCTCCACAAGATTTGAATGTTTTTCTGACAATATTTTTCTTTACAGGATTGAATCGTAAAATCAGATCTTATGATAATGATTTTCCAATAATTTTAAGATGCATATATTGATGTTAAATTGAAGCCCTCGATGTTGATTTTCCAACATTTAACAGAATTTTGTTACCTTGAATGTAACTATGCAATACAACTAATTTTAAGCAATATTTCATCATAGATTAATCATTTGGAACGTTCGAAATATGTGATTTTACTATCATTATTATACATGTAAATGAAATATGTAAAAGTGTAAAAACTATCTTACAATTGATAAAACTTAATTTCTTATAGATATCAGGTGGCAGTAAATTTTACTGACAGGATTAAGGATCCAACAATTTTTTGTAATATTATAAATAAACAGGTTAGGATCGCGTGATCCTATAAAATTAGGATTTTATATGGGATCCAGATCATTTCATTGTGGCCAGACCTTAATTAGGATCCTAAGACTCTAAAATCTAGATCAGGATCCAGACAACCTTAACAAGGGAGTATATTTCTCTAACTAATGGGCAACGGTGTTGCAGTGATATATGATTCTCACCTGGCCCTGTTTGTTTCTCATCTAGATTATATAATCTAGCTAATAGGCCAAGGACCACCAAATAAGCTGAAGCTACTCATTTGTTGCTTATTTGGGATTATTTTCGTGATCCATGGTAGCATTTTACAATTATGTCCTCGGCTCATAAGCTGAATTATATAATCTAGGGGGAAAAGTTTGCTTTACAACCTCTAACCATCATAAGAGTCTAATTTTCTACCCTTTACTACAAAACCAGACATCCTACACCATCCAACTATTGAAATCGTGCAAATTTGGCCCTTCGAATGGTTTTGAGGGTGGTTTTCTATTTTCAGACAATTTTAAAAAAATATAGTTTAATTTAAATAATTCATAACTAATTCATTTTAAATGATAAAAATATGAAACCAATACAAAAAAATTGTAAAAATGTAACATATGTGTTTGTGCTCTACTATGGAGAATTGTTTGGATCTTACAAACAAAAGCATGAATAGAATCAATAAAATAGTAGGAACAAGAACAAATAAGATTCAACTAACTCTCAATGGAGCACCAATGTATATGTTACATTTTCAGAATTTTTTGGTACTAATTTTTGTATTTTTCTAATTTAGAATGAATTAGTTATGAAATTTTTAAATTAAACCAATATTTTTACATATTTCAGAAAATAGAAAACCATCTTTGAAACCACTCAAAGGGCCAAATTTGCACGGTTTCGATAGTTGGATGGCCTATAATGTCCGGTTTTATAGTGAAAGGTTGAAAATCAAACGCTTGTCATAGTTGAAGGATGTAAAATGGACTTTTTCCTAATCTAGGTGAGAAACAAACACCATCAGTTAGCAACCAAGCAGATGTATGCATGCCACAGAAGTGCATATATATGTGTGCAAAATGCAAAACTATACTTCAGAATTTTAGCAGGAACTCCCTCACTATTATGTACCGGTGCAGTACGTAGATGTTCATTGTTCTCTACCCTGCTAAATTCGACCA
Organism: Alloteropsis semialata; assembly: GCA_004135705.1. Classification (NCBI taxonomy): domain Eukaryota; kingdom Viridiplantae; phylum Streptophyta; class Magnoliopsida; order Poales; family Poaceae; genus Alloteropsis; species Alloteropsis semialata. The sequence continues at coordinate 31,029,609 of CM014276.1, read as the reverse complement.
CATTACAAGTACCCATAGAGAATATATGGCAACAAGCAGATAAATTACACCCAAGACTGGGCCCGTGTGCTATCACAGCAGTTGACATACATCAAGGATTGAGCTGCCTCAGATAATAACTCTGTACAACATTGTATAAAGAAAAATCTCGTACTTCTGCCAGAACCCCCTAAACCTAATTTTATATATATGACATGCTATCTCGAAGTAGTTACACCATATAAGATTACCATGGACCACCAAATAAACTGAGCTACCTATTTGCAGCTTATTTGGGATTATTTTGATTGTCTATGGTGGCCTTTTTACCATTATGTCTTTGGTTCAAATTGGCACAGGTCTGAGCAATAGATCTAGTGCACTATAGGGTCATGATAAATCTAGCTAATAGGTAAACCAAGCAGCTAAAATTGTAGTCGTTGTACACCAATAATATCAAGGGACAATTATCAAAACAATATGTCTAGTAAGAGTCGTAAAAATTGTAAAAACGTGTTTGAAATACCTTCTGTAACTGCAGCTAGCTTCTCAGTTTTGTTTTGTTCGACTAGCTCTTAGACACACGTTTGCTCAGCCACCTTTTCAAATGAAAAGAATAAGTTCATACCATTGTTCAGTTTGCTTTAAAAACGTCTTATTCCGTCAATTTGTACGTAGCCTCTAATGTCTACCCTTCAGTTGAATTGTATTTATCTGTGCCAATAGCTGCCAATTATTTGAATTTATGAGTCTAAAACCATTCTTCACAAATGAACATAACTAGAGAGATGTCCCGCGCATTTGCGCGGCTAGTATATAAGAATTTAAGTATTTATATATCTATTTTTGCATCCTTATTGTTTCTTCTAAACTTATTTTTTCTTACCAGTGTCCTCTTATTACACATTATGCCAAATTATTGACAAAATATTTTAGGTATTGTCATAATATTTTTTTGTTAAGACTACTATTATCTTTGTTGCTCAATTTGTTATAAGTATACTCTATATGTACATCTTTGTTTATTTTTATTTTGACTAAGTAACTTTGATTGGAGTTACTTTTAGTTAATAGTAGAAGTTGGCAGTTTTATCAGCTAAAAGAAATTTTATATTTATGTACTTATAGTGACAATGACTGAATAATTAATGACTTGACTAATTTCATACTAAAGGAAAAGGTATATATTTTTTAGATACAGCATGAGTATTTTGGTTAATTCTTCCTTTACGTAAGCAAATATTTTATTTTATTTTTTATTAAATAGTATTGAGGCATTTTAGGTTAATTTTTATGTAGTGACATTGGTGGATGATTTTTGAAAAAAATAAAGATATAAGGATGTTTTGGGCTAATTTTTATGTAATGACAATTGTGGATAATTTTTAAATAGTTACATGGGTATTATAGGCTAATTTTTACATAACAGCAATTTTAATTTTATTTTATTTTTTCCTCTTATTAACGTGGAAACTTCTATGTCTTAAGAGTGAACGTAAATTTTCTAATGATATTGGTGGATAATTTTTAAAAAATATATGTGGATGTTTTAGGCTATTTTTTATGTAATGGCAGTGGTGGGTAATTTTTTAAATAGTTAAGGGGTATTTTTGGCTAAATTTTACGTAATGGCAGTGGTGGGTAATTTTAATTTTTCTTATTTGTCCGATTAACGTGGGAATTTCTAAGCCTTGAGAGCGAACGTGGAGGCTCCGTTTGTTGGCCAAATACTAAGATAATAGATACTCAATATTTCAAGCCATGCCACAGAAGTGTGTGTATACATGTCTGCAAAATGCAAGACTATACTTTAGAATTTTAGCAGGAACTCCCTCACTATTTTGTACCGGTGCAGTACCTAGATGTTCATTGTTCTCTACCCTGCTAAACTGGACCACATCCACATTACAAGTACTCGTAGAGAATATATGGCAATTGGCAGATAAATTACACCCAAAGACCGGGACCGAGCACTATCACAGCAGTTGACATACATCCAGGATTGAGCTGCCTCAGATAATAACTCTGCACAACATTGTATAAAGAAAAATCTCGTACTTCTGCCAGAACCCCTAAACTTAATTTTATATATATGTCATGCTATCTCAAAGTAGTTACACCATACAAGATTACAATGGACCACCAAATAAACTGAGCTACCCATTTGCAGCTTATTTAGGATTATTTTGATTGTCTATGGTGGCCTTTTACCATTATGTCTTTGGTTCAAATTGGCACAGGTCTGAGCAATAGATCTAGTGCACTATAGGGTCATGATAAATCTAGCTAATAGGCAAACCAAGCAGGTAAAATTGACGTCGTTGTACACCAATAATATCAAGGGACAATTATCAAAACAATATGTTAGTAAGAGTATTTATCTGTGCCAATAGCTGCCAATTATTTGAATTTATGAGTCTAAAACCATTCTTCACAAATGAACATAATACTCAATATTTCAAGCCATGCCACAGAAGTGTGTGTATACATGTCTGCAAAATGCAAGACTATACTTTAGAATTTTAGCAGGAACTCCCTCACTATTTTGTACCGGTGCAGTACCTAGATGTTCATTGTTCTCTACCCTGCTAAACTGGACCACATCCACATTACAAGTACTCGTAGAGAATATATGGCAATTGGCAGATAAATTACACCCAAAGACCGGGACCGAGCACTATCACAGCAGTTGACATACATCAAGGATTGAGCTGCCCCAGATAGCCCTGTACAACATTGTATAAAAAAAAATGTCATACGTCTACCAGACCCCTAAACTTCATCGTATATATGACATACTACCTCGAAGCAATTGCACCGTCCAGACCACTAAAACATAGCACATTACACCCAAACTCCTTCCTCCAATTAAGCTGAGTGATGGCAAAGCTTATGAATCGCTCGATACTACGAGCAATGGTTCCGATGATAGTAGCTGCACTGCTGGGGAGACAATTGGCCACAGCTTCATCCACCATCGTTAGAAGAATCCAAGAGGGCCATGGCGTTGTTCCTTCGGCGGCCAGCCTCGCTGGTTGCCAGACGAGCTGTGGCAACCTTACCTTCGACTACCCCTTCGGCATCGGTCCTCGTTGTTCTCGGGGCCCTGATTTCCAGCTCATCTGCAACGAGTCTGCCCAGCCCCCAAGACTCCTTTTATGTGATGGCATCACTGAGGTTACTAGCAATATTTCCACAGTGGGTACACAGTATTTCTCCAGTCAGCCGTATGTTTGGGTAAATATTGCCTCGACTGTGCCTGTAAGATATGGTGTCAACACTTACAGCATGTCGTGGGATTATCCGGGGCAATCATTTGTCCTCTCATACGCCTATTTAAGTATCACTGGTTGTGACTTCGACATATACGTTTTCGATGGGGATACCAATAATATAACTTCCCAACCTTGCACACTCACATGCCCTTCTAGTGATATCACATCCATGATGTCTTCGGCGAACTGCGATGGCAATATCTGCTGCCCCATATCTTGGTATAATATGCCTGTTCGATCCTTTGAGATAAAATTTGTCCGCCACAATATGAGCAATCTTGATACGCATGCCAATCGGAGCTCTATTTGGGATTACATCAACATAACTACTGTTTCTGCCCAGTTAACATGGAGCATCGTTGATCAACCAAATTGTGCCAGCACCAAGGAAAATAACAATACAAAGTTCGCTTGTATTGACAAGAATAGCCAGTGTGTGGACAACCCGTCATTAATTCTTGGGTATTCCTGCAACTGTAATCCTGGTTACATAGGCAACCCATACCTTCTTGGTGGCTGCTATAGAGACAAAGGTATAAACTTTATTGTGTGCTCTTATGATTAATCTTCGTTGCTATAATCAACAATAATATAGTTTTTCCTTTCTTTCCACTTCATAATTACAAAGGAAGCAAAAGAATATTCATTCTAACACTTGTCTATGTCAAAACTCCTGAAGCAAAGATGACACCATTAGCAACAACGTTATGTTTCCATTTTCGAGAATGCCGCCACGAGGACTCAAACCGAGATGCTTCAACACTACTTCATAGGAGCAGTGCTTTGTCTACCAATTTCACCATGGCGGCTAGCTTAAAATAATAGTTATTTTCTCATAAATAGTTACTTTCTTGCGAATAATAGTTAAATTAAACGAATCATAGTCACTTAAAAGAATAATAGTTAACTTAAAAGAACAATAGTTAACATAAAAGAAATTTTCATTTAGAAAATTTATAGGTGAAGCGGACACGAACCTCCACACTCTTTAGCACAAGTTTTTGAGTCTTGCATGTCCACCATTTCACCATCTAGGCATCTTAAAAGCAAATCATATTTCATGAATTATGATGTTTATTGTTCTAAAAATTCAAGATAGATCTAATTTGACTTTTTGCTATTTTATAAATTTCTGGCTTTCACTATGGAATTACTTTTCAACACTGGAATATAGACTAGACTGGTTAAGAGGGGAAAACCCCAATTTTAGATAATAATTTTATAATAGAGCCGCCATCCTATCCATAGATTGCGAGAGAATAAGATCATGATACCAAATAATGTTATCAATAAAAGGATACTCCCTTCGTCCTAAATTACAATTCGTTTTGGCTTTTCTAGGTTCATTACTTTTACTACACATCTAGACATATATAGCGTACATCTAGTTGCATAGCAAAGTAATGAACCTCCAAAGCTAAAATGAATAATAATTTGGGACGGAGGGAGTACAAATTAAAGAAAGAGTCCCTGTAGTCCGAAACGTTATCCCGTTAGAGTTCGTGTGAGATGCACTAATAGATACGATTATAGGACAACAAAAAAAATAGATCTAACTATGGCAAAAACGCTATCCCGTTAGATTTATCACCAAAACCCTCCAAGCGTGTGGGTCCCACCAGCTTATCTCTTCCTCCATAGTGCGATCACGATCTTCTGTTGCCCCGCACACTGCATGCCCTTGCCGCCGCCCTTCGCCTGATCCACATAGCACCATTGTCCTCGTCGTCAACTTCCACTCCAGTGTGTATCCTTGTTATCCCCTCCCGCTCACCATCCCCTCCACCACCTCCTCCTCCCTCCAGATCTGCAGTCTTCTTCCTCTCCAGCCACTACAACCCTTCGGCGACCGGCCTCCACCACTGCCCACGACCGGCGGCAACCGCGCCACTTGCCCCTCTTGTTACTTTCTTCTCTCTATTGATACTTTCTGAATTGATTCAGTGGATGTAACAAATGGGTCTACGCTAGCTAATTTAAATGGAGAGGGCACTCCATGTAAGAACTAGGAAAATATGGTAAGACCTGATATTCTTTGTCCATCCAGCACCAGGCCCCTCGGTCATGCACTCTTGGCCAGGTTGCGGAATGACGGCTTGGTTAAATCACAACAATCGTCGCTGATGCCGGCTCCATGGGCAGACGGCCGCGATTGCGCAAGAAACAAGGCCATAGTCCCCGTCGCCCTGCTTCTGCTTAGGGTCTCCTTCAAAAGTACATTATTGTCCTTTAAAAACATGGACTAAAACAAATAAGCGCATTTCTCTTTCATTTTCTATGCATCTGTGCATCATGGAATTAAAGCAGCAAAATAAATATCCAATCTCATTCTTATTTGAAATAAAAACAGGTGCTCTGCTATGTAATCTAATATGTAGAACCATGCTGAGTCATTCAGTTGTGATTCCATAGAAAGAAAGTTCTCTAGCCCTTGAACAACGTTTTGTAATCACAGCTATGTATTTCCGACTGCAAGGAATATGTGTCATATAGAAAGAAAATATGATATATAGTTTACATATAATATACAAATATATTTAACAAAGAATATAATGTTATTTATTTGATATTACAAATGTTGGGACTTTATTGTATATAAAATTTAAACTTGAGATTTTTTATTTTCTAAAAGGTTGGAATGACTTTCACTTTGGAAAGGAGGGAGTACTCTTTAAATTTCCTAAAGTACTCACTTGGAAAACTTTTCTATTGTTGGAGTTAGGTTACAACCCAGCAGCGCAACAAAACGTCAATTGCAATCGACACTGTGGAAGCATTGATGTACCTTTTCCATTCGGTCTTGAAGATGGTTGTTTTGCCAGGCGACAGTTTTATCTCAACTGCTCGAATGCATCAACATCCACCCTTATACTAGGATATGGTGCTTTGGTGACAGAAATTGATCTTGATGAAGGTCTCATCAAATACACAATCCCGGATAACCAAGAAGGATGGATCGACCACTTTTCGAATGACGACCCTGGTATTTTTATTAATTCAGGTTCATCATTTTCACTTGAATGGGTTGTTGCCAATCTAACTTGTCCAGAGGCACAATCAAATAATTCGGGATATGCATGCGTCAGTGCTAATAGTGATTGCATACCAGTTAATTCTAGTAATACTGGTTATATTGGTTACCGGTGCAATTGCTCCTTTGGCTTTAGAGGAAATCCTTACATCCAAAGTGGTTGTCAAGGTAATGCAGGTTTACCGTTTTCATATATTTTGTTGAAGTCGCACATAACTGTGCTCCTTTGTTTAAACACAAGATTCAATAAACCTACAAATCATGCATATGATGCATCTGACTTATTTCATTCTACACATATTTATCTTAAATAAGCAATAAACAACTGTGAATTTTTATTTTGAGCAAATGAAAAAGTGCTCTGCTTTAATTTGCTCTTGAACTCAAGTTATTGTTGCTTTTACCATCTGGTCACCACATTGAAAGAAGTCATGAAGTCGTGTTACCATTGAGTAGAAGGAGGTCAATGTGAACTCCAGTATCAGCTGATTGTGTGAATTAGTCCCAACAGTGTGAAATCCGCAGCATACTCCCCTATCTGTAACTATGTAACTTGCTTTGTACACACGAGAATTGAAAAGAGATAATCCTTGAGTGCTACTTGTGTCTCACCACAGAATCCTTGAGTTTTTCTGTTTGTTCTACCTTGTGCTTGTATGTTTATTTGTCTGTTGACCCTCTTTTAAAGCCAGCACATATGCTAATCAGTAAATCCCTGTAAGGATTTTTGCATGCACAGATGTCGCTAAAGATATGTGTGCTCATTTTTGCAGATATCGATGAGTGTACTGAACCTAACAGATGTAAAGGGATTTGCCACAATACTATAGGAAGCTTCATCTGTACCAAATGCCCTCCAAAGACACTATATGATCCAGCCAAATTACAGTGCTCTTCAGTGAAACAACATAATGTTCTTATAGGTGAGGAATACTTTCTTTTGATTATTTTAAGGTAAAATGAAACTAAAAAAGGCCCAAACTTTCAGGTATTGTTGTTGGACTGAGCAGTGGTTTTACTCTTCTACTTCTTAGTGCAAGTGCGATATACATAACCCACAGATGGAAAAGTAACATCAAAAAGCAATTGCGAAGGATGTATTTCCGTAGAAACAAAGGCTTACTTCTGGAACAATTAATATCATCAGATGAAAATGCTAGTGAAAACACAAAGATTTTCTCCTTGGAGGAGCTTGAAAAGGCAACAAATAACTTTGATACTTCACGCATTCTTGGCCATGGAGGACACGGTATGGTGTATAAAGGCATCTTGTCTGACCAACGTGTGGTTGCAATAAAAAGATCTAAAATCACTGAGGAATGTGAGATCAATCAGTTCATCAATGAAGTTGCAATTCTTTCCCGGATAAATCATCGGAATATTGTTAAGCTATTTGGATGCTGCCTTGAGACTGAGGTCCCACTACTGGTGTATGACTTTATCCCTAATGGTTCTCTATATGATATCCTACATGCTGATTCAAGCAATGAAATAGTTTTATCATGGGATACCTGTCTTAGAATTGCTTCTGAAGCTGCTGGTGCCCTTTGTTATCTCCATTCTGCGGCTTCAGTTTCAGTTTTCCATCGTGATGTGAAGTCATCCAATATCCTCTTAGATTCTAATTATACTGCCAAAGTATCGGATTTTGGTGCTTCGAGATTGGTTTCAATTGATCAAACACATGTTGTTACAGATGTCCAAGGCACATTTGGGTACTTAGATCCTGAGTATTACCATACTGGACAATTAAATGAGAAAAGTGATGTGTATAGTTTTGGTGTGGTACTCTTGGAATTACTTGTTAGGAAGGAGCCTATTGTCATAAGTCAGTCTGGCAACAAGCAGAACTTGGCTAACTACTTTCTATCGGAGATGAAGGGTAGGCATATTACAGACATAGTAGCTGCTCAAGTTCTCGAGGAAGCGACTGAGGAAGAGATCAATTTCGTTGCTTCTCTTGTGGAGATGTGTCTTAGATTACAAGGTAACCAAAGACCTACTATGAAACAAGTGGAGATGGCATTACAAATTCTGAGAACAAAAAGAGCTGAGTTGAACGGTGAATCTTTTGGAAATGATGAAGAGAGGCAAAGCTTGCTAACAGAAACAGATATAAATAGCTTCCAGCTCTCAGCCATTGATTGTGGAAAAAAATCTAAATTTTCACCATCAGAATCTAGCCAAAAGTTCTACAGTTTAGAGCAAGAGTTTCTGTTAGCAACTGGTCTGGCACGTTAGACGTGCCACTATATAAATTTTCAATCATCAGTTGTTTTTCATAATTAGCTATCATGTATGTTGTCAGTTTCTAAAGGATATGTTAGCCACGATAGATGAATGTTCAATTATAATGCACTATCATCGTGAAACAAATGTAAGATTTGTGATCAAGAATCCAAATGGGCTGATTCAAATATTTGTGTGGTGGTACACTGTAGTACCCCTTTCTATTAGTGTTCCGGTTTTGCCGTGTTGAAGCCCATGTCCCTTGTTCTCCCAAAACCAGCCCCACCTTGCTTTTCCAAATAGCTTGGGGGAATTCATAAGCCTTTGTGTTATGGACCATCTGTATAAATCGAGGATGAAAGTGTACGTCGGGTGTTATGCATATATGGTATCGTTCCATGTGAACAGCAGGCCGTAAGTAGATTTTGGACACGAGTTGTTACAGATGATATATTCAGAAATCAGAACTGGTACTCTCGTTGCACGAGCATATGCATGTCGGTCTGGGAAGGAACATAGCATGGTCGTGCCAACGAGGGGAGATCCTAAGTTTGTCTATCGTGTATGCGGTAAGCTGCTGAGGGTGTCAGCCCTGAAGGAGGGGATAATGTAATACCTTGGCCTATTAGTGTTCCGGTTTCGGTCTGTTGAGGGCCATGTGTCTTGTCCTAGCAGAGTTAATCCCATCTTGGTAGTCCAAATAGGTTGGGGCGAGTTCATAAGTCTTCGTGTTCCAAACAATTGGATTTTCAATCCTGCAGGTCGAAATTTTAACACTACCAGAGAACTCTCTATCCATCCTCCCTAATCGGTCACGGTTGGATTGGACCCGGTACCAATGGAAGCATTGGTACCGGGTCCAATCCCCAATAATTCTGCGCGCTCATTGGTACCGGGTGGTGGCACCACCCGGTACCTATGAGGCCACACCATGTGAAATGAGTACAGGGTTTCACTACGAGACCTTTCAAAAGACCCTAGCAAGCTAGTGGCCGCTACGGTTTCCTGACAGGCGCATGGACCCCTCCAGGCTCCAGCCAAAACATCACACAAATCCATCACACACAAACCCCAACGAGAACTGACCGAGGTCCACACTTAAACCTGGCAGCCCCACTTGCGCCTTTCGGTAACCACTAGACAAGCTAGAGCCGTACAGTTTACTTAGTCAAGACCAGAGCCATGTGGTTCCTGTGGTTGTACGGTTTTCCTGGGTGGCCGCTTTAAGATCGGAACCTTAAGAAGAGACGCTTAGAGCAATGCAAACACATGCTCAAGCTCCCTAAACCAAGTTGCTAAAAAGCACATTTTAATAAGGTTCCAAGTATATCATTAGTCATGATTATTATTTCATAACGAATATTAGCGGTTGGCAAGCATAGCGACAACTAACATATCTACCCATATGCATAAACCCAAGGTAACAAGGTAAATAGGATAAACAAGACTAGTCAATCCTATGGTTTAACAAATTAGACACATGCATGAATGAATAACATGATTATAAAGTGAATAGGTATCAAGGATGAATCATGTTACACTTGCCTTCCTCAAAGTATTGCTGCTGATCCGATTCTTCAAACTCTTGATCAAAGCCGGCCTCGTACTGCTCGCACTGGTGTCACCACCCGGTACCAATGAGCCTCGGGGCCTTTGGTACACCACCCGGTACCAATGAGCCTCGGGGCCTTTGGTACCGGTTGGTGACACCAACCGGTACCAATGTGAGCCCCTTTGGTACCGGGTGGTGCCACCACCCGGTACCAAAGGGGCTCTGCGTATATAAGACCCCTTCTTCCTCCCCCAGCCCGAGCCATGGCTCATTTCTTCATCCTCCATTGAGCTCGGGTTGGGGGAGCTCATGCCCGATTTTTTCCATAACTTTTGGAGATTTTGCAAACCAAGTCCGCTAGAAGGTTAGCAACTTCATTCTCTCTCTTTTGACGTTTAGTATGGTCTATTTCATGCTCTATGTTTTGAGTAATTTGTGTTTTGTGGAATGGATTGAAATAAGAGATTTTAGATTGAATCTTCATTTTTATTATGAAAACGCTAAAAACAAGATAACGGACTATCCTGCGATAAACCGAGGACCTAATCGTGATTAAACCTAGATAACAGGGGGTAGCAAAGAAGTTTTTCTGAACTGCAGGAAGGACGGCGGGTTGATTTTGTGGAAGCCGGGGGTCTCTTTAGCAAAAGGCCGAAGGGGTATCCTGGGATCTGTTCTGGGCCGTAGGATCAAGGATGGATGGCTGGATCTTTATGAAACGAAGGGGTATGCGATGTTTTAATCCTGGCCGCAGAACGGAGATCGGACGGCCCAGGAAGTTTTTGCTTCTTCACTTGTTCGGTCCAGGGGATACGCTCGCACGTTCGCGAGAGAACGGCGGCGCCGCCCAGAACGGACCCCGGCGGCCATTCTGCTCGCCGGCGTTGGCCGGTCCGGGGCCTCGGACCTCCGTTTCGCGAATGGATTGCACCAGGAGGAAGAGGGGGACAAGGCGCATCTCACCAGGGGTTCGGGGTCGACGATTGGGCGACGATGTTTTGAGTAATTTGTATTTTGTGGAATGGATTGAAATAAGAGATTTTATATTTAATCTTCATTTTTATTATGAATTTGTAATAGAGAATCACTATATAGTTAGTTGTTGCATGTGTGGAGATGATGCACAAATTTTTAGATATTGTTTAGATTTTTGGATTATTTGTAGAAACTTTAAATGATTTTCATATTTATGCTTATTATGATTTTAGATATTAGAAATGATATTCATATTTAGGGTTATTAGGATTTTTAGAGATTATAAATGAAATTCATATTTAGGCTTATTACGAAATTTAGAATTACATCTTTTTAGAGGCTTCAAATGACGTTGATATTTAGGGTTATTAGGATTTTGAGATTATAAATGATATTCTTATTTAGTTAGATTTTAAATTCAATTTTACTTCTCATGGTTGTCAATATCTTGAACTAAAACAATCCAACTCTTGGCATGCCTATGATGATATCAAATTTTACCTAGTTTTCTAGCTGGGTAACATATGATGACCTTGAGCTTGAGCTTGTATTGTATAGTTATGCTTCTCATGGTTGTCATCAAACCATAGGATACATCCATGCCCAAGCAACGAATCGGTTGTGATGGTTGGGCTGGGTGTGTCCCATGGTTCCATGCCTACCATGAACCAATTGTTTTTACCACCTGTAATGTTTCTTATGCTCCAAGTTCAAGGTCAATTGAAAGACAACATATCTGAGGCAAATCACTCCTTCAAATTTTTTTTGAGATGAGCAAAAGTAAGACGTTGATGATTTTGGAATGTGGTTGTCGGCCATCGTGCCCTTGGTTTGTCGCAGGTTTTGGAAACCTCCCGATGCAGGGGAGGTGCTGTCGAAATTTTTAGAGATTATAAAAGATATTCTTGTTAAGGCTTACTACGAACTTTAGAAATACATCTTTTTGGTGGCATCAAATGATATTGATGTTTACGGTTATTAAGATTTTTAGAGATTATATATGATATTCTTATTTAGGTTTATTACGAACTTTAGAAATTGGAGATGAATTTTTCATTGTATTTTGTGAATAGATGAATCGGCAATGGATGTACAACGCGGATAGACGCTCATCTGACTTCATTAATGGCGTTCATCAATTCCTCGACGCGGCAAGGCTAACTCGACCTCGGGTTTTATATGCTGTCCATGCAAGGTCTGTGAGAATAAGAAGGATTATCACATCTCGAAGAAGGTGGTCCACACACACTTGCTTATGAGTGGTTTCATGCCTAACTATATCTGTTGGACCAAACACGGCGAAGCGGGGATATTCTTTGAAGAAGGTGATGAAGAAGGTGACGACAACATCCCGGACTTTGCACAATACGGTGCCTTTGCAGATGATATGGCAATGGGCGAGGGTGAAGCAGTTGCAGAGGATGAGGATGATGACGCCTTAGGTGGCATGATCCGTGATGAAGAGAAAGACTGCGAAAGTGTGAAAGAGCGGGAGAAGATGAACCGTTTGTTGGAGGACCACAAAACATTGTTGTACCCAGATTGCAAAGAGGACCAGAAAAGTTGGGTACCACACTGGAACTGTTGCAATGGAAGGCAACTAATGGCTTGTCTGACAAAGGTATTGGAGAGATATTGAAAATGATAAAGAAAATGCTTCCAGAGGGCAACACATTGCACGAAACAACACACGAAGCAAGAAAAATCGTTTGCCCTCTAGGACTGGAAGTACAAAAGATACACGCATGTCCCAATGATTGTATCCTTTATCGGGGCAAGTCGTACGAATCTTTGGACGCCTGTCCGGTTTGCAATTGCTCGCGGTATAAAATCAGGCGAGACGACCCTGGTGATGTTGAGGGAGAGGCCCCCAAGAAAAGAGTCCCTGCCAAGGTGATGTGGTATTTCCCTATAATACAATGTCTGAAGCGCTTGTTCAGAAACAAAGAGCATGCTAAATTGCTGCGGTGGCACAAAGAGGATCGGAGGGAAGATAATATGTTGAGACACCCCGCTGATGGGTCGCAATGGAGAAAAATCGACAGAGCGTTCCCAGACTTCGCAGAAGATGCAAGGAACATAAGATTTGGTTTGAGTACGGATGGCATGAATCCTTTCGGTGATATGAGCAGTAGCCACAGCACTTGGCCCGTGACTCTTTGTATGTACAACCTTCCTCTGTGGATGTGCATGAAGCGGAAGTTCATTATGATGCCAGTGCTAATCCAAGGGCCAAAGCAGCCTGGCAACGACATTGATGTGTATCTAAGGCCACTGATTGAGGAACTTTTGTTGTTGTGGGGCAAAGATGGTGTAAAGGCGTGGGATGAGCACAAGCAAAAGGAATTTAACCTAAGAGCATTACTGTTTGTGACCATCAATGATTGGCCTGCACTTGGTAACCTGTCGGGATAGTCAAACAAGGGATACAAAGCATGCACACATTGCCTAGAACACACCGACTGCATTTATCTGAAACATTGTAGAAAGTGTGTGTATATGGGCCATCGTCGATTCCTTTCTGAGAAACATCCGCTGAGAAAGAAAGGAAAGCATTTTGAGGTGGAAGGTCGTAGCAAACCAAGGCATCGGGATGGAAAATATGTATTTGCTATGGTAAAAGATGTGAAGGTGGTCTTTGGGAAGGGACCTGGCAGCCAGCCAGCGGCAAGTGAAAATGGAAAGGCGCCCATGTGGAAGAAAAAGTCAATATTCTGGGACCTACCATATTGGGAGGTCTTAGATGTACGCCACGCAATTGATGTGATGCACCTGACGAAAATCTTTGCGTAAACGTGCTAGGGTTCCTTGGTACTTACGGAAAGTCAAAAGATACGCTTGAAGCACGACAGGACCTGAAACGTATGAAACAACGAGATCCCCTGCATCCTGAGAAAAGAGAGAAAGGGCGTTGGAACTTGCGTCCTGCTAGCTACACTCTAAGCAAGGAGGAGAAGACCAGCATGTTTGATTGCTTGAACAGTATTAAGGTCCCGTCCGGCTACTCATCGAATGTAAAGAGTCTGATAAATATGAAAGAGAAGAAATTCGTACACCTCAAGTCCCATGACTGCCATGTGCTGCTCACACAATTGCTTCCGGTGGCGCTGAGGGGAATTCTACCCGTTAATGTCCGAACAACTATTGTGAAGCTATGCGCCTTTCTCAATGCAATCGACCAGAAGGCAATTGATCCCACTAATCTAGCAAAGCTGCAGGATGATGTGGCCCAAAGCCTTGTCAGCCTTGAGATGATATTTCCTCCGTCTTTCTTTAATATTATGACGCATCTCCTGGTCCATGTTGTCAAAGAGATTGGTATTCTTGGTCCTGTATTCCTACACAATATGTATCCTTTTGAGAGGCTCATGGCTATTCTAAAGAAATATGTTCGTAACCGTTCTCTTCCAGAAGGATGCATCGCCAAGGGATACAGAACAGAGGAGGTCATTGAGTTCTGTGTTGACTATATCCCCGAACTGAAACCGATTGGGCTACCTGAGTCACGCCATGAGGGGAGACTACTTGGAAAGGGCACGTTAGGAAGGAAACAAACAAGGTGTAGCGACTTGATTTATTCATGAAAGCCCATTACACTGTATTGCAGTCGTCAACCATGGTGGCTCCTTACATCGAAGGAGCACAAGACTATAATATGCTACCAAAATCCAAGAAAGTCTGAGAAGTGGATTACACGCCATCACATAGAAACTTTCGCTGGTTGGTTGCAACAAAAGCTCATGGGTAACGAGACAATACATACACAGCTGGCGTATTTGGCAAGGGGACCATCATCCTCATTCTTGACGTTCCAAGGCTATGACATAAATGGGTATACATTTTACACGAGAGCCCAAGACGACAAAAGCACCAACCAAAATAGTGGTGTCTGTATAGATGCCTATGACAACAAAGGGAACAGGGACTCATATTATGGCCAGGTAGAGGAGATCTGGGAACTAGATTATGGACCTTTGAAAATACCACTTTTTCGGTGCAAATGGGTGAAACTTACAAGTGGAGGTGTTACTATAGACCGCTACGGCATGACAACTGTGGATCTCAACAAAATTGGGTATGTAGACGAACCATTCGTGCTCGCCAAGGATGTGCATCAAGTGTTTTATGTGAAGGACATGTCTACCAAACCCAAGACGGGGACTCTGCAAACAAACAACTCCGAACTTTATCCAAAACGGCACATAGTTCTCACGGGGAAAAGAAAAATCGTGGGTGTCGAGGACGTCACCGATGAAGATGATTATAATAGGTGTGACGAGGTGTCTCCGTTCAGTGTGGAGGATGACACAAGCATCCTGTTGGCCAATGAAGATGCTCCTTACGCTCGCAATGATCATAACGAAGGCACTCTTGTAAAGAAAACATTTATTGCTGTTCAAGCATAATGTTGTACTTATGTTGAAGCATGATGATGCTATGTAATTCTAATTATGTTGAAGCATTATGGTATGTAATGTTGGCCAAATTTGATTTTGTCTTATGCTTCTTGATAAGTATTTACTAGTTTTGTTAAATTGACTTGTAATATATTACGGTTTATTTTGGATAGTATCATGCCGAGACAGCGTCAGGCAGCTAGACGTGGTGGCTATGTTACTAATATGCCACCTACCATCCCGATTCGAGAGGCTCACGAGCCTGGATGGTCGACAACACAACAAGTTGATCATGTCCCAATTCCCACACCTCAGCAACTTCGCTACAATATGGTAGGGTTATGATATTCCTCTGCAAGTTGCATTTGAATGTAATCACTATGTCACTGAGAATAGAAATTATTAATAATGCAGATCATTAATCCAATTACATGGCTAAAAGATGCAAACATCGGTCAATCAAGTCCTTTGGTATTAAGAGAAAATGTGACCGAAAATACTGGTAGGGTTATGATCTCTGTTAGCATTCAACAAAATGCCACCCGTGACCCAAATCCTATGGTGATATGGTTATTATCCACGTTCATTCTGGCGCGTGGCAGCAAGACCATGTGGCCTCGTGTGATGCTGTGAGGCAAGCATTAGCCCAAATAGAAAGTCAAACTGGCCACGTTTTCCCGGACTACAGCTACTTCAAGTTGAAAGCTCTCGAGACGGGTGAGCCAGACGTGACACAGATGCCTAAAAGGATTAGTCCTTCATATGAATCGATTTATGTAAGTTAGTTTTATTTTCAGTTGTGTAATTATATTAAAGTTTAACTATCTTTATCTGTAACAATATGTTTCATTACTCTTGTTGTAGGATGATTACTACTGTGGATTCATGCATGCGTGTTCTGGTCTACGTGCAGTCCTTTATCAAGTCCTTGGAAACTTAGGGTATGCACACACGGACGCCAGGGGCTTATCG
>CM014276.1:30966565-31003744 GCA_004135705.1 Alloteropsis semialata | reverse complement strand
GGGACTAAAAGCCCAGTCATTTCAATTTGTTTTTTGTTTCAATTTGTTTCTTATTTCATTTACTAAAAAATATATTTCAATTAGTTTTTTCATTTACTATATGTGATAATAATATGATTGATGTTACGATTATTATTCTCAGACAAATATATATATATTAGTATTTTAGTTCATGTGTGTTGAGAACATTTGTGCTAATATGAACATTTTATTTCATTTACTAGCTAGATGTGCTAATATGAACATGTGTGTTGAGAACAATTTGAATACAACTCCATCACATAAGCATAAATTAATAATATAAGAGTGCATGCTCAATATCTTACATAATGGTTATAACAATACATTAAACATCACGATCTAGAACGGCAATAGTCTTCTTTTTCACGAATGTGCCTTGCTTATGATCACTACGTGCGTAAGGAGCATCCTCTTTAGCTAATAGAATGCTTGGGTCAACATTCACGGCGAATGGAGGAATCTTGTCAAACTTATCATAATCTTCCGACATGTCTGTTTTGCCCTCGATGCCGACGATGTTTCTTTTTCTGGAAAGGACTATGTGTCGCCTGGGCTCATCATTTGACTTGTCTGTTTGCTTCTTCGGTTTACTAGACATGTCCTTCACATAGGAAACCTGAGCCACATCCTTGGCTAGGATGAATGGTTCGTCTCTGTAACCAAGATTATTGAGGTCCACTGTTGTTATTCCATAATTGTCTTTTGACACCCCTCCTCCACTGAGCTTCACCCATTTGCACCGAAACAACGGCACTTTCAATAACGGGCCATAGTCCAGTTCCCATATCTCCTCTATGTAACCATAATATGTGTCCTTGTTCCCATCGCTGTCTAGGGCATCTACACGGACGCCACTATTTTGGTTGGTGCTCTTTTTATCTTGGGATACCGTGTAGTATGTATTCCCATTAATCTCATACCCTTGGAATGTCAAGACTATAAAGGAGGGACCCCTGGCCAACCATGCTAGCTGTTCATGTATGTCCATATTGCGCATTAGATGTTTCCGCAACCAACCGGCGAAAGTATCAATGTGTTTACGTGTAATCCAGGCCTCAGACTTCTCCGGGAATTCAGTGCGTAAAAGCTCCTTGTGTTCATCTATATAAGGACTAACCAAGGATGATTGTTGTAGAACAGTGTAGTGTGCTTTGTTGAAAGAATCATCATCCCAAGTACCAACAACCTTCTTTCCTATTGTTCCCTTTCCACCAAGCCTCTCCTCATGCCGTGATTCAGGGACACCAATCGGTTTGAGATCATTGACGAAGTCAACACAAAACTCGATGACCTCCTCTGTTCCGTAGCCCTTTGATATGCATGCTTCTGGTCGAGCACGGTTACGAACATATTTCTTTAGCACTCCCATTAACCTCTCAAAAGGGAACATATTGTGCAAGAAGACAGGACCCAGAATTTCAATCTCTTTGACAAGATGAACTAGTAGATGTGTCATAATGTTGAAGAACGACGGTGGAAATACCAACTCGAAGCTCACCAGGCATTGGGCCACATCAACCTGCAACTTCAGTAGATTGTCTGGATCGATTACCTTCTGAGAAATTGCGTTGAGGAATGCACATAGCTTTACGATAGCTAATCGTAGATTCTCTGGCAGAACTCCCCTCAATGCCACTGGAAGCAGCTGTGTCATGAGCACGTGGCAGTCGTGAGACTTCAGGTTTGTAAATTTCTTCTCTGGCATATTTATTATTCCCTTAATGTTCGAAGAGTATCCAGAGGGCACCTTGATACTATTGAGGCATTCGAACATGCTTTCCTTTTCTTCTTTGCTAAGAGTGAAGCTGGCAGGACTCAAGTAATTTTGCCCATTGTCCCTCTCTTCTGGATGTAGTACATGTCGTTCTTCCATATGTTGCAGATCCTGGCGTGATTCCAGTGTATCTTTTGTCTTACCATAGGTGCCTAGAAAGGCTATCAAGTTGACGCAAAGATTCTTCGTCAGGTGCATGACATCAATTGCATTGCGGACCACTAAGACTTCCCAATATGGTAGCTCCCAAAATATACTCATCTTCTTAAACATGGCTGCCATCCCATTACTATCATTTGGAACAGCAACGCTACCTGTCCCCTTTCCAAAAACAACTTTTAGATCTTTTACCATAGCAAAATACGTACTTTCCATCACGATGCATAGGCTTGGGTTGATGATCTGCCTCCCCATTGAAATGCTTGCCTTTCTTTCTTAGCGGATGATTGATTGGAAGCCATCGACGATGGCCCATGTACACAACCTTGCGACAATGTTTCAAATAAATGCTTTCAGTATCATGTAAACAATGCGTGCATGCCCTAAATCCCTTGTTTGTTTGTCCTAATAGTTTACTAAGAGCCGGCCAGTCATTGACGGTTACAAACAGCAATGCTTGTAGGTCAAATTCCTCTTGTTTGTGCTCATCCCACATACGTACACCGTTTTCGCCCCACAGCTGTAAAAGTTCCTCAACCAATGGCCTGAGATACACGTCAATGTCATTGCCCGGTTGCTTCGGGCCTTGTATGAGAACAGGCATCATCATGAATTTCCTCTTCATGCAGAGCCATGGAGGAAGATTGTACATATACAAAGTCACAGGCCAAGTGCTATGGCTACTGCTCATTTCACCAAAAGGATTCATGCCGTCCGTACTCAAAGCAAACCTTATGTTCCTTGGATCTTCTGCGAAGTCTTTGAATGTTCGGTCGATTTTTCTCCACTGGGACCCATCGGCAGGGTGCCTCAACTTTGAGTCTCGCTTGCGCTCTTCTTTGTGCCATCGCATCATCTGAGCATGCTCTTTGTTTTTGAAAAAAACGCCTCAAGCGTGGTATTATAGGGGAATACCACATGACCTTGGCAGGAACTCTCTTTTTGATAGGCTCTCCCTCTACATCACCAGGGTCGTCTTTTCTGATCTTGTACCGCAAGGCGCCGCAAATCGGACACGCGTCCATTTTCTCGTACTCGGGACCACGATACAGGATGCAGTCATTCGGACATGCGTGTATCTTCTGCACCTCCAACCCCAGCGGGCAAACGAGCTTTTTTGCTTCGTATGTTGTCGAGGGCAATTCGTTGTCCCTAGGAAGCATCTTCTTCACGATTTTTAGTAACTCACCAAAGCCCTTGTCCGATACACCATTTTTGGCCTTCCATTGCAGCAAATCCAATGTGCTCCCGAGTTTTTTGAGTCCCTCTTCGCAACCCGGGTACAAAGGTTTGCGATGGTCCTCTAACATGCACTGGAACTTCAACCTCTCCTTCTCAGTTTCGCTTGTGTCCTTTGCATTTTGCAACATCTGACCAAGATCATCTGCAGGCACATCTTCTCCATCCTCTTCCTCAGCATCACCCATTGTAGTATCAGCAAAAGCAGGGTATTCAGCAAATCCGAGAATGTTGTCATCAATCTCATCTTCACCGTCTTCCATTATAACACCTCTTTCTCCGTGGCTGGTCCAACAACTGTAGCCAGGCATGAAATCGTGTCTAATCAAGTGGCTGTGAATGACCTTTCTTGAACTGTGCTCCTTCTGGTTCTTGCAGACCCCGCAGGGGCAACTCATGAAACCGTTTTTCTTGTTTTGCTCTGCCACATCTAGAAAATGATGCATGCCTTGAAAGAAGTCACCTGAACGTCTGTCGGCGTTATACATCCATTGCCGGTCCATCTGCAAGTTTAGGCAATTTTTTATAAGTAGTACAAATAGTAAGTTTATTTTTGAAATAAAGAAAATTACCATCCTAATTCACTAAGCAATAAATGAAAATTACCATCCTATTTCACTAAGCAATAAATGAAAATTACCATCCTAAATCACTAATCACTAACAAATTATAATCAAAGTGAGTAAAATAACTAGCAAATAACTAAAGTATCAATATGATTTAACTAAAGTATAAATATAAATTAACTAAAGTATCAATATGAATTAACTAAAGTATAAATATGAACTAAGTAAAGTATAAATATGAATTAACTAAAGTATAAATATGAACTAAGTAAAGTATAAATATGAATTAACTAAAGTATAAATATGAATTAACTAAAGTATAAATATGAATTAGGATAAATAACTAAAGTATCAATATAAATTAACTAAAGTATAAATATGAATTAACTAAAGTATCAATATGAATTAACTAAAGTATAAATATGAATTAGGATAATTAACTAAAGTATCAATACGATTTAACTAAAGTATAAATATGAACTAAGTAATGAACTAAAGTATAAATATGAATTAACTAAAGTATCAATATGAAATAACTAAAGTATAAATAGGAACTAAGTAAAGTATAAATATGAATTAACTAAAGTATAAATATCAACTAAGTAAAGTATAAATATGAATTAACTAAAGTATAAATATGAATTAACTAAAGTATAAATATGAATTAGGATAAATAACTAAAGTATCAATATGAATTAACTAAAGTATAAATATGAATTAACTAAAGTATAAATAACTAAAGTATAAATATGAATTAGGATAAATAACTTAAGTATAAATATGATTTAACTAAAGTATAAATATGAACTAAGTAATGAACTAAAGTAAATATGAATTAACTAAAGTATCAATATGAATAAACTAAAGTATAAATATGAATTAACTAATTAACTAAAGTAAAAATATGAATTAATAAAGTATAAATATGAATTAGGATAAATAACTAAAGTATAAATATAAATTAAAAACTAAATTGTGCTAAAAAACAAAACTCCCCCATCTCTCTATTCCACTAAAACTCAAATTTCTCTATGTATAAAGGATGAAACAAGAAATACTAACCGTGAAAGATGAGAGGATGAAGATATGCTCCTTTTAGACCACTTGGAGGAGCTAAATCTTCAAAATCCGAGAAAAAAATTGGGCATGACCTCCCTAGCTCCGGCCGGCGCCATGAACGAGCTCTGTGTTCATGGCTCGGCCGGGCTGGGGGAGGAAGATATTTGTAGGGGACCTTTTAGTCCCGGTTGGTGGCTCCAACCCGGACTAAAAGGTCCCCTTTAGTCCCGGCTGGAGCCACCAGCCGGGACTAGAGGGCGCGACCCCCTTTAGTCCCGGCTGGTGGCTCCAGCCGGGACTAAAAGCCCCCCTTTAGTCCCGGTTGGAGCCACCAACCGGGACTAAAGGCCCCCCAGGCGCCCCCCCAATTGGACCCGGGACTAATGCTCCTTTTAGTCCCGGTGCCAAATATGGCCGGGACTAAAGGGGGGGAACCGAAGGTGGTTTCTCCAGTAGTGATTAGGACGATGGCATCAGTGTTTAGCTCCTGACAGCAACTTTGCAATGTGTGTATTCGTAGGAGCCAGTGTGCGTGCGTGTGTGAGCATCTGCACTAGTCTTTCAAAAAAAAATGAGGTTCCCGTGAGTCATGCTCACACATAATAGTATGGATATGGGAAAATTGTTTTTTTTTTGTGTATCCATTGTGGCTTTGTGGGGCTTTTGGCTACAACATTTACTGATAATTAACATAATGATACTGCCTAGAAGATTTGATTTAACTATATCCTGGTTAATATATTTAAACTTCTTCCGTGAATTGTATAGTGGATATATATTGGAGACCGTTTGATGAAAATTAATTTTAGGTTCAGTAGAGAGTTTTAATGTCAGGCCCATTTCTGTAAACTTTACGCTTGGTGATTTCTGCCCAAATCTTTCCCTAGGTTGCATCAAATGTCAGTACTATTGAACAAGATTTTTTTTTTGGAACATTAGTGAAGAAGATTTATAGTAGGGAAGAAACGAACCACTTTTTCATTTTTGACAATATTTTACAAGCAAGATTTTATTTGACTTTATCTCATTCTCTTGTGCAGTTTAAGACTGGCACTGATGATATTGGGCTTTCTTTAGTTAGTGGACTGAATCCTGGCCCATGACATATCGATGGATTAAACTAAATAGTTGGATCATCAATGTTGATATCATTGGGCCCCATCAAAACTAAAGGAGTATTTGGCACAAGAAGGTCACAACACTAGATGTCAATGCATGCTGGTGAGTTCTCTGATAAGATATACTTTGGCTATTAGTTGCTTGTGGGTTCATCGTTCATTCTCGTAGTGAACAAAATGTTCTAGTACAAGACTCATGATAAAGACTGTTAATCCTACGCAAGGTCATAGTAATAGATAGCGTACATGTGGTGTCTAGGCTATAGGTTACCTTGGTTTGCCTCGTTTCCCATGGTCTGTGAGGTAGGTGGTAGATGCTGACAGCACTGCCCGTCCTTTGTGTCCCTTATGTTCGGGTTCGGCGTAGAGCCAAAGGCCGAAGACACTTGGAGCGTAAACCAGTGCCCAAAGCAATCTCTTAATAGCCAAGCTTTGCCTTTCCTAGAGTCTCTGTCCTTAGACAATGACTACTACAGAAATAATTTTCCCCAGCATCTCATCATCGCCGGTTTTAAACAAACCGGTGTTGAAAAGTTTTTACTGTCGGTTCCATAGCGAGCCGGCAATGAAAATCATTTTCATCGCCAGCTCGTCGCTTGCACCGACGGTGAAAAGCAACACCATTTTCACAGCATCATTTGGTATTTTTTATGCGGTTTTTGAAATTACTTTCACCAGCGGTTCAAGCCACAAACCGGCAGTGAAAGTCATTTTAACCGCTGACCTTTCACCAGCCCCCCCTCCCCCCCTAAACCTGCGGTGATAGGGGCGTTACAAACCTGTGGTGATGAGGATTGTGTAGTAGTGGACCTCTCGCTACCCAGGCCATTCTCCCTCTTGACGTCTTTGGGTAGAACTAGCTACAAGATCTTTACACTCCCGTTCCCTGAGAATATACGATAGGCTGAGTACTCACAAGTGAAATGTTACATCGATATATCTGGTTTTTGTCGGAGTTTCTAGGATATCTTTCTTCTAGTGTGTATTATGAGGATTAATGTGATGGATTTGAAAGGACCCTCCAATTAGTAATGATGATTGGCGTTTACAGATTGAAGATCGGATGTTTATGATTTTTGTGAGAATTTCTAAGATTTATCTTTTTTTCTGACACGTATCGTGAGTATTAACATGGAGGTTTAAAAGAAATCTCTAATTAGTAATAGTAAAATAAGATAGTCTCAATTCGTTTTAAGAAGAAAAAAGTGAGAGCGGATATAATCAAATTCTACGGCAGAGACGGACATTATCACTTGGGCAGTATTGCCTTGGCCATCAACAAGTACTTGTCCTTCTTGGCAGTGGAGTAGGCGAGGAGCTGACCCCTGTCCGGCAAGCACTGCCGGATGACCTCGTTGGTGGTGTACTCTCTCGCCCACCGGCACAGAGCCGGGTACTCGACGTCGTTCACCAGGCTCACACCGGCGACCTCCTCGAGGACGCTAAGCCAGGTGGTGAGTCCACACGCGGCTATGTCGAGGAAGCCGACGGCGTCGCCGCCGAAGAACCTCCTGCCCTTGAGTTGGTCCTCCATGAGCGCCAGGCTCTCCTTTGTCTCCTTCATGGACGCCTCCTGCACCTCGCCCTCCGTCCACAGCGCCACCCATGTCGTCATGGAGAACTACAGAGAGTAGTGTTCGTTTGAGCAGAGGCCGTAGTAGCCTGAGCAGCTGTTGGGTTAGCTAGGTTTACCTTGCCGTCGAGGAAGTGAGCCCAGAAGCGCGCCGTGGCCCTGTCATAAGGGTCGGCCGGCATGAGCGGCGGCCCGTCGAACGTCTCGTCGATGTACTCGACGACGGCGAGGGAGCCGGCGATCGATCGGCCGCCATGGACGAGCACGGGCTCCTTCCTGTTGACGAGGTTGTACTCCATGCTCTTGATGTCCGCGTGCTCCAGGACCAGCTCGTACGGCGCGCCCTTGAGACGCAGGGCCGCCTCCACCCGGTGCGTGTATGGGTTGCCAAAAGTGCCCGTCACCCTCAGTGGTTCACACATTCTTTTCTCGTTGCTCTTTCTTTCTTTTCGGTGGTTGCAACAACTTTGGCACGATGGCGTATTTGTATTTGTATTTGTAGCCGGCCGGGCAGCTCCATCTCAGACAAGGACATATGATTACTTGTCACGCATTGTTTTCTCTATGCTTTTTAATAAGGCTCAAGTCAGAAGCTTGTGGGAATCAACGGTACCCATTTGTACGCCAGTGTGCCCTTGTACTACATGCCAAAACAAATCTATACTGCTAAAATTAGGCATTGGTGGTTTGGGATAAATCATAAGTCAGCGCATATCTCAGTCAGCACATATCATGAATAAAATGTCTGCGACCAGGTCAAGTTGATATATTCATATTTTCTTTGCCCAACTACCTAAGATCAATACTTTTCGCATCTCATGGGAGCAGTTCTAACCTTGGTTTAAACATGAGAATATACCTCTGTTGTCCTGTTCTCAAAGTCAAGTGTCAACCACGACACTACAACTAGTCTATCTACACGACGCATTGTGCAACAATATGAAATGAGCTCCATATAACACAAAATGATATATATATGAAATGAGCTCCATGTAACACAAAATGATAAATATGTACCTGCTCATGTGCAACTATTAAAATAATTTAGCGAATTTCTAGTGATGCAACTATTGTGGAGGAATATATTATCTGTCCCCATCTATATAAAATTAGCTAACTATTCCTACTGACGGAACATAACCTCTACTAACTCTTCGCTACTTTGGACACCGGGACACAAGAAGCATAAAAAACGGTGGAGAAGGGATTATACGAGCATCTACAATATATCCCCAATAAATATGTACAATGTCTCTCTCATGATTATTGAGAGTTTACTTTGCAGTTCTATAATAATGTTTCAATACAAATATCATATTGAGAGATTACAACTCCCCCCTCTGTTTGGGATGGATTATTAGTTCGTCGCATAATTACATATTGGGAAGTAGAAGACATAAAGAAGATCTACTAGTGGACTATATTTACAACAACTCTCGCTCCTAACACGGTAATTAAATCACTACTACAAAAAGTGGCATCCGTCCAGTCCCCAACATCAAATTAGTACCGATTGTTATACTAATGCTAGACATCACATTAGTAGAGATTGTTATACTAATGCTACAAAAAGTGGCACCAGCTCCATCTCAGACAAGGACTGATTTCTTGTCACTTATTTTGTTTCTCTGTGCCGGGAATCTCCGTCTCAGACAAGGACTGATTTCTAGTGATGCAACTGTTGTGGAGGAATATATTGTCTGTCCCCATCTATACAACTAGTCTATCTACACCACGCATTGTGCAACAATATGAAATGAGCTCCATGTAACACAAAATGATATATATGTACCTGCTTATGTGTAACTATTAAAATACACAGCGAATTTCTAGTGATGCAACTGTTGTGGAGGAATATATTGTCTCCCCATCTATATAAATTTTGCTAACTATTCGTACCGACGGAACTTAACCTCTACTAACTCTTAGCTACTTAGAACACCGGGACAAGCAGCATCAAAAACGGAGGAGAAGGGATTATAAGAGCATCTCTGGTAGTTCCTCAATAAATATGTCTAATGTCTTTTTCATGATTATTGGGAGAGTTTATTTTGCCATTCTCCAATAATATGTCTCAATACAATTATCGTATTGGGAGAGTCACAAGTCCACCGCTGTTTGGGATGAATGAGGGTGGATCATTAGTTCATCCTATAATTATTGGCAAAAGAAAAAAAATAAAGAGCGTCAACTAGTGGACTATATTTACAACAACTCTCTCAATATGGTAATTAAATCACTATTACAAAAACTAGCATCTAGCAACTCCCCAACACCACATTAGTACCGATTGTTATACTAATGCTTGACATTTGAACCGGATCTAAAGTTGCTAGCCTCCAAGGAACTTTTACTACTAGGTGATGTTACCTTCTGGTACTAATATTTATCGCGGCACCCTTTTGTACCGAGTGGTCTTATGATTCGGTACTAAATGGTCCTCCATGGTTTATTTAAAATGAAATCACCTAGAACTTGGTCAGCTCCAGTGTAAAGGTGAGATGGTAAGAAACAACGAGGCAATACGTCTCGTGTTTGAACCCCAAGCGCCGCCTGCGTGTTTTTTTGCATGAAAAATCGTGTGACTTGTGCTTGCGATGTGTTCGCATGTGGGAGCCTTTGGGCATTTAAAATATTTTTTTAGCATAAATTCCTTTAGTACGGTTGGTCTCTCCAACCGGTAGTAAAGGGTTATATATATTAGTACTGCATGAGCACCTGGTACTAATGTATCACCCCTTTAGTCTAGGATTGCGGATACCAAAGGGTTTTTCGAACCGGTACCAATGACATGTTTTCTAGTAGTGAATCTGGGAATGTAGATCTGCTAGAGATCCTCTGAGGACAGGCTTGTCGCTTATGCAGATAACCGAATGTGATGTTAGACTTCAAGCACGGAAAATGTTGTCACCATCTGTCGTCTACCACTAAGCTACCATGGTACAGAACGCAATCCAAGCTAATCTTTTAGTTCTCTCGTCATCTTAGGAAATGGTTTATATGACAGGTTATTTGATACTATAGAAACTATACTAGTTGGTGGGTCAGAACTTGCCTACATCGGCTTGGCATTGTAACCTGCGCAACATGTTGTGTCCAGGCACTAACTCAACCACTATAAATAACACAGTGTCTTCTCAACGCCGTTTATCTGTGTAGTCGCGAGCAAGACAGTGAGCGCCATGGAGCAGCACATTGTGCAAGGACTGTATGCTGTTGTTGTACGGGGTGTTGCTACACTTGTGACAGCATGGCTTGTGCACTGGGTCTATAGGTGGATGAACCCGCCATGCCGTGGCAAGCTTCCTCCAGGCTCCATGGGGTTTCCTATCATTGGTGAGACCTTCAGGTTCTTCAGACCAAGCCCTTCCCTGGATATCCCAGCCTTCTACAAGCAAAGGCTCCAAAGGTAGCTCATTCATCCATTACACTGCTCTTAATCTGCTCATGACTTTGGGCATCGTTATTAGCTTCCAGCCGACTGAAATATGCCATTCAGGTCTATTGCCCATAGAGTTGGTGTTCGAGTGACGCACTTAAAACAGGCCATAAAGCTCACATGATGTAATGGTGTGTGCCCATGGCGATGCCCACAATGGCTGTTTGTTTGCCTATTAGGTTATATAATCTAACTTATGGTCCAAGGGCACGCCTAGCTTATTTAAGATTATTTTGGTGGTACATGGTATTTTTTACCATGTTATCTATAGACTATAAGCTGGATTATATAATTAAAAAGACAAACAAAAAGAGCAATCGCCATGCTTTCGTAATTTGGTTTTGACATGCANATATATATATATATATATATATATACCTTGAGACGTGTACTTCATTAGCATTTGTTCAGAGATCAGACTCCAATAGTCAACTCCTGCACAAATTAAGATGCAAAAAGACTACTAGTATGCTTTGGTGGGAACAGTGCAGTCCTTTCTAGTCCCTCTGTCCCTTTTTACACGTCGCATTATTGGGTTTGTCCTAAGTCAAACATATCTAACTTTGACTAAGTTTAATAAGATATGCAATTCCAAATATATTCCATTAAATATAATATTGATACTGCATATGTTTGACATATAGCATAGTTGTTGCTATATATTCTATAAACTTAGTCAAAGTTTAGCAAGTTTGACTTTGAACAAAACTACTGTGACACGTAAAAAAGAATGGAATAAGTTAAAGAAACAGTGCAGTCCTTTTGGCTTGGGACAATACTTAGTCCAACTCACCATTAGAAGAGAATTTCACCCCTATCTCCATCATTTTCCCCTTTCTTTCTTTCTTTCCCCTCTCCCAAGACGCATCCCCGGCCAAGCTCATCGGTGCATTGTCTCCCGAGCAACCCTATTCGGCTCTACGGCCGTCACCCTTTCATCCTCTAATAGTTGCTGACCTGCGAGGCACTTGCTGCACCGTGAGGCCAAGCTCACCGCGCTTCTTGTGGCCCTATGCCTCTGCCCGCTGCCCACCAGATCTCACCGCCTCATCCGATCCCACTCCTCCGTGCCTAGGCTAAGGGCTGCTCGTCCACCTCTGCCCATCGCCCTTCACCACACCCAGGTCAAGGCGGCCCTTTGCCAGCCTTTGCCTGTCCCCGGCATGGAGCAGGAGGCCCGTGTAGTACCGATGCCCTCTAGGGCAGGGCCACACATGCCGCCCCCCATTCACTTCCTCTGGCGACGCTGCTGGATGTGTCTGTCCCCTGCGCCAAGCGGCATGCTCTACTGAAAGGAGATGAGAGAGAAAAAGAGAGAGAGAGACAGAGAGAGACAGAGAGAGAGAGAGAAATATCCTGACATTTGGGTCTGCTCAGAAGAAGGAAAAAATAAATTGATCCACTAACATATGGGTCCTACTTGTCAGGGGAGAAAAAATTGGAAAAAGAGAACGGGGGTCTACTGCAATAGCTCTCTCCAATATCATAAAATTGTGAAAGGAAATTCCCCTGTATGGGGATAAAGAAGAAAGGGCATCTGATGGAGTTGGTCATACTATGTTTGCTCCACTCAAGAAAACAGAACGTGTAGTCCTTTTGACTTGGAAGAATAAATATTTTCTGACCAGCCCTTTTTCTATCAAAGAATGCCGAGTTATATGATTCACGCTAAAATCAACCTAATTAAGACACTAGGCAGTGGATTTCATTTTACCATCCTGGTACTCTAATTTCCGTTGGGTATTCGCGTTTTGGCATTTTTTTGCCCTTTTGCCATTGTCCCTTTGATACATGGTGCTCATCCATAAACAGGTCGCTACCAAAAAAATGAAACATAGCTACAAAAGGCGCAGCTAATCACATGACGCTCCGAGAGGGCCACCATCCCTTGATCCACGTAGGCCATAGCCCTGCCACTTTTCTTTTCATGAGGAATTTTACAATAATGGTTGAAACAAATGAGGATCATCCATGTGGCTGAATCTGATGGTTGAGACATAAGAGGTACCAAGAGATACAAAGTGGTACCTCTTCTTTCATAGATAGTTTGCTGTTTTGTTAGTTCCCATTTTTAAAGAGTTACTCCCTCCATTCAGATGTGAGACGTATTTTTATCAAGAAAAGTCAAACTCTATAAACTTTGACCAATAAGAAGTTAAATTAAATGTACATTTATTTCATAAACTTGTCATCAACATATTTGAATTCAAAGTGACTCTAATATTATATCGAGTCTTTAGCAATTGATGTTATATTGTATTATACTGTAAGCAAAATCAAGGGTCAATATTTACATTGCACGACTTTTCACCTTACATTATATCTGAACGAACGGAGTATTAGGATATATTTTGGACAAATTTATTTGGATATATTATATGCTCGACTTTCTATGAAAATATTATGAGGAAATCTTCGCACATAACTTTTACATATAACATGTCCACAAAAGTTTTCAATGGTTATTTTTAGAAGCTTGGATCTGTGATTTCTCGTCTTGTTTTGGGCCTATGGCCTTGTACCTGTACGTACGTCTCCATTTTTTTAAAAAAATAAAAGATTCAGTAGGGATCTTCTGACTGTTTCATCAAAAGAAATCATATGTTTTCAGCACAACTTCTATGATAATATTTTTAGAAGTGTTTCTTCACACTACTTTTATTCATAACTTTTCTAGACAATTACTTAGTGCAACTTCTCAATTAACATCTTTTCGTATATGATGATGTCATCAAGATATTTTCTCGTGAAAAAGTTTCTATTGTTGTAAATTTTTCTAGACAACTTAGACATATATTTTTTTCATTCTTCAATTTCTCAAATAAAACATGTTCAAAATAAATATTCAGCAATGTTCTGCTAAATTTTGAAAAAAAAACACATCAATAACAACACGATCAACTAATTTTGTACAAACCTTGTTCGAAGATATTAAAACCTATAATCTTAAAACCTTATTCAAATAATATTACAACATATAATACTAAAAATGTGTCCATGCACATCATCCCAACAAACTAACTTTAGAAGACAGTTTAAAGTAGACCTGCACCAGTGTAAAGCAAATCTCCAAAACCTTCGTATTGGCATGCAAGAGACAGTCGACCCATTTTTTGCGCTAGCACTTTGTATAGTGAACATCCATATCAGATTGTGATTGCATACTTAGTAATCCGAAGAAAGATATGATGCTTTAGTACAACATTGTGTTATAGCACAAATACAATCCCTATCCGGTGGCATGCGCCTCCTGGTCCTCATGGCTTCACATGTGTTGCCACTATATACAGCAGTCTAGTGCTACACCTCTCTCTCTCTCTCTCTCTCTCTCTCTCTCTCTCTCTCTCTCTCTTCTCTCTCTCTCATCTGGATTCCCTTTTCTCCTATATCTCTTCATTTTACATTTATCTCCCCATAGTTTTTATCCTTTTCTTTCAGTCATGTTTCTCTTTCTTCTTTTGGTTACCCTACTAAAAATAAATTTAACCAACAAACCTCACCACCAGTAGGATCATACCTAACTGAGACCAAATCACAATGAGGTATGAACTCGGTGAAATTACGATAAAGCCAGAACAAGAACTAACGATCTTATAAAACCAATAGAAACTTGCCAAGGCGAGATAGCTGAGCAAACTAGATGTGAAAAAGTGTGCCGTTGATCGAATGTCGAGAACTCGATAGGTAACGGAACATACAACTAGGCCGGAGATCAAACCGATGCAGCCTAGCTTGCTGAAGAACTTGTCAAGAAACTATATTACTCCTACTCTAAGATTTGGGGTTGAGTAGAGGAAAAAAATTGTAATTATATTGATCGATACATATGTTAAAATGGCTAGGGGTACATATTTATACCCTGGACAACCTAGAGTCTGAGCTAATCTTGACGAACTATTTGAAATAGCTAAACAAAAAGAAATGTTAAGATACATGGACTCTAATTTCCCTTTGGTAGAGTCTTTGCCAATAAAGCTTCTTTGACCAACCCACATCTTCATCTGGCACATGTCCTTCTTTAATATGCATCCTAGAATCTGCCATATTATTTGGCTCAACATTCTTCAATTTATCGGCTTCCTTTTGAGGATTCCATTGGCCATAAAATTATACCAAATTTTGGTATTAACAGAAAGTTTGTTGCAGAACTGTTATTATTATGGAATTCCAACAGGTAGAGGTGTTAGTTTTTGGATGTAAGAATGTGCTCATTTAAGATCTGTAGGGCATCTGCATCTCGATTAGTATTAGAAATAAAATAATGTGCGGAAGCTAGGAATAGCATGATAGAGTATTTGTAACCAACTTTCCTAGACGGAGGGCAAACTAGATGTGGCAAATAAACACTACTAGTAGTAGAGTAGCAATCAAGCAAGAGCATAATCAATCATGATCTGCCACATTTTAAGTGTTTGTTACTAATGTTTTAGGTACGGCCCAGTGTTCAAAACGAGCCTGGTGGGGCAGCCGGTGGTTGTCTCTATGGACCCAGAGCTGAACCGGTTCGTCTTGCAGCAGGAAGGCAAGCTGTTCCGAAGCTGGTACCCTGACACATCGAACAGCATATTTGGAAAGGAAAGCATGTGCTCCTACGACGGCACCCTCCACCGCTATGTCCGCAGCCTTGCCGCACGGAACTTTGGCCTCCAGAACCTCAAGGGGGATTTCCTTGTGGAGCTGAGTGGCGCCATCTCCAGCAGCCTCCAAACATGGGCAGCCGAGCCTAGCATCGAGGTCAAGGAGAGCATCTCTAATGTACGTATGGCACCTAGGTCTCCACATGTTGTTCTTAATGGGTGTCATAGTTTACTTAAGTTTTCTAAAGAACAATGTTCTGGTGTGTGGGTGCTGCATATGGTGCATGTTGTATTTGATTGGCTTTTCGTTTCAGTTGATTTTCGATATGACAGCGAGCAAGCTGATCGGTTTTGGTGTCGAGAGGGCACGGGAGTTGAGAAGGAACTTTGAATCCTTCTTCCAGGGAATGATTGCTTTCCCTTTGTATGTTCCTGGGACAACGTTCTACCAATGCATGCAGGTAAATGGATCATGTTTGCAGTAAATTTGATTAATTTTCAGCTGAATAAAGAAATACAATTTTAGCCGTTTGTAACCTTCGGAAACATACTCATGTAGAAAAGGAGAAAGGTGCAAAATGTGCTCAAAGATGTGCTCAAGGAAAGACTAAGCACACCTGAAAAACGCCATGGGGACCTTCTTGACATTGTTGTCGATGATCTGCTAAGTGAAAAACCAGTGGCAAATGAAAATTTCACCATAGACGCAGTCGCAGCACTTTTGTTTGCCAGCTTCGCAACAATTGCTTCAACCCTCACGGTTTCAATGAAGCTCCTTACTAACCACCCTGAAGTCATCGAAGCTCTTACGGTTAGTCTCTGTTATTCTGCACATAATCATTAATAGTTGCAGTCAACATATTTGTGCCTATTCAGTCAGAAAGCATAATTATCTGTGCATGTATTTAAGTTGATAATAGATTCTTCTGATGGCGAATGTGAATGAAACCCTGAACTGCATTTGGTATATTTTGACACTAAAAGATATTCAAAGTGTAAAAACTAAAAAGGTAACATAATAATATCATTTTTTTAGGAAGAGCACGAAGATATACTGAAGAAACAAGAGAGATTGGATTCTTCTATCACATGGGATGAGTACAAGTCCATGACATTTACAGCTCAGGTAATCTGATGCTCATATGAATGGTACAACATCAGATGATGCGAACCATGGTGCTTAGTTCTCAAATATGTTTTAGCTTTTGTGTGGCAGTGCCCGTCAATTTGACCAATCTATTTATATATTTATACGAGGAACTAGTGACCAAAACGTAAAACAAGATGACAGCAAGTATTTTCTTTTGTGTTATGTTCAAGTCGACCATTCATAAGCCCCCTATATATGCCTGCTGAAGTGATTAGATTGTTTCACCATGAAGGTTATAAATGAGATGACACGAATGAGCAACGTGGCTCCTGGAATTTTCAGAAAGACTATCACGGACGTCCAAGTGAATGGTATATTCTCAAAGACTACCATTCTTTTCTCAACACAACAAAAGTTTTCAATTTGTGAAGTAACTAAAGATTGTTTCTTATAACATAATAAATTAGTGCATTAATCCTTGGTACAGGCTTCACAATTCCTGCTGGGTGGCTAGTCATGATCAGCCCCATGGCAGTTCATTTGAACCCTAAACTATTTGAAGATCCACTAAACTTCAATCCATGGAGGTGGCAGGTCAGCCAAGATTAACCCGCTGAACACAATTGAAACAACTAACAGAGTATAAAAAAAGCACTGGAACAAATAATTTGTTTTTCAGAGGAATGACTAACCCAAAGCAAATTCAGGAGGACAAGAGGAGCGCAATACTGAGGAATTTCATACCATTCGGAGGCGGCATAAGGCTCTGTGTTGGGGCAGATTTCAGCCGAGTTTTTATCTCGCTTTTCCTCCATACATTGGTGACCAAGTACAGGTTTGTTACACTATTATATCAGGTGTCTGCATTATGTTAGACAAGATGAGCAATATAGTAAGATTTCTCTTGCATTATTATCCTTGATGATCAGATGGAGGGAGATCAAAGGAGGCAACATGCTACGCGTCACAGAGATTGTGATTCCAGAAGGCTATCACATCCAGCTGCTCCCGAGGGCTTGATGCTGATAAACTGGTGTGCCATGCACATCTTATACAAGTTCCGTCCCAAATTACAATCCGTTCATTTTGTAATTTGGAACGGATGGAGTACTATGTACGAGAGATGTATACTAAGAAATAAAACATGCTTATGGGTCAATTGTATCGAAAATGCTTGTAGCGATGTGACTGTGAAGCTATTGTCTGTTGATGAACATGTGGTTGCTTGTGTGTGTCAAACGCGATTTACTGAGAATCATCATAAATTAATGCCAAAGGTTGAGCAAGTTGTGTGTTTAGCTAGAGAATTGGAATAAACAATCTTACGTACGGCTGACAACCTTAATTAGTAATTATTACTTTGCTCGGTGAAAAGGTGTATGGGTGGGACTGCGCCACCGCCGGGAGGCTGGCTGCTGGCGCCACGAATGATGAAGCCATCACCGGCTTCACGAGTTCACATGTGCACTACTACACTGCCACGATCTTCTCGATCGCCACAGCAACGTGAACGCAAATCCTGAACCCTCCTCCCTTCTTTTTTATAGTAACAGGTAGCATTTTATTCTATCGACTGATTGTACTGTTGAGGCCATAATACCAGGGTACCCGACCACGAGGATTGCCGACTACCGACTCCAAGACGACCAAGACTCCGAACAAGACACGACGACCAGATCGCAGGAGGGAAGCCCGAAGACAGTTCGAGTCCTACTAGGTTTAGGTCTGTTTTGTCTTGTAAGGCACGTCTCCCTGGATATAAAAGCGGGGGTCCTGTCCGTAGAGGGTATCCAAGCTTATTCTCAATAGTTGCTCATTGATCCACAAGTTCGCCCGAGGGTACTTGTTACGCATTGTAATCTGTACTCGACGAGATAATACAAGCAGCAACTGGACGTAGGGTTATTACTCGATCTCGAGGGCCCGAACCAGTATAAAAATCCCGTGTCTCTCTGTTCATCACCGTGATCAATCTTCGCACAGAGCGGGGTGTCTGCCGGACAAATATCTGACGAGTACAACCTCGACAGTTACCATGTGAAGGCCGGTAAACTCGGGAGGTTCATGAAACCAAATTGATTCAGAGAACTGATCGACTGATCTAGCTACTTGTATGAAGGAAAAGGCAATAGAACCCTTGGCTGCCTGCTTGAAGTCCCGAATGGGCACAACAACCTGAGAATGATCTTTGACTGCACCACCAAGAGACAGAAGCAATATTGGCTTCATTGTACAAGAGTGCTGACACGGAGTGAACTGCATGCCTGAAAGCATTTTGCCTCTGCGATTTCAGAATTCAATGATACCATCAAGTCCCTGGCTACATACATGCCGCCAGGAAATTGCCACTATGGTCTCTCTGATCACTAAACCGACGCCCGTTCAATTTGATTTTGCAAACAGTGTTGCATCAACATTCACCGTAACCTATCCTTCTGAAGCCCATCTTTTCGGCCTAACAGCACCTTTTGGAACCAACAGACATATAATCATGCAGTAAGACCATATCAACATATATAAGCTCAGATTTTCTTGACAGTAACTGGCCATGCCCATTCCTAGCACCATTCCTGGCCTCCCAAATATGCCACAGAGTGATTATGAAAGTTGTTGCTTCCTCCTATGTAGATGCCGCCAACTAGTCAAAAGCCATTGTCAAGTTAAGACAGAGTTTTAGTCGTCTTTCCAAGCCACTCTTTGCCATCAGCTCCTTCCACTCAACTTCATATGCATACTGACAGGTTTGGAAAGCATGAACTTCGTACCATCTCACATACACAACAAATGTTACTATGTAAGAGATGCTTTCCTTTTGAAGTAGCCTATGAAGAACCCTTTAGTCCCGAGTGGTTCCACTGAAAGATGACTTTTAGTACCAAGTGGTGTTATCACAGGTACTAAAAGGCCTCCGAAGGCTACCAAATTTTGACATGGTACTAGATCTTTTAGCAACAGTTACTAATGTGTTTTTGCCCATGGACCAAATGTCAGATTCTCTAGTAGTGATATTGTCCCTGTTATTTCTCTATAACGGTGTTAGTCACCGCTAAAGAAATCCTTGTCAATGCCAGCTCATAATCCTTATATGTACCTGAGACGAAATACCTATACCACAGATGGATATATAGTTGATTAGTCGGCATAGGTAAGTATTATCCACTTATGGCTCTAGTTATGTAATATTTCGGAGGAATAATTGTGTGTCTGTAGCCTCTCTAATTATGTATTGACATTGTTATCATTTTAGATAGTATTTGCATTATTATTTGTGTATTGCTCACGGAACTATATATAATAACATATTAGCACTGTTACTTCTCTATCCCCGTACACGCTAGTTACGTGACAGAAACATTATTACGACATCTTGAGTAAAAGAACATCAGATTTACAATTAGAGCTACAATTATCTCAGTCTCATCTTGAGGGCACCACTTCCGCCACTGTAGCTGTTGTAACGGACAGCACGCATGGTGGCCTCCTCTCAAGTCAAAGACACGGAATCTTTCACCCTCAACTTTCAATACCAGTAAAAATAACCCCCTTACCATTTAAAAGCCGTTTCACAGGTGGTTTAGCTGATGTGTCAGTGGGACACATATCAAAGTCCACCTCATTGAACACATAGCAGTGGACCCCACGTCTCACCGCCCTCTATATCGGCTTCCCACCTCTCTGGGTTGTCTGCTCTGACTCCGCGTCATCATCGCCGCCACAGCTCTCCGACCTCATAGCTACCACCCCGGTGGGTTTCACGCGGGAGGTCTCGGTGATGGTGAGTGCAGCTCGCTCCCTACTGCACTGTTGGAGATGAGACATGCAAGCTCCTGCTCGATCCGCATGGACTGCTTGGAGTAAGGGAAGGACATGGGGAAAAGGCAAGGATGCTGGCGGTGCGGGGAACTTGGTATTGATCTTGACGATGGTGCTGGGACTGGGGTTTGGCAGATTACTGTCGATGTGGTTGTAGAGGAGCGGAAAGAACAAACATTGGGTCCATTGGATGGACCGCGGAGCGTGATTGCTCCTAGCATGCATGGTACCGCTTTTGGAGCTTCTCGATCTTGTGGCAGCTCGGCATGCCGGACTTGGGCATGGCGGTAGCGAATGAACTTGTTGCGACACTCCTTCATGAGCGCGAGGGTCTCCTCGTGTGTCCAGCATGGCGGTAGACTCAACCTATAGGTGCAGCCCCCAAACCCTATGCCTCCCCTGTAAGGAGGTTGCAGCATGGCATCGAAGGTGATGGGCGCAGCATCGTCTTTGGCTGCGTCGGATGACGAGGAAGACATTACCGTTAGGGGAAAGGGAAACTACAACAAAAATAGTGAATAGTCATGGTTGGGAACCGGGTTTAGTCCCCTATTTCTAACCGGGAATACATATCCAAGACTAAATGCTTTTGTGCATTTGTCCCGGTATGTATATATCCAAAAGGGACTAATACTATTTTTTGAACTAAAAAACAAAATGGTCAACGCTAAGTGCT
Organism: Alloteropsis semialata; assembly: GCA_004135705.1. Classification (NCBI taxonomy): domain Eukaryota; kingdom Viridiplantae; phylum Streptophyta; class Magnoliopsida; order Poales; family Poaceae; genus Alloteropsis; species Alloteropsis semialata. Next base: position 30,982,640 of record CM014276.1, on the reverse strand, counting down.
AGCCCAGACCCCGCGCCGCCCACCTGCGCCGCTCACCGGCCTGCCGCCTCCATCGCTAACTGGCCGCTCGTGACGTCTGCTCATGCCACTCATTGGCCGTCCGGTCGCTTGCACGGTTCACACCCGACTTTAACAACAAAACCGGATGACAATCATATGTGGGCTAGTATTTTATAGTTATGCAATGTTTGCATACTTTGAAATTGATGGGTCCTAAGGATTGTCTAGTTTTCTGATCATACCTTTTTAACACGGGAGATGATGCTTAGCTTCTATACTTGGGCATGGTTTAGAATAATTGTCAAGACAATGAATAATGATATCGTTATTCATCAAGTTTTGCTATTGTTAAACCGAAACCATATAGTATTTAATTGGAACATAGAGTGACCATCTAGAAAAATTGTACAACTATGAGAACTAACAGGCTTAGTAATTAGAGACTATTTTCGATGGGGTATAGCCCAATCCTTTTCGGAGTATGTTTTGCTAAGTAACTTTGTGATCAAGGAGGATTATGCTTCATTATGACTTGAAATCTTAGTGGACTATTACTTGTTTAGGAATCTTTGTAACAACCATTCACGTGGTGTGAGGAGAGTACATGCCTTTGGCAATGGCGATTGTACAACATTTGCAAAGTGTTAAAAACTGGTATATCAGTCGTGCTCATGGTCAAGAGTGGTATGGACCCTCTCATGACATTTATATTTGAAGTTAATCTAAATTTGTTTACTTATGCTCAATTTATGATGATGCTAATTAGGTTGGTATACATCTTTAGTAATTCATGTTGCTAATCAAAACTTGACCAACTAAAAGTGCTTAATGCTAATTCATTGCAAGCCTATCATTGATTTAGCCCTGCATGTTGTTTGCTTTTGATTTACGCTTGCTGAGTACCAAACATAAATATACTCACACTTGCTAAAACCACTACTCAGACCAAGAGAGATTTGTGGAGTGTTCTAAAGACTTGAAGATTTCCAGCATACATGGGTTCATGCACATTTCATTGCAAGCCTATCATTGATTTACACTTGCTTGTGGCATGGTGGTGTTCGTGGGTTTTCTTCGTGCACAGCACAGGTGGGCGCCAATTGTTGGGATATAGCCGAAGCTAATATACGCAAACAATAGCTAAGGCTAAGAAATGGAGACAAGCAACAAAATATTACTCATCAACAGTATTTTTGGGAATCAGCCCTTTACACGTTGGTGAAGGGTCCCCTTTTATAGGGAGGCCAAGAGGCATCTTTACATTCTATTTATGCCCCTGAAAACCAGGCATCACCTTCTAGACTATACAACTTGGATAATCTAGGGACACAATGGTACATTTACATTTCAAGGTGTGAAAGCATGGACCAAATACACCGTGTTGGACTCAGTTTGGACCTGGTCCATGCTGGCTTCGTAGGCGTGCAAGAGGACTCAATTGCCTTCGACGTCCGTTTTGGCAACTTGGCATCCGTGGTCTCCCTCTGCTGACCACCGAAGCTAGGGGCGCCCTTTTCGACCTGTCAAGTAATAGAACGAAGCAAATCATGGTATATTTGTTAGAATGAGGACCTAGGGCTGCCTTCATTTTACCTAGGTCATTGTTTACCCCGTGCAACAGCAGTGGTCTTTATGTTGCCCCTGAATAGAGACCGAAGGCACTTCTGTGGCTACTATTCCGATTGAAGGCAAATATCCTGCCCTCTATCAGACCGAAGGTAAATACGTGTTAGAACACTTAAAAATCTACTAAGGGTATTTCTTTGCAGGCCAATCCCCCAACGGTAGCCCCTCGCGGATGAGGGCTTTCTCCAACAGGCCGAGTTCCTCGAACCCTGGATTGCCTTCGCCTGTTCAAGAAACGCCTCCTCCCGTTGGAGAATGTCCGAGTGATTTTTCGTTTGAGATTTTGTTTTTGCTTCGCCGCCTTTTCTTGCTGTGTAGAATGGCTTCATTCTTTTTGATTTGTCGAAACGGATCGGTTATCGAGGTTGTTAACGGTCACATTTTTTACCGTTGTTTTTGTTTGGCTTCGTTGATTTTGAATCCACGCGACGGTTCGCTTACTGAGACGGTTAATGTTCAGATTTTTTCACCCCCTATAAATACGACCGAAGGGGGCTGACTTTATTTCCTTCGTCTTAACTTTTCCTATGTTAGCTTGTTTGTGACGCTAGTTGATTTCTTCGTGATCTTTAGCTTTCTCCAGCTTATGTTTTCTTCCAGCAACAAGTAAGTTTCGATTACATTGCTTCATTTGGGTTTTAGTTTTGTACTTTTGTTTCATTTTCTTATTTATGTTTTTTGTTTGCAGCGGCTCGCACGAAGCAGACCGCTCGATTGACTGGAAGTTCTAATTCTGACGAAGACATTCTTCATAGTCCGACGGAGATGACGGACGAGGAAGCTGCTGCTTTTGCCCAGCAGCTTGACCAAGGAGGTGATGCCATGGAAATTGATTCCAGGGGCAAAGCTGTCGTAGAGGAAGGCGAGATCCCGCATGAGGAGGATACCGAAGATGCTGAGTCTCTCGCCGATGAGGCTCTTGAAGATGTTGAGGCGGATGTGTCAGATCTCATGGATCTGAAGAAGAAGCCCCGCACAACTATCTTTGGGAAATCTTTTGTGAGCGTAAATCCGATCAAGTTTTATGAAGAAAAGGGGTATTTTCCTGTTGGGCATGGCCGAGCACCCGGTGACGAGGTCGTTCCTGCCCCTGAGCCTGACGAAGCAGTTGTGTTTCGGGATTTTTTTACTGCTGGGCTTTGGATGCCGATTCACAATATTATTGCGGAAATGCTTGGGAGGTATGGGCTATAGCTTTACCATCTTACTCCCAACGGCATTACGCATCTTCTTCGCTTCTTCTGGGCGGTGAAGACAAATGGCTCGGATGTTGATGTGGAAGCTTTTGTTCGTTATTTTGAGGGCCATCGACAGACGAAAGCTGTGAAGATTGATGGTATTGAGTACGAGCCTGATTATGGTAGTGTTAGCTTCTGCACTCGTCGCCGAGCTACTGAATTGGAGAAGGTGGAACTCACCTTCTGCCAGCGCAACGCCTGGGATCAAAACTAGCATAAGTATTGGTTATATGTGAAGGTGCCATCAGTGGAGATTACTTTGGATGACGGTATGAAGCAGTTGGCTTTCCCTCTTCGTGGCCAGGTTTTGCCGAGCGAATGCATCTCTTGCTCTACTTTTAATCCGAAGGTGCCTGGTTACAGCCGTTGTGAAAGTGCTTTTTTTAGAGCCAGTTGGGTTAGCAGCAGCCGTGACCTTACCGAAGAAGGTCTTGCTATGGGCGTTAATTTCCTATCGGCTGATTGGAAGCCGTTCGTTGCTGATGTTAGGGAATATTGTGGGCTGCCCCATGTTTGCTTCCCTCATTTTGGCACCAAGAAGCCCCTAAATATGTCAGATTATGCTTTCGTTGAGTCCATCGAGCTGATGGCCACATCGAAGGAACACGAAAGTTGTGTGTTACTGTAGGATGGTCATCGTTTTAACAGAGTTTTTGACGAGATGAAGGTGAGTTATCCACAGCGCTCGGCTCCTCCCAAGCCTGGGAAGAAGTTTTTGGCTTCTGACCACCTCAGTGTTCTGCCCCCCTTCCCCCGAAGTCGAGCCGGGGTCGCGGTAAGAAGGGTCATGCCTCCGGTCGCACTACAGGCGGAAGGCATGATGATGCCGATGACGAAACTGGGGGTAGCAGTGCTGAGGCAGCTTCTGGCTGCGGTGGTGGTCAAGTTAAGCCCTGAGGCTCCAAGACAGCCCCGACCAGTAAGCGGGTGTCTACTCCCTCTCTTGAGGCTGCAAAGCGACAGCGGCTAAGTGGAGGTTTGGCTATATCGCCGATTTCGAGCGCTCCTCCTCCGCCAGTGGCTTCGACTGCAGCTCCTGTTTCTGGCGCTGCTCCTCCTGCTTCTGCGGCTTTAGCCGCGCCTTCTTCTTCTGATCCAGCTGCAGCTTCATCTGCTTTGGATCTTGATTTTGGAGGTTAATTACTTTTGTTTTGTTTCTCTTTTCTTTCTCCTTTGTTTTGTAATTTGTTTTTACTAATTTGTATTAATTCTTACAGTTAAAATTTCTTCTGGTCCCATCCTCAGGCTTTGCATCCTTGATTGCATCGAGGACGATGACAATGTTAGTTATAGCTGCCTTGTGGAAGAAGATGAGCCTAAGGATACAGCTTCTGCTGATCATGAGGTTTCGTCTACTCAGGCTGTATCTTCTTCGCTTGATCTTTTGGCTCAGGCGGCGGCTAAGTCTCCCCTGGAGACTATTCCTGAGGAGGTGGAGAAGGCTAGGTCTGTTGCCAGTGTTGATGTGGGCGCAGGCAAGGATGTTGAAACAGTTGTTGCTTCGCCTGTTGTTTCTGTTCCAGCTGCCGAGGTCGAGTCCTCCGACGTTCTGGTCGATGACAGCTCTAGGTCTATGCATGCCGAAGGTGACTCAGGTTTTTTGTTTGTGATGCTGATGATTATTTTTGGCTTTCGCCACTGATCCATTGGATGTCATATTGAAATATGCATAGTACTTGGTGTAGGATCTAGTAGGATTTCACGGGAATCGTTCGTTCAGTGACTGCGCCAGGATGGGCTTCGTTCTATGGATGATTTACCTGATTTTATGCCTGATGGTACAGTTTGCTTCTTTCTGTTTCTTACCTACTATGTTTTATTGGTTCGTTGCTTATCCTTTAGTTTTCATTAGAATAGGGTGAAAACCTTTGATTTGGACGCGCTTGCTGGGACGTGCATTACCGGCAATATAATGGTAGCTCATATTTCTTCTTCGTTTTCTCTACTGTTGATTTTTTAATTGGCTTCAATAAAGTTTTGTTTTTCCTTTGCAGTCCATGATTTCGCTGCATGAGCTTTTTGAGCGGCTTCCTCTTCGCCTTAATGATATTGAAGATGAAAGAGCAGAGTTGGAATCTCTGCGGAAGCAGTGCGAGGAGTGGGCCTCTCAACAAGCTGATATTGGTAAGCTGAAAGAATCTCTTGAAACCGAGAAGGAACAGCTTCGTACTGAGCGTGAGTCTACTCGTGCTGAAGTTTCTTCGCTCAAAAATCAGTTGACCGCGCTCGAAGCCGAGCATACTCGTAATGCTGAGACGATTGAGGGGCTTTGCAACAAATTAGTTGATGATGCCAAGGTCGACCATGATTTAAAGAGTCAATTGAAGAGCCTGGAGGGTGAGAAGGAAAAATTCTCTGTGATGCTAATAAGTAGAAACAGGAGCTTCTTGTTGTAGAGGATTTGAAAAGTTCTTTGAGTGATGAAGCTAACCGGCTTCAGGGTACCGTGGAGAAGCTTCGGTCTGAAAAAGAAAAAATAGAGCAAGATGTCTGGGCTCGCAGGCTTAGGGTTTATCGTGAATACAAAGCTGCTCTTAAGCTATATGGTGCAGAGCTCCTTGCCTTCCCCAGCCAAGATTATGGCCTTGACAAGCTTTTTGACTGGCTTGATGACGAGTTCAAGTTCTTGCCTGATGTTTTGTCCAAAGTTGGAGATTATGCGGCTCGAACTTGCATAATGAACGCTGTCAAGATGCTTTTGGATCAGGGCGGTTGGCATTACAAGGCTTTCTTGAAGAGGGACTATCAGTTTCCTTCAGCTCTGAATCCAGACGACAAAGAAGTGTTTAACGAAGCCATTCTTGCTACTAGGACCATCTTCTTGAAGAAGTTTTGGGCTGCAACCAGTCGAGAGTGTGATCATCGTACTGCACATGACCGTCTTGCCAAGGTTACCTTCGTTCATGGTTTTTCTTTTCTTATCTTGCTTTTTGACAAGCCTTTGCATTATATTCTCCTGATAGCTTATATTGTCTCAGGCGAAAGAGTTGTTCGTGGTGGAGACGCAACGGAAGGCTGAAGCTGTTGCTGCTGCTGCCTCTACTGCTGAAGCTTCTGCTACTGGTTCTAGTACTGGAACAAGCCAGCGTGATGCTGATCCGAAGGTTTAGCTTTGTTAGATCAGAATCTTGTTCAAAAACTATGTTAAGTTGGGTAGATTTTGAACTTGTAAATTTATACATATTCAGATCCCTGGTGAGGGAGATGTCCTTGAACTTGCACCTCTGGCTATGTGCGATGGTTCGCTTGTGTTTCTGGCTTCGCTTGGGAAGAATACCAACGGCGTTATCCCCATTCTTGTCTTAGCGACTTTTTTGAATTATGCCACGAGTTCTATCGTCGCAATGAGTTTGATGTTTTTAGTTTCTTCACTTCTTTTTTTGCTGAAGGTTCTGAACGAGTTGAGCTTGTTGTGAGAAGGAACACCGAAGCTGTTTATTCGGGCATTCTGAAGGTAGAGCCGGTTGATCTTAGCCCTGTTGAGGATTTTGCTTGCATTTACAATGCTCCACGTTTTAGGTCCTCTGGTGAAGAGTTTTACGGATATGTCTTTGAAATGTTTTGATATTCGTTTGTAAAAGTTTGTATTTATCATAAACGTGTTGTTCTTGGTCATGTGTGCATGAATGAATGGGAACTCGATTTGCCTTTGTTTTTAAGAGAAACGCCACCTCCCCCAAAGCAAGTTTTTATTGATTCAGGCGTAGTGATGGCTTTTTACTTGGTACGAAGCCACGTGATTGTGTGCTCATACTTGTTTGTAAAAAGGTGAACTTGATTTGTATTTATTTTGGGAGAACGCGCCTCTTTTTTACAAAGCTAGTTTTTCTTTGCTCGTGAATGCAATTGGCAAACACTTTATTTGATAAATGTTAGGTTTGACCGAAGCCTTTTACTTCTTGGTTAGGGAATTTTGATAGAGAAAGATGTTTTGAGCCGAAGCCCCTTTTACTCCTTGGAGTAAGCATTTTATGTGAGAAGAACTTTCTTATGAGCCGAAGCCCTTTTTATCCCTTGGAGTAAGCATTTTAAATGGAAAAAACATTCTTATGAGCCGAAGCCCCTTTTACTCCTTGGAGTAAGCATTTTTAGATTTGAATTGGCCTTGCCTTCAGTAGGGTCAATTTAGTTCTATTTGTTTTATCGAATACCAGCGATTTGGTTCAAGCCAATCGCTTTCGATGCAACTTTTATGGGGAATAGTTCGTTCATATATTTCACACGAGTTACACTTAGCACCACCTCATTAAAAACCTCACCCCTTGATAAGGGTTCCCCTGTGAGGAAAAGAGTACAGGCTTTTAGAAGAAGAAGAAAAAAATCTACTGTATTAATTGACTCCGTTTATAACTTACGAAGCCAAATTTTACATGATTTTCACAGGTAATACCTTCGTAAGCTGTCCACAGTCCATAAATGCAGCAGCTCATTGCCTTCTTCGTCCCCCAGGTGAAAGGATCCTGGCCTACTGCTTTTGAAAACCCAAAACGGGCCTTCCCATTTACTTTGTAACTTTCCCGAAGGCAAACTTGGGTTTTTCCTCAGCATCCAATCGCCTATCTTGATGTCTTTCCTCACTACCTTTTTGTCGCGCCATTTCTTTGTCTCTGCTTGATATTTGGAGATGTTTTTAGCTGCTTGCAGCCTGTAAATTTCTATAAGGTCTTTGTCTATAGCTTCGCTATCTTTTGGTGCTTCTTGTTGGGTACGAAGCCCCTTGTGCAAGATTTCCTCCGGGCATACTGCTTCTTCGCCATATAGTAGTTTGAAGGGGGTGAATTGGGTTGCTCTTGATGTGGATGTATTATGAGCCCAGATTACCTTCGGTATCTCTTCTTCCCATTTTTCTTTTTTCTTACAATTTGCTAGACACTTTCTGATGGCCGTGAATATAATGCCATTTGCTCTTTCAACTACGCCATTGGATTGCGGGTGGTATACCGATGCAAATCTAGCCTTCGTGCCGATGGACATGCAGTACTGCCTGAATTCATCGCAGTCCAACTGCTTTTTGTTGTCCAATGTAATTTCCCTTAGAACTCCGAATCTGCATGCGATCTGTTGCCAAAAGAATTTTATGATGGTTTTTGCTGTGATGTTGGTCAATGGCCTAGCTTCGATCCATTTGGTGAAATATTCAACTGCAACTATTACATATTTTAGATTTCCTTGAGCTGTGGGAAGTGGACCCACCAGATCTATGCCCCACCTTTGCAATGACCAAGTTGGAATTATCAACTATGATAGCTCCGAAGGCGATTTTTGAGTTGCAGCACACTTTTGACATGCATCACATGTTTTAACTGTGGTTGTTGCATCATTGATGATTGAAGGCTGGTAGAATCCTTGCCTTATTGCCTTCCCCACAATTGCTCTTGCCCCAAAATGAGCTCTGCATAGGCCGCTGTGTATTTCTTGTATAATTTCTCTGCCTTCATTTTGGGAAATGCAGCGAAGCCAAGAAGCCACCACTCCTTTCTTGTACAAGATGTTGTCAATGATTTGATAAGACCTTGCTCTTTGCTGCATACACTTGAGGTCTTCTTCATCGATGGGCTGATAGTACCCCTTGAGGTGTGCCATTATGGATGACCGACAATCTTCTGGGTTTATGCATTAACCATTTTTGGCTGTTCATCAAGGTCTTTGATCGAAGGTGTTGTTAGTGTCTGGAAGAAAACATCAGGTGGTAGCTTGTCCCCCTTTGTAGCTGCTTTGGCTAGTGCATCTGCTTCTTCGTTTTTTGCTCTTGATATTTATTTGACTGTAAAGCCTCTGAACTTTTTCTCCATTGATCTTACTATACTCAGATACTTGATGAGCTCAGGTTGCTTTGCTACACTTTCTTTTTCGATGTGATCTGCTACTATCTTTGAATCTGTTTTCACTGTGAATCGCTGAGCACCTAATGCCTTAGCTTTCCTGATCCCCAATAACATGGCTTCATATTTGGCGACATTGTTCATGCTTCTGTCGCTGTTTCTACAGAACTCTAGGTTAGCTGCATATCTTATTTTGACACCCGAAGGCAATTACACGATTGCTGCAATGCCTGCTCCTTTGTCCCCCCAAGCACCATCACAATGTATTAGCCAACTTTCTTCTCTGGTCAGATTCTCTGCCGAAAGCGATGTCCATTCTGCAATAAAATCAGCCAAGACTTGTGATTTTATTGATGTTCTTCTTTCAAAGTCTACCACATATTCTGATAATTCAGCTGCCCACTTGCGCAGTCTGACCAAAGCTTCTTTATTGCTTAGCAATTCTTTGAGTGGTTGATCTGTGAGTACTTTTATGTTATGCCCCTCAAAATAGTGGCGTAACTTTCTGGAAGCGATCACTACAGCGTAGATCATCTTCTCGATCTCTGTATAGAACAGTTTCGAGCCAGCCAATGTCTCTGAGACATAATACACAGGTTGCTGCACTTTCTTCCCATCTATCAATTTTTCCGCAATGAGTGCTGCACTGACGGCAGACTGCGAAGTTGCGATGTACAGCAATAGCGTTGCCTTCGGGTCAGGTACAGTCAGCTTCGTGAGCTGCATCAAGTAACGCCTTAATTCTTGGAAGGCTTTGGATCATTTCTCTCCCCACTCAAACTTTGATGCGTTTTTGAGTGTAGCAAAGAAGGGTAGGCTTTGTTCAGCTGCTTTTGCAATGAACCTATTGAGTGCTGCAATTCTACCTGAAAGTTTTTGAACATCCCTTATGCATTTTGGCTCCTCCATATCGAGTATTGTATTGATTTTGTTAGGGTTGGCTTTGATCTCATTTGCTGATACTAGGCATCCAAGTATCTTCCCTTTGGTCACACCGAAGACACATTTCTCTGGGTTAAGTTTCAGACCAGCTTCTCTCATTCTTGCGAAGGCGACTGCCAGATCTGAGATGTGATCTTGTCTTTTGACACTCTTTACTAAGATATCATCAACATATGCAAGTATAGTTTTGAACAATTCTTCTTTGAATACGGTGTTTGAGATGCAACAGAAGGTGGTACCGGCACTGCGAAGCCCCTCGAGCATCCCGATGAAACAGAATGTGCCAACAGGAGTAACGAAGCTGTTTTTTTCTTCATCATCTTTCTTCATCCAAATTTGATGGTAACCGGAGAAACAATCTAAAAGGGACATCATCTCGCTTGCTGCGGCTTAATCAACAATTTTGTCGATCCTTGGAAGTGGAAAATCATCTTTTGGGCATGCTTTGTTGAGGTCAGTAAAATTAATGCACATTCTCCATTTACCCTTTTTCTTCTGAACTGATATAGTGTTTGCTAGCCAGGTAGGGTATTTTACTTCACGTTTGACACTGGCATCTAGCAACCTTTGCACTTCGACATTTACAGCATTCACTTTCTCTTCGGACATTTTCTCTAGCTTCTGCTTCTTTGGCCTCATATCTGGGCTAATTGTGCTTCTGTCTACGCCTGGCAAATCTTTGCTTGACCATGCAAAGACGTCTTTGTTATTTCTCAAGAACTCAATAAGTCTATCTTCTTCGTCTGGTTCGAGATCTGAACCAATAATCACTTTTTTGTCAAAGATGTCAGGCTGTAACTGCACCTGATTTGTCTCTGTTGCTTCTTGCATTCTTTTGTTGTCTTTGTCAGTGTTTGGCTTTTCCTCTGGGTAGATTGGTTCTTTTTCTTCGAGCATGTGTACATTGCGTTGCCCCGGTGTTTTGGCATACTCAATGTTTGTGGCTTCTTTTTGGTCTCCGAAGATGGTGATGACCCCTTTGAGAGCAGGCATGTTCTTACACAAGAAAGCTTGCCTTATAATGATATCGAAGGCATTTATAAGTCCTATGCTGAAGATAACATTATAGTTAAAGAACATGTCCACGACGTCGAAGGTGATGTACTCGGTTCTTGCGTTAGAGGTATCTCCGAAAGACACTGGTAGTGAAATTTTCCCAATGTTGGTGTATGTTTCCCCCCGAAGCCGACCAATGGTGTGTCTGATGGCTCCAAGTTGTCTGGGTTGATGTTTGTCATTGATCTAAGAGTCTTTGCCAAAATGATATCTGCGGAGCTGCCTGTCTCCACTAGCACTTTTTCCAATTGTCCAACCAGCAATGTTGGCTTTGATCGACATTGCATCATTATGTGAGAAGTTATGCAGCTTCAAATCTTCTTCGGAAAAGGTGATCGGCATGTGGGACCATTCAGATTTCTTGTATGGTCCGTCTACTGAGATGTTATTTACTTGCCGAAAGTAGCTTTTCCTTTGCTTCTTTGTCTCAAAGGCGAGTGTGGATCCTCCAGTTATGGGGAGAATGAGACCATAACTGGGTAGAGGTGTTGGTGGGTTTGTTTCTTGTGGTTTTTGTGGTGGTGGAGGTAGTTCTTGTACTTTGATATCTTTGTTTATAGTGGGTTGGGCATTTGGAGGATATAAGTGTGGATACATGGTTTGTGGGTAGTAGTGTTGGAATGTTTGAGGTGAAGGCGAGTATTGAGTCGCCATTGCAGTCGTTGGGTGTACGATGTTTGAGCTTAGGGATGGGTAAACTGGGCAGTATGGCTGTATAGCTTGAGTTTGTATGGTTTGGGTATTGGTGGACGAAGCCGAGAGTGGCTTCGGTTGAGTTGCTTGTACTTTGTCTGCTTTCATTTTCTCGATGGTTCTCTTGATGTTTCGACACTGCTCGGTGCCGTGTGTGTGGTTCTTGCCATGGTATTGACAGAATAGTTCTGGGCCCGAAGGCGGACCCCTTCCTCTTCCTCGGCCTCTGCCGGTTCTTCCTCCTCTTTGAGTAGGTTCACCCCTTGGGTTTGAGTGTTGGTTTTCTTGATGGTAAGATTTGTTTTCTTGGAGCGAAGACAAACTATCAACATTCATGATGGTTTGGGATGGGTAATTTTGGTAATGGTTTTGGTTATGGTGGTTCTGTCTGTTTTGGGTTTCGTACTAGTTTTTCATGAACGCTTCTCTGGCAATTCGCCTTTGATTGTCATTGTCGGATCGACAGTATTTCTTGAACTCCTCATATAGATCTCCAAGAGTAGCTGGTGTCTCTCTTGCGATATGCTGTGCAAACGGTCCTGGGCGTAGCCCCTGAATAGCTATGAACTTGGCGGCTTCGTCGGGAATATGTGGAGCTTGAGATCTTAAGCCCACGAACCTGTGAAAGTAGTCTTCCAGTGGTTTCTTCGGCTGTTGATGTAGAGTCAGTTTCGCATATGAGAGTTCTTGGTCTCCCATAATGCTAAAATTCTTGATTAGTTCTCTTTTCAAATCATACCAGCTGTTGATAGATAAGTCTGGTAGCTTCGCATACCAATTCATTGCAGTGCCATCACAAACAACGATGAAAGATTTTGCGAGCACTACATCATCTCCTCCTGCCAAAGCTATTGCAGCTTCGTAACTCATAATGAATTGCTTAAGGTCAGTGAGGCCATTGTATCTTGGTAGAGTGATGGGTTTGTACGAAGGCAGCCATCTTGCCAACTGCAGAGCTTCTGATAGGGGACAGGTGTGAACAATGGGACGAGTGTACAACATTTGCAATCCAGTTCCTGATGTGGAAACGTGATTTGCTCCAGCATCAGTGAAGGCGATTGGCTCATTGAGCTCAGCTTGTAGCTCAGCGACTTGTTTCTTGGCTTTCTCAAGCTCTGCCCGAAGCTTAGCAGCTCTGGAGTTTGTGGAGTTTAATCTTCTCTGCTTCGCTTGCCTCAGCTCTTCTAACTGCCGATGCCTGATTTGTAGCAACTCGTGCTATTGTTCTTCCTCTCCCTCTTGCATTTGCTGTTGCAGCTCGATTTGAGCGACTTCAAGCTGTTTCTACTGCTCTAAGCGCTGAAGGCGGAGCCTTTCCTCCATCATGCGCAGCTTTTTTTCATTTGTGAGTGCTTCTTCGTCTCGTTCCTGCTCATCGAAGACGGCTTCAGTTATGGGTTGTGTGGGATTTGGTGGAATTATGGTTTGGGTTTCTTCATTCGGTATTGTTTCTTGGGTTTTTTGGTACTCTTTTTGCTTGTGGCATGGTGGTGTTCGTGGGTTTTCTTTGTGCGTAGCACAGGTGGGCACCAATTGTTGGGATATAGCCGAAGCTAATATACGCAAACAATAGCTAAGACTGAGAAATGGAGACAAACAACAAAATATTACTCATCAACAGTATTCTCGGGAATCAGCCCTTTACACGTTGGTGGAGGGTCCCCTTTTATAGGGAGGCCAAGAGGCATTTTTACATTCCATTTATGCCCCTGAAAACTAGGCATCACCTTCTAGACTATACAACTTAGATAATCCAGGGACACAATGGTACATTTACATTTCAAGGTGTGAAAGCGTGGACCAAATACACCATGTTGGACTCGGTTTGGACCCAGTCCACGCTGGCTTCGTAGGCGTGCAGGAGGACTCAATCGCCTTCATCGTCCATTTTGGCAACTTCGCGTCCGTGGTTTCCCACGCTAGGGGCACCTTTTTCGACCTGTCAGGTAATAGAACGAAGCAAATCACGATATATTTGTTAGAATGAGGACCTAGGCCTGCCTTCGTTTTACCCGGGTCATTGTTTACCCCGCGCAACAGCGGTGGTCTTTATGTTGCCCCTGAATAGAGACCGAAGGCACTTCTGTGGCTATTACTCCGACCGAAGGCAAATATCCTGCCCTCTATCAAACCGAAGGTAAATACGCGTTATTACACTTAAAAATCTACTAAGGGTGTTTCTTAGCAGGCCAATCCCCCAACAGAAAGGATAAGGCGGATGGATGGAGTGGGAGAGTTGGAGGGAGAGGATAAGGAGGAGAGAGAGAGGATAAGGGGCTGGGAGAGACTCGAGGAAAAAAGGGACGGTTTGTCCCGGATGGTGGAACGGTCTGGGACCAATGGGTGTTCTCCACATTTGTCCCTGACAGTGGCTCGGTCCAGGACTAAAAGCCCCTCTTTAGTCACGGATGGAGCCATCAACCGAGACTAAAGTACTTATACCCACAATAGACCCGGGTCCAAACCCGTCCGAGACAAATGAGTGGGATGGATGTGGGTTCCTCTACTAGTGAGAGGTGGCATTGTGTGGAGTAGCAAATCGAGAGAGATGGGGGCATTATGTGGGGTCCACTGCCATGTATTCAATGAGGTGGACTCCGACATGTGGGTCCTATTGCCATATCAGCAAAACCACCTATCAAACATCATTGAAAGTTGAGGGTGTAAGAGTCCCTGGTTTTTGACTTGAGGGGGTTTCCATACGTAAGCTGTTAGATGTAGAACGTGGCACATGACCAGCTGAAAGAGATATACATAAGCTGTAAGATGTATATTGGCTACAACAATAATTCACAAAATCCTCCATAGATGACACAAAACAGACGTGAGGATTTACAACGTCAGTTACAGACTTGACTGGCAAGAGATACTCTAAGAAAACTACTGGGTGGGTACAGCACAGATTTTCGCTGTGCATGAGAAGTGTGGATTTACAGTGACAGTTATAAACTTGACTGGCAAGAGATACTGATAAAGTCTAAGCAATCTCCTAGGCCGGTACAGAAGATTTGCTGACAGGGCATAGTCATGAGATATGCATTGGTTAATTGTAACAATATAATATCCATATGACGCGACAATGCACCAATTTTTTATGAATCACGAGCCTAGATATGCAAATCTGGTGAGATGTATGGCATTAATATAAGAAACGCCCTCATGCAGCCATTATTTTGTGTTACAAAACATAGGTTGTGGGCCTCCATGCAGCCTTTATTTTGTTTTGTTGTGCAGACCATTTGGTTGAAAAGGATGAAATTTTCGTTCTATGGAAGGTTGAATCAGAAACTGGAATATTAGCAATTAAGTAACAACAGCAGTTTTTATTGATTGGCATGAAGCGAGCGCGCCTGATTGGAGACAGTCACCACCAGTAACTTTGTACGCTAATGGTGTCTGACATGTAATTAAACTCTGCATCTTAAGCATTTGAATCCACTGTTCAAAACTGGTTGTAGCAGAAGTAAAAAGTAAATTGATACGCCCTAATGGTGATGGCATATTGCAAATAGCACAGAGGTGCCAAACAACAGGATGTGGTTCTCCAACGTGAACCAAGAAAAGCTTAGCAAATGAATTCTACATTTTTCTGTAGTTCAAAATATTACGGTACTTTACATTGCTTTTTTTTGCCCCTCTCCCCAAAAGATTTCATATGAATGGCCAACAGTGTTAGTGTTTTTTTGCATTTCTTTTGTAGTGGGTAACAAATTTCAAGTATAATTTATATCTTTCCAATAGTTTTACCAAACCACCAATAAGCTCGTTGTCCACAGTTTTGGTAGTAATCCAAAGTTCCAAACATACAAAGCCCTTGTTTTGTTAAGCCCCGAAGACAATATAACGTAGATCAAGTTGTCACATATCTATAATCTAGATTTTATAATAATCCGACACTCTAGATTATAAGAATCTTTTAGGCTACAAAATCCAGCTTATTACAGATTATTATCTGGCTATTTACAAAACTACTACGCATCCACTTTAATTTTTAGCTTTTACCCAGACCCCAGCCATTACTGCTGGTATATTGGGTGAAATATTAGGGGGCCAGATGCAAAAACAGCAGTGTGGTGAACTCTATTAAACATTACCCAGAAAAATCAAAATCTATTTTGATATGTAATAAATGTTTTAAAACCACTAGTGCTCGTCACATCCAGGAAATGGAGCGAGCCTTAAGGAAGTAGATCAAGAAAGATTTGTACAGGAAGGATACGAATCTTTTCTAATAGCATATTATAGCAGTGTATTAATGTTCACAATATCTAATCAGATTTTAGAGTAGTGCATTTATTATTTCATTTATTCCCCCGCATTTTGTTTACTTCTGCAACCCTTCAATTTGATATTGGCTTCCTTATATATAGGCCAGTCTATTCCAGAGAGGGTAAAACTACTTTGAAGCCCAAGCCTGCAACCAGTTGGATCCCATAACACCGCCAGAACCGAGGTCACTAAGATTTAATCTGTACTCCTAGCTCTATAATTTTTATGAAGTGTTGTGGATGTGCTGGTATAGGTGCCTCTGAATTTCATTGGTTTTGTAGTAGAAGTTGATTATTATGTAGATGTTTTCACCCACACAGTACCCAATGACATGCTTCCACCAGTAAAGAAATCTTAAAGCCTTTGTGTCATCAGTTTGACCATTTCATAGCTAGTTATGATAGAAAGAAATGCACATGCGCAAATAAA
>CM014276.1:30878117-30965696 GCA_004135705.1 Alloteropsis semialata | reverse complement strand
CGCGCCCCCACGCTGGGAGGCCCGTGCGCCCCCATGTTGGGAGGGCCGCCGGCCTCGCGCCGCGGTGGCCGCGCGCTCCCGCCGGCCGGACTCTGCCGCCGCTCCTTGCCTCCTGGGGAAGATGAAACAGATAGAAAGTGAGGATAGGAAGCGATAAGATAAGAATGAGAGAGGAGAGAGATGTACGCGAGAGAGAATGGGAGACCAGAACTTAATAAATGGACTCGGCGACCTGCAAAGTTTAGTGCAGGCTGGAACTCCCAGCCGGCACTAAACTGCTCGAGCCAAGTTAGTGCCGGCTGGATCCCCTAGCCGGCACTGACTTGGCGTTTGACCACTGTGCGGTCGGTGCAGACCGTTGCAGGAGCGCACGTTAGTGCCGGCTAGGGACTCCAGCCGGCACTAACATGACTCCGCGGGCACTGTTTTCTGGAGCCGGCACTAAATGATGACATTAGTGCCGGCTCCAGGCCGACCGGCACTAACGTGCGCCCACCAATATGACTTTCTCCAGTAGTGTGTGATATGAGAAGGATAAATCGTAAATGAATAGTAATCATCATTACTATTTATATCTATGGTTAATCCAATCACATCGAATCTTTAAATCCAGCATTGTATAGTTTTAAATAGTTTTGTAAGTATATAGTGTCCGAATATGCTCCGTATATACTATTCTGAAATATTGCTTTTTCTCATTTCTGCTCTTCTTATCAGGGTACTATGGAGAAAGAGGACCAGCTGAACAACAATGGACAAGACATCGACCTCAATGTCAGAGACGAGGCAGTTTATCAGAAGTGGATCAACCCGGAAAAATACGATGTGGATGCTCTCCTGGGGGACGAGGACTATGTGAACAATGATCAGGAGGATGAAGAGCAACACAACCTGAAGGGGGTGGAAGCATCCAAGAGTGGGAAGAAGTGCGTCACTGCAGAACAGACACATCAAGAACTTGAATCGTAACACAAACACCCGCACAATAAAAAGATCGAATCATAACATATTTTTTCTGTAAGCTAATCTCTCTTCTATTGCTATGCAGTTCGTTCCAACAGTGTGCCCACCAGGATGAAGAGATGCGTAACAAACTTGCTGACAATACTGGGTCAGAGGAAAGACATGTCAAGTCCTGCTCACAAATGAAGGTATAAATCTAACAAGTTCATAATGTAGTTACAATGTTTTAGGTTTCATTAGTTGGCATAGTTCACAAACTAAGTCTAAAAAATTGAAACATGCGCAGATGCAGGCAGTTGGAGATATGAACAAGGACATTCAGCAACAAAATGATAAACTTCTTGCTGAGAACATGGAACTCAAGCAACGGTTGCTAGAAATGTCATGCGGCAGATGTCATAACCCAGCAGACGAGAAACGGCGTCTGGTCACTGAAAATGCAAGGCTCAACCACACGTACCTGGTTGCCCAAGGAAACCTTGTCAAGCTCATCCACGACGCAAAGCTTCCACCCAATGTGACAATGGAGCATCTGGCATCAGCTTCCCTGAACCAGATGCCATTCACCTACAATGGCAGCACTGACAGTGTCATACTTCTTGCATACACTAAACGCGCCTTGCAGGAATTTCTAATGTTGGCATTGAACCGTGAGCCTACTATGTGGCTGCCTACCATCAATGGCAATATGCTAAACGAACAAGAGTACAAAAACCAGACGTTCCCAGGACTACTTGGCCCCTGCCCTCAGGGGTTTGTCATGGAGGCGACCAAGGAGACTAGCCTTGTCAGGACAACCGCCTCAAGCCTCGTCATGATCCTCACTGACATGGTAAGATGCACTGACCTATCTATGGCTATAGTACAGCAAAGCAAAACTAACCTCATCATAACTTTTATGCATCTTATTTTTCCCAGTTACTCTTCTCCAAGATGTTCCCTGGTATCATAGAAGCTGTAAGGGCTAGCAAGGTTGTCTCCAGCGGCAATTCAACATCGCGCGACGGGCTAATTCAGGAGGTGACCTCATGCACTATTGCACATCTATATAGACTTGTAACTTTGTAAGTCGAAGTTTGAGGTTGATGGGGGTGTGACTAATTTATGGAGTTCCTGCAGATGAATGTGGATCTGTGGGTGCAGTCACACCGACCACCAAATCGGAGAGTGAAATTTCTGAGGTTTACCAAGCAGGTTGGAGAAAGAACATGGGCTGTTGTGGATGTGTCCATAGATGGCATCCGTGGAATTGTGCCAAAGGCAGACGAATTGGGTACACCACCTGCAGGTTGCTGCCCTCTGGCTGCCTCATCCAGGACCTGAACAATGGCTATTGCAAGGTATACTGTATATTTGAGAATACAATCATTATATTTGTATCGCACAAGAGATGTGTGGCATCATTATTAGTCATTAGTTCAAATTATATATACATCATACAAATTTTCTGCAAAGGTGGTTGTGATTCCATTATATTAAGTTCAATGTAGCTTATTACTTCATTTTCTGATTCTTAAATTTTTTAAAAAACAAAATATTTACTACATATTCAATTGTTAACAAGTGAAGCTACAATTTATTGTCTGTATCATATGTAGTTGCTGCAAAGAGGCTGTGGCATCACAAAGTTTTATGTGTATTGTTCCAGGTAACATGGATTGTGCATGCGGAGTACAATGAAGCCATTGTGCCGCTGCTTTTCAGACAACTGTTCCGGTCCGGGCAAGCCCTTGGCGCAAACCGTTGGCTCGCCACGCTTTGGAGGCAGTGTGAGTACTTTACCATTCAGCACGCCAGCTATATTCCAAGCAACAGCAGCAGCTCAGGTATGCCACTGGAAACAAAACAAATAGACTTGATCATTTACATTTGTATGGACAATTAATCTTCGAAAAAAATCTCTCACAGAGGCAGCCTTGTCCGCGCTGGGAAGAAAGAGGGTCTTGGTGATGGCCCGGCAGATGATGGCGTGCTTCTATGGCTTTGTGTCCAAGCCGGCTCTGAATAAACCAAGCAACATTGTCATGGAGTGGCGCGGTAGATGCGGCACTGCCGCGGAGATGTTTGAGGCAACTGTGCGCATGGTGATCAGGAGCTTTTCTGCCGTGGGGGTTCCACCGGCTCAAGTGCTGAGTGCCAACATGACTGTGTGGTTGCCAAACACACCACCAAGGCGTGTTCGTGAGTACCTCTTGAATGGGCAGCACCGTGGTGAGTGGGATACCTTTGCCAATCCAGGCGCAGTGCAGGAACTGAGCTCTGTTACCACGTGCCAGCTGCGTGGAAATGCTATCTCCATCCTTCAACCCAGCGATGTGAGTCCATCATCTTGCTTGTTTTCCGCCTTTTTGCGCCTAGCTACATTGTTGATAGTTTATGGAGATTTATCTACTGTAAAAACAAAATAGCTTGCGCATAAGCATTTGAGGAAGAGTAAATATTTTAAAACATTCCATTGTTTCAAAAAGGATGATATAGGCCAATTCACTTGAAATAATCTTCTCTTGATATCATTTGTCATCAAACCGTTATGCATCGAGTTTCTTTCGCCCTACACTTCCTGACTGGTATCTTTTTTCCTTATACTGCAGCAGAACAGTAACGTGTTGATCCTGCAAGAGGCAACAAGGGACAGATCATGCTCGCTGGTGGTGTATAGCTCTGTTGAAAAGAGCATGATGCGTGCCATCATGGATGGTAGTGACAACACCTCTGTCTTCATAATGCCGTCTGGATTTGCCATCCTCCCAGATGGTCATGGTGGCAAGGCTCCCCTCGCTACAGCTGCAAGCTCCTCCAGTGCTCCCACTGGCCAGAACTACACTGCTGGATCTCTTCTCACCGCATCTTACCAGTCAATGTTGCCCAATTCTGCATCCAACTCCATCCATGCAGCAGGGATCTTCGACGACGCTGGAAATCGTGTCTGCAATGCGATAAAACAAATCCTGTCGGCTGTTGGGGCCGATATTGCTAAGCCAGCCTGATGCCTGGCTTTATGTCAGGCAGATGGTACTATGGTTCCATTTGCGAATGGTGGAACGAATAATTTTTAAATTTGGACTCAACTTTTTCATAGTTTCTGAGGAACTACCGCATGAATTCTGTTATCGTTTATTTTTATCCGATTTTGAGAACCAAATATATTTTAAGCCGTATACTTGTTGGTTTGGACATGTATTATCGTTTCATTTGTATCAGTTTAATTAGTCGCAGGCTCAGTTTGATGGTAAACTCCTTTCCATAGCTAGTGCTGAGACAGTGCTTTCTCCAATGACACAAATGCTTCGAGGAAAATGGTCAATGTGTGTCGATGCAGCATACATGTATGTAATTGATATAGATAGACATAATTTTTTGTACTGCACACACTTTTTCCTTGCAGGGAAAACACACAAAATAAAGACTCCATCACTGCTTGCTAGTGTCACACCCCAAAATTTCATATTTTGGGATGTGAATAGATTACACTAAATAATCTAAAGGATTTAAGAATTTCTAAAATTTTCCAAGATTTATATTTTATTACAGGGAATTTAGAATATGAAAATTAGTGTGTCTTGAATAAATTAAAACAACATAGGCCTTAAGAGCGGTTGTTGTGTCCTTGCTTTGGTGTGTCTTCAACGTTTAGTGTTTAGCGTCCCAAATCCTCTCAGATATCAATTAGGTTCCTCTGGATTCTTTTCAGATCTTCTCTAGAATTTATTCCTATTCTTCCTAGAGCTAAATCCTTCATCTCCAAGCTTCTACAAATATCTTCATGAGCTCCAAATATTTTATTTGGATTCTTTAGGTCCAATATCATCTCCGAGATTTGTCTCATGAATTTTGGAATTTTTGGAATATTTTTCATGGTTTAAATATAAATTCTAGACTTTTCTAGAATTGTTTAATACCAGGAAATTAATTATTCCGAAAATATAAATATTTTTGGGCCAGCCTTGACCCATTATCCAGCCCGTGTTATCCTAAATCCATCCCATCTTCTTAATTGGGCCAAATTTCACAAGCCCATTAGTGGTAGTGAAAACTCTTAGGCCCCTTAGCGTTAGAGGGAGTTAAACCATCTATTTGTCCCATATTGCTAATGGATGGAGAGATGGTGGATTTTCTCCCCATATATGCGAAGTACCTTCCTCCCAGAAAAGATACACCATTGGCTCCTTTACAGGGAGGCCCCAAGTTTGGGAATCCCTAAGGACTCCATCTTTATTCGCGTAGCGCTCGCCGTCACCGTCCCTTTTGCCCAGCTTCGACGCCCCGCCACTGGTGTCCATCGCCGATTCACTGTTCCTGTTGCCGATTGTTCTAGGTGAGATCATCGTGGTCTTTCTCGTTTCTTGCTCCTTCCGTTTTACATCTCACTCACATCCCTTGCATCCTCTCATGCCATCGATCAGAGCTCAAGAAGAACTACGCGCTGCAAGTCTGTGTGTGCTCATCTGCACAGACCGCGTGCCCCAGCTGCCCAGCAGTCCTCGGCCTGTCGCTCGGCGAAGTGCACCCGGACGCCCGACGAAGGGAGCCGCCACCATGTGAAGCCTGCCGCAGTAGCTGTCATGACACCGTTCCGTCTTCTCACCGGTGAGCACACCAGCCTGTTTTCCATATCTCCGTTTTGCATAGGTTACGTTGCTCGCGTCCTTGAACGTTGTCGCCTCTGCTGCTGCATTGCCGATCTGCGGTCATCATCTAGCGCTGCCCTAACTGAGATCGTGCCCTATCCTTGCTGTAGCAAGTTGCCTATGCCTTCACACGTTTGCGACACATGCATGCAAGACGAACAAGCCGTACGTGCTAGCCTCCTCCTGTACAAATTGATGCAAATTAAGAGCCATCCAGCTATGTCCATGCCAGTACTGACATCATACTGATGTCATGCTTACATCTTTAGCAATTTCTAATTCGTAATAACATAGTTCTTTCTCAATTATCTATCCTAGACTCCTAGAAAGCCATCGGCGATATGCCAGGATTCACGTCACAGTGTCTTCCAGCATTGTAAGCACACATGCACATGAGCGCCACCAGCTATGTGCATCCCAGCCTTAGTTTTGGGTTTTGCCCGGCCACCGCCACTCTGATCCATAGCGTGACTCGGCAAAACAAATAGCCACGGTTAGAATGCTTCTAAGTCATCAGTGTTCCTGTAGCACACAAAACGATCGCCGGAAAGGAAGTCACACCCTTGTGTGCCTATTGCCAGCCTCTGTGTTATGTGTTCACGCCGGCGAGGCCGTGCCGGCCACAGCAACGACGCCCCAAGAGCTAGTCCCCATGCCAACCGGCGACGAGGCACAGAACGCTATCGTCGGCCTCGTTTCGTTATGCTTCTGATTCGCAGCTGTGCGACTCTTTCCGCTCCGCGGGATCGCACTCTACGCCTGCGTTTGCCTCGAGCCAACCTACTCCGCTAGATGCACACCCCGCCGCTCGCCTACTCAGCCCATGATGAGTCGCCTAGCCGATCTGCACTAGCCGTCTTGCGCTGCCATGATAGCTAAGGCCAGAAAACTAGCATGCTATTCTCCCCTAGCAACGTAGGCAAACCAACATGGAGGAGCCCAATACTTGCTATACCAAGTTTTGCAAGCCATGCAAAAAAACCATGCTTTCACGTTGGCATGCCATGCAAAACAAACATCACGTATTAACCTCTCGCATATAGAAGCTGCTAGCAAGCTCTCGGCCATGTGCCCCAAATGGTATTACTCGCGTTTTCCTAAAACAAAGCCATCAATTCCCTATAGCACTTCCTTTATTGGTTAATTATTAATTCCGAGATCATGCTTAGTTTTCTTTTCACACATAACCAGCATATTAATCCATCCTTGTCTCTTCGCCATGCAAAACCTAGCAATACGTGCTACTCTTTTGTGCAGAAGCTTTTGGTCATGCAATGATGACGTCACCATGGTGTTATGCCGATGTCATGACCATTATGATTCAGTTTCCAATTCATGCACTAGCAAAGTTCATTCTCAATCTATCTTTCACCAAATCAAACCTTATTAGCCATCGCATTCCCTTGCAAGTTCTATTTATAGTGTCTTGCAAATGTTATTACGCTAGCCTGTCCTTTCTAATCCAGACCTAGTAAAGCTTTGATAGTTGACAATAAATCCTTGCAAGTTAGCATCTATTTAATAATTAAATTTATGTTGTTGCAATGATATCCAGGATTTTAATTACTGGTTCCAATTTCATTGCACTATAAGTTTGCATTATTAAATAATGTATAAGCTTGTAAAGATCATATGTTAAATGTATCAATCGTTTCCTTTAGCCATTAATCATTTATTACTTGTCAATATCCTACAAGTGAAATAATATGTTGCCCACTACGGATTAGTTGTATTATTTAATGGTTAACATTATGTTTTGACAATGGTGTAGCATTTAATTATTCTATACCGTTGCATTATTGCATAAGTGAGAGCCATTAAAGTAATACATTAATCTGCAAGTAGCATGTTAATTGTTCCTCGTGTCCTTCGTAGTCAGCTAAGGCTAATTAAGAGACAAACTAAATTCTAATTTTCCTCCCTACCGTATGATCCTTTGCCCAACATATTTGACGACATGCAGAACTCCAGTAATGTCATGCTTATGTCACGAACATTATAATTCAGTTTTCCCTTCACGTTATCAAATTTATTCACAATCTATCCTTCATCGATCAGCCATGCAGAGCCTTTCATGGATATACGAGCACTACCTGCTACCTGCACGCTACGTATGTCTTGATCAAAGCTTGTCGTTCTACCCCTATGCCTTTACCGTCGTTCGTTTTAGCTCCGTTTCGAGTCGTTTTTGTTGCGTTAGTTTCTTATCGATCAAGTTATGCGTTAGCAACAACGATAATCTTCTTTTGTTGTTTTTAGTTTCTACTAAAATGTTAATATGATTAAATACTTATTCACTAGTTTTCTAATTAAAAGTTAATTAGGTTATATCTCGGCAAGTTAATTTGATTAATTGCTATGTAACTAATTAAAAGCTATTTAGAGTTAAACATCGGTTTTCATAATTATTGTTAATATGGTTAATACTCAAAGCCAATGTCTTTTCAATAGTAATGTGATTAGTCGAACACGAATCATGAAGTTATACGTTTAGATGTTCACACATGTTTTATTTCTATTTAAGTGTTTAATTGGTCTAATTCATACATGAACATTTAGATATATAAAAGTTGACTTAGTCTTATCTCGGTTTTGTAAAATAAACTCTAATATGACATAATTCTAATTTAGGGTATTTTCTGAAATATCCTTTATATTGTTTTTATTAAACTAAAATAAACCAAGCGTATAGTCTCTTGTGCTCTCATAACATAAATGTTACGATAGTTGTCTTTTCGTCCTTAGCGTCGATCTCGTCGTTTCTTGAGCCCTCGTGACCTTAGCATCAAGCCCCGCCTTTTTGTGCGTTCTTTTATTGTTTTCTGTTCGTTTGTTGTATTGTTCTTAGTTGTGCTTGTTGTCTCTTTGTTAGTGTGTGCTTGTGCCGATGTTGCTGCGAGTAGAAGGAACGCAATTCAGGTGCTTTGAAGAAAAGAGTTTCAACAAGAAGAGTTTGAAGACTCTGAGCAGTACGTGGTATTTTTATTGCGGAAAGGCAAGTGTCCCTAACCATCCTTCTATCTATGCTTTATTAAATATAATGATGATTCTAATTGGAACATGGAGTGACCACCCAGGAAAATAGTGCAACCACAAGCGCTAATGGGCTCTGGTCTTGGCTAATTAATTAGAAACCTTAATTTATAGTGGCCTTACCGAAAGGGCAAGAGGGGAAGCATGGATGGGGTATAGCCGGATCTCTTGGGAGTATGCTTTGATAAGAAACTCGGCGATTAGAAAAGGTTATGTTCTGCTATGGCTTGAAACCTTAGCGGGTTGCTATGAATTGAGGGATCTTTGTAAAGGCCTCGTAGCGTCCCTATGCAATCACACCAAAGGTAGTGTGATACGTGCCTGATCAGCACAGCGTGGTTGGGTCTACGCTTCTTGTGGGGAAAGTGTACAAACTCTGCAGAGTGTTAAAAACTGTTATAACAGCCGTGCTCACGGTCAAGAGCGGCCTGGACCCTCTCATGATTAATTTATTTGAAGTTGATAATAAATCATATTCTGGTTATTTCTTGTGGCCTTGCTGAGTACCAACCATAAGTGTACTCATCCTTGCTTACTGCTGCTCAGAAAGGTAATGTGAAGATGTTGAAGATGATGCTAGGCCTACGCAACCCCAGTCGATTGCCTGTGAAGTTTTGGAGCCTTGGTTTCCAGGATCTGCTGTGTCTCTGATAGATTGTAAGTCTCTTGTATTCTTTTACGTGATACTGTTACTGTTACTCACTTATGATGTCACTATATGTATGAAACTTGATCCTGGCATACATATAGGTAGCACTTGGTTTTGTTTTAAAACCGGGTGTGACAGCTAGCGTCCCAGCACCAATTGATGCAGGTCAGCAGGTCAGCTTGCTGATATGGAGAGGTGAAATGTAATGCTGCTGAGGACGAAGGTGGAAATCATCCTTCTTTTGGGCATACAAGCACATGCATGATGCTGATGCGTTTAGGAAGATACGAATAGGAATAGTACACCTATTTGTGCGTGTGACCACTCTGGATCTTCTAATCCCGTTCTTTTTTAGATAAATCTTTTCATCCCCTTGCAGCTGATTTGGTTAATTAGTTTGCGAGTTGCACTGGATGCACGCCCACCTTTTAATGGAGGATTCTATTTGGTGTTTTGCACAAATGGAGCAATTGGAAAGCTTTCCGTTTCTATTTTACAGTTCCATCCTCCAACAAAATTACAACTCAAAAGATTACAGTGCAAGAAGAGAACCATGTTCCATTGTTTGGTATCTGTCTCATAGATAACGGAGCATTTCTTTATATGGTCTAGCTCTAGTTTGTAAACTGTGGCTGAATGGAGCTAAATCAGTTTGATATTCGGCATATATATATCTTTTGTTCTAGCTAGGATGTGTTTCAACATAAAACTTTCTTTTTGTAATGATTTTGGCTTACACTACTACAGAAACCATTTTTCAAGTCACTATTTTCACAGCCGGTTTTTTGAAAGTGGCGCAGAAAATATTTTCACAGTCGGTTTTCTTTCGCCTACCGCTGGGAAAGGTAAAACCGGCTGTGAAAGGGGACTTATTAACCACCGCTTTTGACATTAATAATAATATAGGGATTCTTATTAAAGCATTAGCATGCCAATTTATCTGACGTAATGATTTGTCCGTTGTTGGTTTTCTCCTTTTTCTCAGTTTACAATGCGACAAAATAGTTCTCTGATATTTGGCCTGCTCCTGTTCTTTTAGCTTAAAAAATTGTCTTCCAGAAATGTAACTAATTTATTCCTACAGAGAACTTCAAAATTATCCATTATGTCTCATGATTTCATTGTTATCTCTCTGAAATGTTAATTATTTATTATCTCTTGAATTCAACAATCATTTTCTTCTAAGCTGTAGCACAAGCTCATGTAAAGTTGTAAGAAGTCGGATCCTAGCAATTTTCTTTGTTGAATGTAGGTTTTAAATGTTGTGCTTTAAATGCCAATTTGGACCTGTGGATTATGCATGTCGTTTCGTATGATATGGCTTTAAGTAATATTGCTATATATATTCTGTCTGATGTTGTCGTCTCGGTTACAGGTTGTGGATGCAAGTGCACGTGCTCTCAGAATGATATATCAATCAAAACTAGCTCCAAAGTTTAAACCGGCTGTGAAAACTGTTGTTGTGAAAATTGAGATTTTGTAATTATTTTTTTATTTCGAAAAAACATATCACAGCCGGTTTAAACCGGCTGTGATGGTTGATTTTCACAGCCGGTTTTCGTTGGTCCAAAACCGGCTGTGAAAAAGACCTTTCACAGCCGGTTTTTAGCAATAAAACCGGCTGTGATGATCCAGAAAAAACCGAGGTTCAAAGGCCCAAAACCGGCTGTGATATGGTTTTTACAGCCGGTTCAAGAGAAAAACCGGCTGTGAAAATCAGTTTTCACAGCCGGTTAAAAACCGACTGTGAAAATGGGATTATCAGCGCCACTTAATCAGCGCCACTTTTGAAAACCGCCTGTGATGTGGGCAACCGAACCGCCTGTGATGCTCCTGCTGTAGTAGTGTTAAAATATGGTATCATGTATGCATAAATAAAAATGATGATATGTATGGTTGTGATATGCAAGATGACACTGTGTTTCTTAAAGCCCCCTAGCTCTCCAACGCACCAGAGGGCTTCACGTCCCGGCCATGCCCTAGTATGATGCCAGCTGTCCTTGGCCATAATTGCAAAAAACCCTTTCTATTTTTTAGAAATCAAACCACATTCTAAATTAAGTATTGTTACAATTAACCAGCACTCCTATTCAACCATTGTTGTTAAGCATTGTCACAATAAACCCTACTACTTTTTTTTCAAATTAATCCATACTCTAAATCTAATGTTATTGTTAGACGTTGTTACAAATAGACTATCTTGATTTTTGTAAATTGACCAACACTCATATTCAATCATTGTTCTCAGGCATTGTCACGAATAAACTTTTTAACATTTCTAAAATCAATCCGCACTCCAAATCAATCAACTCGGGCATTAAACTTGTTTTATATTGTTCAAATATATCCCCCCAAAAAACTTTATTCCAATGCAACGCAGGCAAACTAGAGAATCTAAAAGTGATATGCAAGGTGGTTGTTTTCGTGCTCAGCACCCTTTGAATAATTGATGCTATTTAGGCTCTGAACTAATATGCGCATCTAAAACATGCAAGATGTTGATCTGGCACAATGCTACCTTTGTTTGATGTCATGTGCCACCATTGTCATTGATTGACTTTTATATTCAATACCATATTAAAACTTATTGTTGCTCAAATTTTTATTACTTTTTAACGTACTATAATCTAAAATGATTATTGTTTCTTGAATTTTCCAAGCATAATATTATTTTTTAATGAAACACCAGTACAAACATAGACGCTCACACGCGCACAAATATTGTTGTGACCATACTATGGAGAATATGGATCTAATAATAGATGGACCCACTTTCATGGGAACTTGGATGGTTTAACAAGAACAAATAAGTTCCACAAGCAAGACTTTCCTTTTAACTGGTATGTAACTCTTTGCTAAAATATTTATTGCTTCATATTTTCATAATATAGGGAGACAGATCCGCATCTACTACATTATAAAGAATATCAATATATAATTGTGGATGTTTTTAATGTCTCTATATATAGTGCTTTTATTGTAGAGCGCGCAAAGCGCGCCAAATGTTCTAGTGGTTCAAATAGTAGGCACTGATTGAGGCACTTGTACATTACATACATGCTATTCCTGATCATATAAGCAAACCATACATTATATTAATAACAAAAATCATAAAATATAATATATATATATAAAGGAAATATTAGATTACTTAAGAGATGTAAACTCCATATGCTGGTGTTGTCTGAGGCTCCCTTTGTTACAAGAGGCACAACTATGAAAATAGTTACATTGGGTGCCCTTTTTTGTTATGACACCTTAAGAACCGTGTGAGATAATTTGTCTGTTAGGAATACTAACCAGAGGATTCCTGTGGTAGCTGGGTCATTGCAGGATACCTCGGTTATCCAAGGAGGTTATTCCATAAAACCATGTCACATGTTTATGGATAAATATTTGCAATTTTGAGAGTTTTGATCTTATGTGTCATGATCATTTTTGAGGAAAATTGGATCTATACAATTAAAAGGTCTGGATTTTGGAAAAAATATGACCAAAAGATACATCTTTATTTTTTTTAGAAAATGGAATTTCATTCCCGCCTCTGCATCACGCACACAGCGTTCACCTTATTACAAAGTTTCAGCATAATCGCTGATAGTTTAGGAGAACAAAAAATAGCAAATTATGCCGGACAAAGTCGATTATTAAATTTCCATCCATTGGAAGCAAACAACTCCAATGCGATGGTCTCCAGCTGTCTACTTGTCAACCGGAACATCTCCTTTGTCTCATCATCACGCTGCAGTAATGCCCAAAACCGCAGCCAGTATGTCCCCCTGAAAGTAGCCTGCATAAAAGAGGTATATTTGCAATTTTCAAAGATCAGATCATTACGACATCTCCAAATTGCCCAACATAATGCAGAAGCTCCAACCAGAATTAATTTTTTATTCTTAGCATCAAAAGTTTGAAGCCAAGTCCCTAGCATATGGTGCACGGATCTGGGTGGAGTTAACCCAGTAGCTACATAGACAGTCCTCCAGATTGTCCTGGCATGATGACAATCAAATAAAAGGTGTTTGATTGTTTCATTACAATTACAGAAACAATATTTCTGACTGCCGTTCCAGCCCCACCTGTCATCCATATCCCCCAGCTTCTTGCACTAATGAAGACACAAGGAAAGCTCGATGCCTCGCCAGGAGCAAGCAGGGACGACTAGTAGAGATTCTTAAGGTGGTAGTTCTGGTGCTTGGCGTGAAGAGGAGAAGGGAGCAGGAGGTGGCCTGTGGGCTGTGGGTGCTGAAGCAATCGGCAGCTGTGGACTTGGACTTGGTGAGGCATTAAGGTGCTGATTTGCTCTAGTGGCTTGCGATTGAGAAGCAGAACATGCTGCTGGATTATTCAGCGGAGAGAACAGGGAGGAAGGAAAAATGTTTGTAGTTTCTTTGCATCTCGCTGGGAAAAAATGGATTGGGAGCAGAGATGAAAGGAGATTGGTGTTTGCTCGCCAGGAGTATGTGGGCACCTCGGCCGTGGGAGACGTGCGCTTGGGGAGGGTGACGAGATGTGGATTTAGCCATGGCAGCCATACATTGTGCTGCAGGGGAAGGGAGAGAAAGGACCATGCTGCGAAAATTCAGCCTTTTTTTCTTATCAACAGTTAACATTCACCAGTGATGGTAGAAATCAACAATGGAGCAAACTTTCAGTACTTTCTAAAGATGAATCATTTGATGCTATAGTTTTTTCATAGTCCACGTCTTTTAATTGTATGGATCCAATTTCCCTTACATCTTGGTATACAGGTGTGGATATGGTCCTCTTTAACGCGGTTAGAGTCTTGACATCCACTTACCCAGTTACCCTCTCTTTTCTTTATCTGAAATGGAGGGATCGCAACAGGCATCGGCTGCTCTTCATGTGAGCGCTAGTGTTTTGGTCCAAATTATTTTAAAGCCATATGCATGGACTGTATAGGAGTTATTTGGTGGACCTGCTTCTCCGATGCAACGC
The DNA here is from genome assembly GCA_004135705.1 of Alloteropsis semialata. Classification (NCBI taxonomy): domain Eukaryota; kingdom Viridiplantae; phylum Streptophyta; class Magnoliopsida; order Poales; family Poaceae; genus Alloteropsis; species Alloteropsis semialata. Next base: position 30,951,464 of record CM014276.1, on the reverse strand, counting down.
GAGGACTTAGTGTTAGTTTCCTTGGAAATTAGTTACATGCATGGTTTCATGGAGATATTGATATCTTGAGGTACTTGGTATCATAGATATATATTCATGGTACATGGATAAAAAAATTTACAATATGGTATTTAAGTTCATGATAACATTATTTATTTTTTAAAAATGTTATGTGTTGTAGATGGATTTAAAGATGAGTATGAGTTGAGTACGTAGCAAGAGAAGGGTGGATTTAAAAGAGCTATTGAGAATGATACGATGATCAATAACAATGTGTGGGAAATGAACAGATGTGGGATGATTCAACGATGGTCAAAACAAACCTTGGTGGGATGGCTCGTCCACGTGCATGAATCTTTGGCTCCTAATCTTTGTGCTAGACTTATTGTTGAGGTTGCAAACAAGGGTTTCCTAATCTTCAATATTTGTCTTCGCCCCTGACTTTGTTGGTGTTACCGATATAAGGTAATTGAGTTCCTGCTAATCCTTGGGATCCCTTCTTGTTGACTCTCTCATCGGGTATCATGTCAATAAAAAATAGACAAGCAATCAATCAATCTAGCAAACAATTACTAAATCAAAGAAATAGAAAGGATAGAAAGATCAGGATCCAGGTTAAAGAACAAGTCCAAGCTTTCTGAAGGTCGTCGTCTCGTCGATCTTCAATACTGAAGAAATCGCTTGAGTGAAAACTTGTTGTTTTAGTTTAAAATCTATGGACTGAGACATGATCAAGATGATGCCTGGGACTTATAGGGATTTTCTAGGAATTTTGGAGGATAAAAAGGATTAAGGATGAATTTCCTATGGAACAAAATATATATGTTGGAAATCGGATTATTTCATGTGCGTAAGCTTGGACAAGTTTGGAATATTTTGGGAAAACAGGGGAGTAAAAGATATTTGATGAATATTGGAAAAGTGTTTTAATATTCAATAGACAGTAATACTCAACTAGCGGATCGTCTGAGATGTAAATGGAAAGATGGCGACATATATATGATTTAAGTTGATTAGGGTTTTTTTGGGAATTTCCCTAGGATAATGGATAGAGTGCAAATACTTGGGTACACAAGAAAAGGATTTTCTATTACCTAGGAAGTAGAGTAATTCAGTTTGGGCTTATTTGGTGTGGGATTTGTGTACGAACTATCTGGATATGCTTCTAATACTGTGTACACTTTAAGGGGAAATTTGTGTAAATTTTGGATACAGTTAAAGTCTAGAAATAATATTTTTTGGTAGACTCACCGAGTGTGCTTGGCAGATTCCGTAGAGGTTGAAGGCTTGCAGTATGCAGCGGTGGAGGTCATGGAGGCGGCACCCATCAAGGGAGCAATGGCAGCGGCGGCATACCAGGAAGCCATGGATGGGACCAGTGGTGGCAATGGCGGGTCAAGGCAGACCCAAGTGTTATGCACTTTTCTAGTTTGTCACATCTTTTTTATATGATTCCTCAATTCTATACCAGTATTATGTCTCCAATAGTTCTGCTATTCACATTTCGACCTTGTTTCAATCATGAAACTAACTTTTGCACCATTTCTTGTTCTGGATCGTGGTCCTGTTAGCGGATGCTTAGCTGCTTCGGTCGTGCTAGTTACATGGATGCTTCACCACCTCTGCTTTGTCCTAGCGGATACTTTGCGTCGTTTGCTTTGGTGGATGCTTTGCCGTCATGGTTGTGCTGCTTGGTTGGATGCTTTGCCACCTTTGTTATATGTGGGTTCTTTAGGAAACCGTGTCAATGACCATGTATCTTTGTTATATGTGGGTTCTTTGCCAACTGTTTTGGTCGTTTTGGGTAGATTAGGTAGGTGGGTTCCTGTATCTTCTCTTTCTGAATTGGCTTGTGTTCTGTTTGTTTGTGCTTTTCTTCATTTTTTCTCTATTTTTAGTTTGTTTGGCTACATCAAGATTGTGTCTGTAATATGCTTTCTTCTTAATGAAAAACGTGCTAGGGCACGGTCACGAAAAAACTTTTGCACCATTCCATATTTCACGGTTACAAAAAAACATACCCAATATTGGAGTACTGTTATAAGAGCTTCAGCAAATGCATTCCATCGTTCCCCTCTCCACCCTCACACACGCATAATCCTACTAACATACAAACACTTTGTGTGTTTAATTCTGCCAGCCTAAAAGATATTGGATTTGTTGGCTGTCGCCAATCACATCCTGGTACTGGCTCAGCCTGTCGATCATAGAGAGCTTCAAGACTCTAGCAGATGCCAGAATGGCATCAGCGAGATCGGAGAACAAGCTAGGAAGTTAAGGTCTTTTACATATATATCTGTAGAGGTCGCTCGATCTTACGTTTAACATCACGGCACGAAATAGACGTGACACTAGCAAAGAACGAAATGCTTTTGGCGGCCAAAAACCTCCAAAGGAATGTACCAAAACCACCAAGGATTTGCTTCTTGGCTACAAAAACTCTACCAGTAAGGGATATACATAAGCTGTAAGATGAACATTGGTTTGAAAAATAATTCACAAACTCCTCCGTGGATGCCACTCCAGCGTGTCAGTATAGTATCACAAAATGGACGTGAGGATTTACAGCGTCAGTTACCAATTTGAAGTTAGCTGGCAAGGGATACTCCAAGAAAAATTCCTGCATGGTACAGCAGGGATTAGCTCTGCATGAGTTATGCATTGGTTATTTACAATATCTTTAACACGACAACATACCAAATTTTGCGCGTCATTAGCCTAGCTATATATGCAAATCTGATGAGATATATATATGGCATTTATAAGACACACACCACCACCTTGTAGTGCGTTCCAAAACTTAAGTTGTGGGGCCCCATGTAATATTTTTTTGTTTTGTTGGGCAAGCACTGCACACCCTAGTTTGTCAAAAAGGATGAAAAATTTTCTGTTCTCTGGAGGGTTGAATCAGCAACTGGAATATTAATTAGTACTTGAGTAGCAAGGACACCTTGAAGCGAGCATGCATCATTTTTTGGCCATCTACCCTAAGATTTTATGATATAACTTATCTAATCTCAAGTGATCACACAACTATAACCTAGATTACTATAACCTAGATTACTATACGATACGAAAACCATATTATTTTCAGATTATTATCTGGCTGTTGACAAAACTACAGATTCCACTTCAAATTTTAGTAGGAAAAACTGCAGTATGAACTCCATCCCTGCCATTACTGGGATATTCGGTGAAATGTTAGGGGGGCGCATGCAAACAATCCGCTACGAAATTTTAGTAGGTAAAACTGCAGTATGAACTCCATTAAACATTAGCCAGAAAAATCAAAATACATTGTGATACGAAATAAATGTTATTGTAAACCACTGCTACTTTTGACACCCAGGGAATGGAGTGTGCCTTAATGGAGTAGATCTGGAAAGATTTGTAAAGGAAGGATCGAATCTTTTTGAATAGCATATTTTTTAGCAGTGCATTAATGCTCACAATATCTATTCAGATTTTATAGCAGTGCATTTATCCCTTCATGAATAATTTCCCCAAAATTTCCACGCATTTTTTTTACTTCTTCGACACTTAGACTCCACTTTATTACCTTCCAGTTACGTCAGTCTTGCATATATGAAAGACCCACCATTGAAGCCCAATACTGCAATTCGCCATTAGACATCCCACAACACCGCTGGAATCGAGGTATATATATGCGGAATACTTTTTTAGCTATTCGATTTGCATCATTTAAAGGTCTATATTCCTAGATCTATAATTTTTACGAAGTTTTGTGGATGTGCTGATATAGGTGCCTCTGAATTTCATCCATGTTGGAATAGAGGTCGATTTTTTTATTATGATAAGAATCCATGGATGTTTGGTCCACAGCCAGCAACATGCTCTGTTAAGAAAGAATTCCTAAATAGCCTTCTATCATCTGCCTTAACTATTTCCCAGAAATGATAGAAGAAATGCATGCGCACAAATGAAACCTAAAGATGGAATATACAAACTTTCTTCATCAAGCAAGAGTTTGCAAAGATTAGTGTTTTCTCTTATATGATTTGTTTTTAGAAATTAAAGTAGGTTTGCCTCGATTTATTCAGGCTCTTCTGATCGGGTTCATCTAGCTCCCTCATCCCAGCAGTAGAGATTTTGCAAAACAAAGTTTTTTATGGGGAAAAAGAACACTTATTCCTAGATCCACTCATACCCCCCTTACCTGACATGGTAATGCCATGTTCCTTAGTTTTTTCTATCTTATTTTTCCTGCCTTGCAAACTAACGGAATTACTAGGATCCTTGACATGCTATAGTTTTGTTTTTCTTTAGTATATATGACAACAAAAAAGCATGTGGGATCCCTAGTCAACAAGTCAAGAAGAAAACAAAAAAAAATCTTGACTTGATGTAGCGTAGCAGAGACATGTGCTTCTCCATAAACAGAAGTTCCCCTCCGGTGAATGCTATGGGGAGCCTCTCCCTAATAAGGGCAGTAGCTCCACCTGGACACATATCCCAGAACAGATCTAAATCCTCAATCTTCCAACCCAGGATGCACCACAAGTTTTTCATTTGTACGATCTTTAAAACACTTCAGAACATTTGGAGCCACCTAATACTATGCTATGGCAAAATTTCAAATCCTAAACGTATAGTAATCGTCATTACTATTTTTTTATACTTAATCCAATCACGTCGAATATTGAAATTCAGTATTTTTTTTGTTTCTGAGTAGTATATATTGTTTGTATGAAGTGTTCAAGTATGATCCATATTAAATATTCTACGATATTGCGTTTTCCCATTGCTTACTCTTCAACTTCGTTATCAGGGCGGGCTATGGAGAATGGGGAGCAGCTGAACAACAATGGACAAGACGTTGGCCTTAATGCTGGAAACATGGGAGAAGAGACATGGGCAGTCCACCAGAACTGGATGAGCGTGGAAGAATATGATATGGATGCTCTCCTGGGGTCGTCCGAGGACCATGTGAACACTGAGCAGGATGAGGATGACGAGGCTAACCACCCCAAAGAGGGGGAACCATCCAAGCGTAGGAAGAAACGCTTCACCGTGGAGCAGCTTCAAGAACTTGAATGGTAATACAAACACTGGCATAACAAACATCGAACCATCACACATATTTTTTCTCTGAATTTATCTCTCTTCTATTGTTACGCAGTTCGTTCCAAGAGTCTACCCACCCAGATGATGAGATGCGCAAAGAACTTGCTCAGAAGACTGGGTTAGAGCCAAAGCAGGTCAAGTTTTGGTTTCAGAACCGACGCTCACAGAGGAAGGTACAGCTCTAACAAGTTCATAATGTACTAGAACAATGTATAGTTCCATCTATCAGCAGAGTTCACAAACTGAGTCTAATATATATATATATATATATGAGCCATTTGAAAAGTAATGACCATTATTAATTCCATATATAACTGAATCTAGCAGGTGAAAGCAGTTGGAGAAGAGAACAAGGAAATTCAGGAACAAAACAACAAGCTGCTCGCTGACAACATGGAAATGCAGCAACATTTGCTAGCAGTGTCATGCAGCAGATGCCGTGACCCAACAGACGAGAAACTGCGGCGTCTGCTCGATGAAAACGCAAAGCTCAACGACATGTACCTCTGCGCCCAAGGAAATCTGATCAAAATGGTCCACGATGCGAACCTTCCTCGCTACATGGCAATGGAGTATCTGGAATCAGCTTCCCTGAACCTGATGCCACTCACCTACAATGGGAGCACCGACAGGGCCAAGCTTTTCTCATACTCCAAGCGTGCCTTGGAAGAATTTCTAATGCTCGCAGCAAGGGATGTGCCTATGTGGCTGCCTACCTCCAATGGCAACATGCTCAATGACCTGGAGTACAAGCGCCATATTTTCCCAGGACTCCTTGGTCCCGGCCCGCTGGGGTTCGTCATGGAGGGCAGCAAGGAGAGTGCCATTGTTAGGGCGACCGCCTCCAGTCTGGTCACCATCCTCACTGATGTGGTAAGGCGAACCGATCTACCGCTATATTCCAGCAATGCAAAACTAGCCTGTCATAATTTACGCATCTTGTTTTCCCAGACACACTGGTCCAAGATGTTCCCTAGCATCGTAGAAGGTGTAAGGGATAGCAAGGTCCTCTTCAGAGGCAATTCAGCTTCACCGGACAAGCTAATTCAGGAGGTGAGCAATCGCCAGTGCCACCAATCCGCAGCGTTAAATTTGTATGTCGATGTCTCTGAGGTTCATGGTTTTTACTGCTTTTATGGAGCTCCTGCAGATGAGTGTAGATCTGTGGCTGCAATCGCCAGTGCCACCAATCCGCAGCGTTAAATTTCTGAGGATTTGCAAGCTCATTGGAGACAGGCTGTGGGCTGTGGTGGACGTGTCCATCGATGGCACGCGTGGAATTTTTCCAGAAGGCAGAAGAGTTGGGTACACGACCTGCAGGCTGCTGCCCTCTGGCTGCCTCATTCAGGACATTAGCAATGGCTATTCTAAGGTACTGTACACTTGGTACTCTACTATACAGTTGAGCATGCATACAAATCATTGGATCATCATAGTCATTAGCTGTAACTGTATATCATACATATTTGCTGCAAATGAGTCTCTGATTCCATAACAAATAGGTTGTATGTACCTTAATTCATTTTATATCCTTCAAAAGTATTTAGGAAAAGCAAAAATGCATGTTTTAGTCCAAATTCAAGTGCTAACTAGTGAAAAATAAAATTTGTGTTCTGTATCATATGTAGTGGCTGCTAAGAGACTGTGACATCACAAAGTTTTGAGTACATGTAACCTGTCCAGGAGACCAGGACTACTAATTTCTCGTGCATTGTTCGGCCAGGTCACATGGATTGTGCATGCGGAGTATGATGGGACCATTGTGCCGCCACTCTTCAGAAAATTGTTCCAGTCTGGGCAAGCCCTTGGCGCGACCCGTTGGCTCGCCACGCTGCAGAGGCGGTGCGAGTACTTGGCCATGCTGCGCATTGGCCATGTTCCAAGCAGCATCAGCAGCAGCTCAGGTATATATGTCACCAGAAACAAAGCAAATAGACTTGTGCATTCACATGTATATTGACAAAGAACTTAACAGTTTGTTCACCTTGTTTGCACACTGCAAATCTCTCACAGAGGTAGCTATGTCCGCGCTGGGAAGAAAGAGTGTCCTGGCTTTGGCTAGGCAAATGACGGCGAGCTTCTACTCCGCGGTGTCCAAGTCGGCCACTCTGAAGCCGGACAACATTGTGAAAGAGTGGCGTGGTCGCTGCGGCACTGCCGCTGAGACGTTTGATGCAAAAGTGCACATGGTGATAAGGAATATTTCTTCCATAGGGGAACCACCTGCCCTGGTGCTGACTGCCACCACGACTGTCTGGCTGCAAAACACGCCACCACAGCTTGTTCTTGAGTACCTCTGCAATGGCGATCGCCGAGGTGAGTGGGATACCTTTGCCTATGCCAGGGCAGTCCAGGAGTTGAGCTCTGTTACCACATGCCCTATTCGTGGAAATGCAGTCTCCATCCTTTGCCCCAGCAATGTGAGTCTTCCATCATGCTTAGTTTTGCCTCTACCATACATGGTTTTGCCTCTACCATGCAAATAGTTTATGTAGATATAATATATATCTTCTGGAAAAAAAATAGCTTGCATTTATCTGAAGCACTTGAAGAAGATCGACTGAAACTTTTATGACATTTTGTTTATCAAATAATGATGATGTTAGTTAGGTCAGTTCACTTGAAGTAATCTTCTCCTAATATGACTAGTCATCAAACGGTTATGTGTTAAGTGTCTTTCATCATCAAACACTTGCTGACTGGTATATACTTTTTTTGCAGATTGCAGATCAAAACAACAGCAACATGCTGCTCCTGCAAGAGACAGCCAGCGACATATCATGCTCGCTGGTGGTCTACAGCTTCGTTGAGAAGAACATGATGCGTGCCATCATGGATGGTGTCAACAACAACCCTGTCTTCCTCCTACCGTCCGGGTTCGCCATCCTCCCAGATGGCCATGGTGAAGCTGACCTCTTTGCTGCCAGCTCCTCCAGTGCTTCCACCAGCCAGAACCACACTGCAGGGTCTCTTCTTACCGCATCCTACCAGGCAATGTTGCCCAGCTTTGCATCCAACTCCAACCATGCGGCAGTGACCTTCGACGACGCTGGAAAACGTGTCTGCCATGCAATAAACCACATCCTGGCTGCCGTTGGGGCCTATATTGCTAAGCCAACCTGATGCCCGACTTTATCCAGGCAGGCACTGTGGTTCCATTTGGGAATGCTGGAACGAATAAGATTTAAATTTGGACTGAACTAGTTCGTAATTTCCTTGAGTAGATTGCATTGCATGTTCATCACTGGCGTATGTGTGCTGGTTCGTGCATTATGATATTATTAGCTTTATTTCTGCCAAATTACCCCATCAACGCTGTTATCCTTGATTTTATTTGAGAACCTGATGTATTTTTAATTCTATATGTTAGTTTGAACCTGTACTATCTGGATTTGTGTCTGTTCTATGAAGTTGCCTATTTATCATTTCTCGTTTGATGTTAAAACTGTTTTCCATAGCCAGTACTGAAACACACTGCTTTGCCTTATTACAAATGATTCCAGGCAAATGGTATATGAATAAAAATGTATGTTGATATGCAGCATACATGTATGCAATCGATATGTAGAAATGATTTCTGTTCCTGCACATACTTCTACATTGCAGGAAAAAAATAAAAGAGAATAAAAAACTCCATAATTGCCTGCCTGATCTGATGCATTGCACAGGTTGCTTTGCTAGAAGTCACTAGCTTCTCCATGCAAGTCAGCTTGCTGGATTGGGGGCGAGCTGAAAGATTAATAATGCCTAGGATCGGAGCGCTTGAAGATAGGAATAGGAATACACATTTGTGCCCATGCCAACTCTTGATCTTTTTATAACAGCTTAAATAACTGAGGTCAGTCTGATTGGGTTGGTTGCATTGATGCGGCATTCGAAAGCTTCCGCCAAATATTAGGTTATCAATAAGAGAGAGGACTGGGCATTTTTTTATATGTTCTAACTCTATTCTGTTACATTTGCAAGCTTGATATTTGGCAAATATCTTGTTTCCGGGTATCTAGTATATGGTTCTATATGAAACTGTCTTTTTTTTAATTATAGTGGTTTGTTATCTATGACCATGTGTTGGTCATACATAAACTAATATGATGTGTTTGGTTGTGATATGCGAGATGGCGTGGTTCACATTGTTGACACTTATCAATGCACACATGTTGTTCCGAATCATATAAACAAGTCATACATTCTATATATTAGATAACAAAATCATAAAACATAATAGATAAATCATGGAATGTATAATTATGATATGTGAACTCTGTGTGCTATACACTCCTAAAATAATGCATATATTGGATGGCTTGTTCATCATAATTCCTTTATGAGACCAACCAGAAGATGCCTCTTGTGGCTGGACCATTATTCGCATATATATGGTTATCCTAGAAAGTTACTTTACAAAAACGTGTCAGATGTTCTGGATACTTATATTACTGCATCGGTTAGATTTAATGATCTTATGTGTCATGATTCTTTTTCTTACCCATATGGATAAGATCCCCTTTAAGTCTTGACATCTACTTACTCATTCTATTTGTCCGAAATGGAAGGATAGTGACATAGATCGGCTGCTCTACCTGTGGGTGGCAGTGATTTGAATAAAATTGTTCCAAAAACCTTGTGCACTGAATGGGAATTAATTTGTGGATATACTTCTCCATGGTGTGGGGATAAGTAGTAATTTCTTTGGAAGTTAGATTCGAGATTAGTTAACCATATATATGGTTAACTGTATAAATTATGAGATCTCGAGTCTTGAGGTACGTGGCCTGTATAGTAGCTGTTTTCATGGTACATGGATATAGTAATTTCATGGTACATTATTCATTCTTCTAAAAAATGTTTATAGGTCGTCGATGGAAAGGATTTGGATGTACCTTCAAAGCTCAGTGTAGAGTACATAGCAAGCATGGATGGATTTAAAAGAGCTACCGAGTAACATATGACGAGGAATAACATTATTGCGTATATCTATTTTCTATGCATTGATGGATAAAATATCAACAGATATTGGATGATTCAGTAATGATCCCCAGCACAGTCCATCATGAAGGATTCCACAAAGGGTTATACCTATATGACAAACATTTTGAGGAGTGATTGCATAGGATGAAGGATATGCATTTTAGTTAAGTAGTTCCTTCATGTGTATCTCTTGTTGCCTCTGAGGCTGGTAAAGCAGTTACCAAATTTCACATGTGGATACTACGCAGGAATATTTATTTTACTGCATTTTGTCCTAAATTTGTAATCCTTTTTTTGGGAAATAGTATATTCAACACTGAAATGTAAGTATTTAAACTGTGCATAACAAATTTCAATGTCAGGCCCATCTCTAAAACCTGCGTGATTTATGAATTCCAAAAGTACAAGCAGTCAATTTTTTTCATTGGTTGCATCTATGTCACTGCTAATGGACAAAACATTAGGGCCATCAAATTATTCACAACATTCAGAAATACTTGAGATAGATCTTCTCCATTTTTTTGGTGGCGAGAGAAGAACTCCCTGCCTGACTTACATGGACCCATGATTTTGAACTAAAGAGCGGTCCATATTGTGGATTATTGGGACCAATCTAAACAGGCCTGTGACTCAGTTGTCATTTTTTCACCTTGTCGGTTGAGCTACAGTGTATAATGTGCAGTGAGTGCAGCAACAAAACATCCATATGCTACGACTCTTCACTTTCGTTGATTGATTATTGAAGTGTCCTATTATTTTTTAAAACAAAAAACAATCATTGAAAACAAACGGCCAAATCTTTTCAGTGCAAGTATAGTAAATCTCAACCCATGTGTTGTGAGTTGTGGCACTTTAGTTTTTGTAGATTTTGTTCTCCTTTTTACTGATCCCAGGACAAGGTTACTATGCGTTACTACAAAATGAGGAATTTATAATTTTCTTCAGAGCACTTTTGTCCTTATATTGTCTCTGTTCTTTCCTGTACCTGTACTCTGCCACAGATGATGTTGTTGTGCCTTGAAGAGTTGCATGATGCATCTGGCATGTTTATATCTGTTTTGAGTCCTCAATCTCTTGGCCCCAAATCATTTCATGAAAATCAGACAAAAGTTTCCATTTCCAAATATACTATCTGTCTGTCTTATTAACCACTTTTTCATCTCCCTCTCCTGCTTTACATTTTCAGGAATCCAGTCCAATGTCAATATACGATAGGCGTTTACGCTAACACGCACTTGGCACCCTAACAGAGTAGATCCTGCTTTAATTTGATTCCTCCTGACAGGCTGACACTACTGAAGAGCAAGATTTCGTGGACTACTCGTTGGTTGGTCTGTGATAACGACATGGTACCTACTCTGCACGCAGATCACACGCTGGGCTTCAAAAGTGGATGCAGGACGGCAGTACAAAAAGCATGATGGACATCAGCATATTTTCAGTCTGGTCAGATGGCACTAAGCCGCATTCTGATTTGTAGTGCGTTCACACATTAGTGTAGGACCCTCAAGGTTTAGCTGAGATAATCTTATTTATCAGAGTAAGTACAGTACAAAACAAGGTTGAAGAAAACAAAACACTTATCCTGCTTGTTTGGAGAATTTGTTCTAGTTGTGCCTTGAACAACACAAGGAACATTTTATCCACTGTTAAGAAGAAAGGAACATTTTATTACTGGCAACGACAGATTCTGAAGATTGGAATAGCATTTCTAGGATTTGCAAGGTCATCACATACAGGATGCCGTGTTTCTCAAGAACAATATAATGACCGATTTGGCGATACGATCGATCACGTAACAACTCTTTCTGGTTTTGTAGTACCAAGAGAATAGTGACACGTACATTATTGCAAGATACATCAAATAACAATAGTAACTAGCAAGCAATGAACACTACGGTGAGACCAAAGGCACCTCACAAACTGATTAAGCTTGCATGCATCGATCCATGGCGATCAGTTGAGGAGGAATATAAATGTTCTCACTTTGTCCCAAAATATACACATGGTCTCAAAATATAAGACTCCCACATGATGTTCGCACTCTCTCTCAAAATATATAAACAGACAACATGTACAGTGTTTGCAATCATAAAATGTCTCTCCTAACGATGTTATTACGCATATATGTAACAGCTTAGACATTATAATAGCCGTTTCTCATAGAGTGGAGCAATAGTGCACGTTGTATGGATATTGGATTATTCGTTTAGTCTGTGAACCCCCTCGATCGTACGGAAGACGGAAAATATTCCTACTATTTTGATCCTAGCTAGAATCAACCTATATTTGTATAAGAGACAATTTTTTCAATGAACTAACTCTAAGTACATAATGCATCCGTCCTAAGAGCATCTCCAGCAATCCCTCATTTCCCAATCCAACTATCATATTGGGAGTGTTATTAGAAAAATAGAGCTCCAGTAGATCCTCTTTATCTTTTCCTTTTCTCAATAAAAATATTATTAATATCTATGACTGCATATAGATATACTATGATAATATATTTAATGGAGAATCTAATTATGGTTATTTGGCATCATAAATAACATTAGTTTTTATACATATTTGATCAAAGTTGAAATAGACTGACTTGCTAGAAAGCAAGAATTATATTTTTTTAGGTGGTAGGACTCAAGATGTAGATGGACCCACATAGTCATGTAGTACATATATGATACTATTTTTTGATCAAGGCCGAGACAAATTCTCTTCTCTTTCACCTAGACAAAATATGGTATTTTACTCCAATAAGCTCGTTGACTTGCCACTCTATCATAGAGTGCCACGTGTACGCAAGACTCCCAAACCAATGTGGCCTAATTAACATGGAATATATATACTCCGTATATGTGTCGAAATTAATGTGACATGCATTCATGCACTATGCCACAGGAACGTTGCTTTTGACTTTGTGTAGAATAAGACGCGAGCTTGCAAGTGCTGTGTCACAACTGCGAAGAGAGGTTCGAGATATAGAATGCGCCTGAAACTGACTAGAGAGAAGGAGCAAATATGTAAGGGGAAAGAGAAGCACCGGAGCTTGGAGATGGAAACCGCGGTACGGCTTCCCACGCGCAGGGCACGCCCGTAGGCAAGCCGGCCGTCCGGGGTTCAACGCTCCCGGCTTTATGACGCCGGCCAGGACGCGGCGGTGCAGCTCCAGGTCCACGGCGAGCTCCGGCGCCACGCCGTCCTCCAGCCTCGTCGACATCAGCCGCTGCAGCACCGCAGCGTCTCCGATCCCCGCGCCCACTGCGAAGGTGGCCTTCATCCCGCCGGAGACGGGGCCTGCCAGAGCGTGTAGGACGCCGACGAGCACGAGCAAGGACGTGCACGCCCTCCTGTCCATGCTCACTTTCCGTGTCTAGTTGCAAACGGGCAATGAGTTGGTGATTGGAAGGATGGTACTGCGTGAAACCCACTAGGAGGAGCACCACTTATAAAATTGGAGGGTTGGAATTGGACGATTTGCGTGCAATGGACCCAGTGGGATATATATGTCTTTCTTTGGTTTCAACTTGTAGGTTCAGATCCTCTAGTTTCTGTCTGAATGGTGATGTCAAACGATGTGCGCAGCACAAAACCCACTACCAAATTACCAATAATAACTTTTGCCGCCAATCATGGAACCGACTTGTGCGCTACTTTTTGAATCTTATCTCTACCAGTTACGGCTGCAAAGCACACTAACTGATCATACTTCAGCAAGATAAGGAATTGAGAGAATTCAAATGGTTTAAGCTGACTTTTTTTTATGAAGTATAGCAGCTAGAAAAATTGCACTTAGGAATATAGGATAGATTGTGGTGTTTTTTATTACCAAATTTCCAAACAGAAGATAGTCCAAGGGTGTTACACTCCATTGAAAACATAAACATCATGATATTTCTATATATATCAACAAAATCCCAAGAACATGAGGAGGAGGGGACCGGCTTTTGCGGCTTTTTCTGGAGGAAGGCACACTCATTTTTCTTTTGAGGTAGAAAATTTGTCCTAGAGCTGTTTTAGTTCACTAGAATACTAGATCTATGCGCGTGCATTAGTACAGGCAAAAAATATTCTCTCCATGAGCAGTACTTGTCATCAAATTAACTACTTATAACGACATGTAGCTGAGGACCAATGGTGGTCACCCTTGGATGATGAGTGATTGACAATCGTTGAGTGGTTTGATGTATCTCTTGGCTCGTGATGTGCAGGTGCAGGATGCGACATGGCGGCCGACGGCGCGCGGTGAAGGTCAGGCGCGAAAGGTTCATGCTGATGAACCAAGGGCGGTGAAGGATGAACGAGTAGGCTTGGACCGAGGGACCCGAAGAAGCCGGGCGGAGTCACGTGCGATCCGCATGGTGCATGGAAGAGCAAGAGTTCACGGCGTGATGAAGACGGCGTCGGTCGAGTCAAGCGGGACGGAGGCGTCAAGACTTGGCGGAGGCCGGACACGCGTCGACATCGAGGAGGTCGCGTGGCGGCCAAGCGGAGATGGACGGTTTGGGTGGTTTGGGCCTCAAAACCACCAGGCAGGCAGGTTTGCCGGTTTGGGCCTCAAAACCGGGCGCGTCCGGTGCGGCCGGATGGCGGAATGGAGGGCACGTGGCGCCATCGCGAAGCTTGCATCGAGACGAAGCGAAGTCGTGAAGGTCCCGTGTCCGTCCGATGAGTCTGCGAAAAGATGGACAACTTTGCCCCTCTGCGGGTGTGTATCTTATTTTCTGCAGTAGGGGTAGTTTAGACTTTAGGCCAAGGGCTATAAGTAGTGAAGGGGCTGAAATTTTCAGTCACTTCTTCCCTCTCCCTTAGTTTTATTTTCTCCTTCAAGGCTAGGGTTTGCTTCAATGAGAGAGGATTAGGCTTAGAGAGTGATTACTCTAGGTTTAGTGCTCCAATCCAAAAGTGGGAGGATGAGGGTGGTTTTCTAGCCACGAATCTTGTTAAGATTTCAATCCTTAATCATTCATAGTTGATTCAAGGCTTGTCTCCCACGTTTTTCCTTTTTAGCCATTTTCGGGGCTATTTTTGGGCGAATTCGTGATCTTGAGTTTGGCTGCGTTTTGGGTCGGATTTCTTGGGGGATTTGGTGCTGGGACATGTGCGAACATCTAGGGTGATCCCCTACTGAATCCATGCACGAGCACCACGAATCTTGAGTTTTCCCGAAACCCTTCCTCTCTTGTGTTCTTGGTCAAATCCGTGAAATTCTTGGTGATGTATTGATCTTTCTTGGAAAAGATCTTTTGGATAACACTCACCAAGTTCTTGCGCAGCTATGGCGCAAATTTCATGGAGTTTGGACCTCGTTTGAGTGGATTGAGGGTTTTCTCCCCATGTTTTCAAGTTGCTGCCAGGAAGAACAGGTCAGACCGATTTCGGAAGAGGTCAGACCGGTTATTTGTTAACTTGCTCCTTTTGAAGATCTCTTCTGGTGTTTGGACTCATAATACCACTGGAAACCTATAGTCCAAATATCATGATTTTTGGAGCTCGTTTGGTCTAGTTTTGCTATTTTTCTTGAACTCTCTATAGGCTGCCAGACCAAAGAGGTCCGACCGGTTTCGGAAAAGGTCAGACCGGTTTGGGTTTTCGTGAGACCGCTTTGGAGAGAGGTCTGACCGGTTTGTGCTCCAGTGAGACCGGTTTGTGATCTGAATTTTTGTGAGCTCGGCTTGTTTTTGCTTCCGCTTTGTTCTGAAAGGTTCCTAGCATTCTTCCTAGGTTCGTTAGCTCTTCCATAGCTAAATGAGTTTGAGTTTGCTAGAAGAGAGGGGTCCGGTTGGATTTTGGAGTCTCGTTTCACTTTGGAAGAAATTTGTAAAGGCTCCCATTCACCCCCCCCTCTGGTCGCCGTTTCGGTCCTTCAATTGGTATCAGAGCTTTGGTTAGGATCACTCCACCTTAACCGGCTCTGTGATCCAAGATGGCGGCCGCTGAACGCTCTTTGACTGCGCCTCCTTACTTTGATGGGACTGATTATCGATATTGGTCGATTCGTATGCGAGCCCATCTCAATAGTAAAGGAGCATCAGTCTGGGAGATCACTGTGGATACCACTTATGCTATTCCTGCTGTTCGTGCTTCTCAAGCGGATAAAGACAAATTTCACGCCAACAGCAAGGCGGTCGATATCCTGCTTTCGAGTTTGAGTCGTGCTGAGTTTGAGCGTGTTGATGACCTGGATGTCGCTCACAGAATCTGGACACACCTCAAGGAGGCTCATGAGGGGAACAGCCAGGTCAAGGCACGTCTCTTTGAGACCTACCGGCGTGAGTATGAGAATTTCTCTCATCTTCCCGGTGAGTCTACTGATTCTCTCTTTCAGCGCTTTAGAGCTATTGTGAACAAGATGAGAGCAAACATCGCCGTTCTTCCCTATACCGATCATGATAGTGTTTTGAAGCTCTTACATGCCTTGGATCGAGGTGTATGGGGAACGAAGGTTGATGCTATCATCGAGTCCACTGGTTACACAACTCTTACTCTTGATGAGCTCTTCTCGAAGCTGAAGTCGACAGAGGTTGACATACAGCTTAGATCCAAGCATGTGAACCCTACTGATCCTCATAGTATGGCTCTCATGTCAGGATCTGGACAATCCTCTTCCTTGGCTAACGCTAACTCTTTCACGAAGTCGTTTGCCTTGTCTTCTTTGTTGACTGTTTCAGAGGAGCAGTTGGACGAGCTGGAGGACGAGGAACTTGCCTTGATCACAAGGCGGTTCATGCGCTTCAACGACAACCGCAAGAACCGGCGGAAGGGCCACAACAACTGCTTCGAGTGTGGGAAGCCCGGCCACTTCATCGCCGACTGTCCGAAGAAATAGAAGTACAAGGAAGAGAACGACTACAGCAAGCCCAAGTCGAGGGACAAGAAGAAGAAGAAGCACGTGGACCGCAAGAAGGCCAAAGCACGAGCCTTCATCGCCTCCCTCAGCGACGTCGACTCCGACACTGAAGATCAAGCTGATTCAAGCTCAAGTGAGGACGATCGCAAGGAGAAGAAGAAGGACACCAAGAACGTCACCGGTCTCTGCTTCTACTCCAAGGAGAAGTGTGGAGGGTACTGCGTCATGGCTCTCAACGCCGATGACAAGAAGGACGACATCGACAGCGACTCCGAGTCGGACACAGAGGTACCTCGAACCCACGAACAACTTCTTCTTGAGAATGATGAACTGAATGATTGCTTGGTCAATCAAGACAAGCTGTTGAAAAGGGCTGCTCGTGAACGATCCGAGCTGAAGGCCAAGCTTGAGAATGCTTTGTTGGAACTAGAACTGCTTAGGGCTGCTCCTACTGTTTCTGAAGTTCCTGAATGTGATGAATGCTCAGTTCATATGGTTAGTCTAGCTTCTTTGCAATCTAAGTATGCTTCTTTGGTTGAGGAACTAGATTTGGCTAGGGCTGCTTTAGATGAAGTTAAGACTAGACCTATGTTGCTTGGTGCTTGCAAGTCTTGCCCTGCTTTGCAAAGTAAACTAGATGTTGCATGTGCTAGGATTTTAGAGCTTGAAAAATCTGCTGTTTTAGCTAAGTCTAAAATTCCTGAATGCACTGTTTGTCCTGCACAACTAGTTGAATTGAATGATGCCAAGTTTGCTTTGGATCTTGCTGAGGATGAGAATATCTACTTGCGTGTCATTCTGAGTTGGGTCTCTAGTAGGGAACCTCAGTTGGGTATGATGATTCAGCAGTTCAAGAGAGCTGATGGTGTTGGGGTTGGGAGTGTGCCTTATGACAAAAAATGGAACTGGTTGTATGAGAAACTGGATGAGTGCCGAGGGGTGAGTCTAAACAAGAAACCAACAGATGCCAGCACCTCTAAGCCACCCATTCCAAGTGAGGAACAAACCAGTCCCATGAGTGAGGAAAATCCCAAGGATGGAGTGTTCACTGAGCCACCAAGACACCCACCTAAGAAAGCTATCTGGGTAGAGAAACCAAACTTCCTTCGGAACAAGCTAGACACTCTTCCAGATATTGCTAGTGAGCGCCCTCCACCAAAACCAAAAGCAAAACCCCAACCAAGAGCGAATCCACAACCCAGAGTGAACCCTCAACCAAGAGTGAATCCCCAACAGAGAGTGAACCCACAGCCGAGAGCAAACCAACAGCCTAAAGAGCGTGTGAGGTTCCACTGTGAGTTCTGTAACAGGGATGGTCACCTTGAGGAGTTCTGCTTTCGCAGGAAGAAAGCTTTGAGGCGTGAGCGTGAATGGAGTAACCAGGACATGTACCACCCTTCCCATGGTGTACATGAGCCTAGGCCAGCTCCCTTGCCTCGTGGTGGTATGCGTGAGTTTGTCAGGCGTGATCCAAGGCCTCCTCTGTTTGACTTTGGACAACACGGCCTTGGTTACTCGTCTCGGAGGTTTCACGGACCTCGTTACCCTCCTTTCGGGGAACGTCCTCCTCCGATGAGACGTGAGTTTGTGGATTGTGCTGACCCCACTTTTGAGCAGATGGCTCGACACTGGTACTATACTGGCTACACTAACCCCAGTGTCGAGACGTTTGCTCATCCTTACTCTTACCTTTCTTACTGAGCAGGTCGGAGGCCTGGAGAACACATGGCTCATCGACTCCGGTTGTTCTCGTCACATGACCGGTGATCATAGATGGTTCTCCAGCCTCACCCCGGTGATGACCAAGGAGTACATCACTTTCGGGGATAACAGCAAAGGTAAGGTATTGTCTGTAGGTGCCATCAAGGTAAGTGATAATTTCATGCTGAAGCAGGTAGCTCTTGTTGATTCGCTTGGTTTCAATTTGCTCTCTGTTTCGCAACTTCTTGATGATGGCTTTGAGGTGTGCTTCAAGAAAGGAGCCTCTCGGATCTTGGACTCTCGAGGCGATCTTGTGTGTATGATCGTGCCCGAGGGTCAAGTTTTTCGTGTTGACTTCTCTAAGTCTTTCGGTCTCTCTCGTTGCCTTGTTGCTAGTTCTTCGTCTGAGCTTTGGAAGTGGCATAGGAGGTTGGGTCATTTGAGCTTTGACTTGCTCACTCGCTTGAGCACTCTTGACCTTGTCCGAGGATTGCCCAAGCTCAAGTTTGAGAGAGATCTTGTTTGTTCTCCCTGTCGGCATGGCAAAATGGTTGCTGCTTCTCACCCACCTGTAAATCAGGTGATGACTGATCATCCAGGGGAGCTGTTACATATGGATACTGTTGGTCCAGCTCGCGTTTGTTCAGTTGGTGGGAAGTGGTATGTCCTTGTCGTGGTTGACGATTTCTCGAGGTATTCTTGGGTTTTCTTCATGGAGTCTAAGGAGGAGGCTTTCCCTTTTGTTCGAGATCTGATCTTGAGGTTGAAGAATGAGCACCCTAATGATGCCATGAGAGCGATTCGCAGTGACAATGGCACGGAATTCAAGAATGCTCGTATACCTTTTGTCGTGATCATGGTCTTGAGCACCAGTTTTCTTCGCCTTATGTCCCTCCTCAGAATGGTGTTGTTGAGCGGAAGAATCGGACCCTTGTTGAGATGGCTAGGACGATGCTCGATGAGCATAGGACTCCTAGGAAATATTGGGCCGAGGCCGTGAACACTGCTTGCTATATTGCTAACCGAATCTTCTTGCGAGCATTCATGAAGAAAACCTCATATGAGCTGATGCATCGTCGAACCCCCAAGGTGAGTCACCTAAGAGTATTTGGTTGCAGGTGTTTCATCATGAAACAAGGTAATTTGGACAAATTTGAGTCTCGGTCATGTGATGGTATCTTTCTTGGTTATGCTTCTCATAGTCGTGCTTATCGTGTACTTAACCTTGAAACTAACCGGATCATGGAGACATGCGAAATTACCTTCGATGAAACTATGCCTTGCACAACCCCTGTCTTTGAGCTTGCAGGTGACCATGAGATGGGACAAAGCATCTTTGAGGAAGAGGTTGAACTAGCAGATGGTGGTGATGAAGATGAGGATGTGATCAATCATCTTCCAGTTGTTGCACCTGTACCTTCTACTTCGACTACATCACTTGATGGTCCAGACCCTACTTCCACTACACCAGGCCATCAAGATGTACCACTACATGATCAAGATGGAGAAGATCAGGTTGACACAGCTGCTGTTGAGGGGGAGGCTACTTCAGAACGTGAAGCTCCACGGCACATTCAGCGTCGCCATCCACCTCAGCAAATGATTGGTAACTTGCATGATCGCATCACCAGGCACAAGTCTAAGCATATTTCACACTTTGCACATTCTGCATTTGTTGCCTCTTTTGAACCCCGAGATGTTGGACACGCTCTGTCTGATCCAAACTGGGTCAATGCCATGCATGAGGAGTTAGAGAACTTTGAGCGAAATCGAGTTTGGGTGTTAGTTGAACCTCCACCAAATTACCATCCTATAGGAACCAAATGGGTTTTCAAAAACAAACAAGGTGAGGATGGGTTGGTTGTGAGAAACAAAGCGAGGTTGGTTGCCCAGGGTTTCAGCCAGAAAGAAGGGATAGATTATGAGGAAACCACTACAAGAAACCATTTATTCTATGACAGAACAATTTCGTCATAGATCACTGAAAATTCGTCATAAAATAGTGTTTATGACGGTTTCAAAAAACGTCATGGATTGAGCGTCACAGATTAAATCGCGTGACGGTTTAACTGAATCCATCACAGATTGAAGCAATCCGTGATGATTTCTAATCGTCATAGAATGGTTTTGAGCCCGTGTAGCCCAGTCCAGGCCCAATCTTTATGACAAAAATGAACGTCACAAATTTCGTCATGGATTGAATAGACTGCTGACATGGCATCGACATGGATGTTGACATGGCGCCGACGTGGACACTGACACGGCGCTGACGTGGACACTGACATGGCGCTGACATGGCGATGCTGACGTGGCTTTCCATGCTAACGTGGCCGCTGACATGGATGATGACGTGTACAATGACGTCATCATGGCAGCCCATTTATTAACGGGCCAAAATAAAAACAGCCCATTTATTAATGGGCCAAAATGATAAATCGGCCCATTTAACAGAATGATCAATTCAGCCCACAAGACATACAAAATTTATCAAACAATTTTACAAGAACCAAAAACCACTACCATAAAAAAATCCAGCTGTACCCGCACCAAAAAGTACACATACAAATTTTCATTCGGCGACACAACTAGCAATACATGCTAAACTTTAAAGCACTAATATGAAGATATAAGATCATGTAGATTGCTATATACTTGTTCCTTGCATCTGATCCCCAGCCTGAAAAGAGCACATTGTCAAATACTTTCAGTCAGCAATATTTGCAATAAAAAGAATTGTGAATTCAATAGACTACTATCAAATTATAACAAGTTATATCCTATTGGGATTAGGGCTCACCGAAATGTATTGCGGTTGTGCTGGTCATCATCTAGCAGCATTGTACAGATTATATTATGCACATGTTGTCTTCTCTCCTGCATGTCACCAAAACTAATGATAATAAGCATAGGGATACAATTTAATTATCTGAAAGTTATACTGCATGTCCCAAATTGAATGTATGCAACAAACTGAATACATGTTAAAGAACAAGCTCAATATTACATTCATGATTTCATCTTGCATCAAAAGCAATGCACAAGAGACTACGCCAGCTAGCAGTTTGGTTCTAGAAACAGAAACACAGCAAGTACCAAAATTAAGCTTATTACTAGTTGCATCTGATCCTCAAAAACCATCTCTTTTAGCTGGTGGTTCCTTGCTGCATCTGATCTTCGACCTGCAGTGAGCACATCTGATTATAAGATGTTGTTTACCTTGGGAAAACAAAAAGGATGCCAGTTTGTACCTGAGCATGTGAACAAGTAAACTGTATCAGATGATAGCCAAGAAGTTCTCCAAAAATACAACAGTGGTTGATAGTCAAGCTAACATGCATCATGAAAACTGTTGTACTAGAAGTACTGTGGTTGATCACAAGCTAGCAAGGAAGCAAGTTTTTTTTGACTTAGTATCGAAACTGAAAGTAATGGACGACTCTTTGAAACTAAAATTAATTCACATTAGCATGAAAATGACATATCACACCTAATCATTAGACACTATAGCATGAAAAATGAAATGTCACACAAGAGTAATTCACATTAGATAAACTGCTATCATTGCTTTCCTGAGAGAGCAACCTGAGAGAAGCTGCTCGTGCTGCTGCTGTCCACCTACAGCTGCAAGATGAAAATGATGCAAGATTAATTAACTAGGAGGGCATAGCATAATCACCATATAGTTTTTTTTAGAAACACCATGTAGTTAGTGGGCCAGACTGTGACGGATTCGTTAAAACGTCACTATATTTTGGGCCAGACTGTGACGGATTGGTTAAAACGTCACTATATTTTGGGCCTAATATCCAGTGTTGCAAATCTATGACGTTCTCTGAATACGTCACAAAAAATCCGTCACAAAATAAATGGTTTGTTGTAGTGAACCTTTGCTCCAGTTGCCCGTTTGGAAGCGATTAGAATTCTTCTAGCCTTTTCCGTGGCTAATGGTTTTAAGCTCTTCCAAATGGATGTTAAGAGTGCCTTCCTAAATGGGTTCATTGAGGAAGAGGTGTATGTGAGGCAACCCCCAGGTTTTGAGAATCCTAAACACCCTGACCGTGTCTTCAAACTCCAAAAAGCTCTTTATGGGTTAAAACAAGCACCTAGAGCCTGGTATGCTAGGTTGAAAACTTTCTTGCTTCAAAATGGGTTTGAGATGGGCTCAGTTGATAAAACTCTGTTTCTCCTTAGGCAAGGCAATGACACTTTGATCGTTCAGATTTACGTGGATGATATCATCTTTGGTGGTTCTTCTCATGCTCTTGTTGCCAAGTTTGCAGATACTATGGGCAGGGAATTTGAGATGTCCATGATGGGTGAGCTGACCTTCTTCCTCGGGCTGCAAATCAAGCAAAGCAGAGAAGGCACCCATGTGCACCAAAGCAAGTACACGAAGGACGTGTTGAGGAAGTTTGACATGGCTGATGCCAAGCCCATGTCAACTCCCATGGCGACAACGACGGCTCTGGATGCGGATGAAGATGGAGAACCGGTGGACTAGAAGGAGTACCGGAGCATGATCGGCTCCCTCTTGTACCTGACGGCTACGAGGCCGGACATACACTTCGCCGTGTGTCTGTGCGCTCGTTTTCAAGCTTCACCAAGAACCTCTCATCGCCAAGTGGTGAAGAGAATCATGAGGTACTTACTCTTCACTCCTGACTTTGGTTTGTGGTACTCTGCCTCCTCCATACTCACACTCCGCGGATACTCCGATGCGGACTTTGCTGGGTGTCGGCTGGACCGCAAGTCCACTTCTGGAACTTGTCAATTTCTCGGTTCTTCTTTGGTCTCTTGGTCTTCCCGCAAGCAATCCAGTGTAGCTCAATCTACCACAGAAGCCGAGTATGTCGCTGCTGCTAGCTGTTGCTCCCAACTGCTTTGGATGCGTTCCACTTTGAGAGATTTTGGCCTATCCTTCTCGAGAGTTCCACTCTTGTGCGACAGCACAAGTGCCATAAGTGTAGCCAAGAATCCAGTGCTCCATTCCCGAACCAAACATATAGATGTGCGCTATCACTTCCTGAGGGATCACTGCGAGAAAGGAGACATAGAGCTTTGCTACATAGACACCCAGAACCAGCTTGCAGACATATTTACAAAACCGCTAGATCAAGTCACCTTTGCTCGCCTGCGTGGAGAGCTAGGAGTTTGTTTTCCTTTCTGAGTTGGTTCCTGGGGGGTCTTTCGCTTGTATCATATTGTATCATATGTTTCATACGTTTGCATGTCATGTTTCATATTGCATTTGTATAATATATTGCATTAGATGAGCTTCTCTTATATATCCTGAGTATTTGTTTATGCTCTTGAGAACTAGTGCATAGGATTGTGGTGATTTTGCAATGTACTACTTATGCTCTTGATGATATTGTCATAAGAAATCTTGTGAGCTAAGCTTGTTCTTAAAATTGAATCATGAAATGCTTATCACCCATGAGTAGTCTTTTGTCATGCGCTGCTCTTGCTTGAGATGCTTGGTTGTGCTAGCTTGTACTTGGGCGACTTATTCTTTGCATATGGCTTATCATTGTGCTTGCTTTGCATTACCTAGGGGGAGCATGTCTTCTGTGCTTCACTTGTGTCAAGGGACACCTCATAAACCTTGGTTTTATATGTGCTTAATGAAAAATTAAAAGTGATATAAAAATATGGAAGATAGCAAATAGTATGCATGAAAATGCTGTTAATCTATGTTGCTCATTTAAAATCATCACCAGGTTGCTCTACTGTTACATGTGCTTGCCATAGAAGTAGGCTCATGGTCTCAGTGAGTTTGAAAATGAGTAGGAATGTCTTGCAAGTGTTAGCAATGATCTTATGTTGAGAATGTGTCATCCTTATATGAGCTTTTGTGATCTAGTTTGACCTTGCTCGAGTTATCATGGCTAGACTTTTGCTCATGTGGTGATATCTTTTATAAATTATTGAAATTTGAAATTCTGCCTAAGCCTCCTGATTCTATCATAATATCCTCATGTCGGCTATTTGTGCTTGCTCATGAACTGCTTCTTTGTGCTTTAGTTCATTTGTAGCATTTGTAAATGCTTTGTGATATATCTGAGAAGCTTGATAGTTCTTGCACTTCATAGCATGCATTGTATTCTCTCATGTCTTCCTTGATGTTTGCATTGCCAACAAGGGGGAGAAGTTCATGCTGCATTGCTCAAAGGGGAGATGTTCATGAGATTACATGCATTTTGTGAGATAGGATGCATTTAGCCAGGGGGAGTTCTTTGCTTTCATGCATTTGTTCAGGGGGAGTTTGCTCTTTTGCTTTGAGCTTTCGCTTGTCACATGATCGGTGTTGAGACCGTTCTGCCTCTTCTTGAGGGATCATGTGTTCCTGTCTCAATTGTGTCGAGCCGTTGCCCTTGTCTTAGGGGACTGAGACTTTTCATCTCAAGTGATCTTGTTCTTTGCCTTTGATAGGTTTTTGATCACTTGGATGAGTTCTTTCTTTCTGTTTCTTTTCTGTACTCGTTCTGTTTCTACCTTCAAGTCATTTGTGTTGGGTGTTGTCAATGCACTCATCAAGGGGGAGATTGAGGACCAATGGTGGTCACCCTTGGATGATGAGTGATTGACAACCGTTGAGTGGTTTGATGTGTCTCTTGGCTCGTGATGTGCAGGTGCAGGATGCGACATGGCGGCCGACGGCGCGCGGTGAAGGTCAGGCGCGAAAGGTTCATGCCGATGAACCAAGGGCGGTGAAGGATGAACGAGTAGGCTTGGACCGAGGGACCCGAAGAAGCCAGGCGGAGTCACGTGCGATCCGCATGGTGCATGGAAGAGCAAGAGTTCACGGCGTGATGAAGACGGCGTCGGTCGAGTCAAGCGGGACGGAGGCGTCAAGACTTGGCGGAGGCCGGACACGCGTCGACATCGAAGAGGTCGCGTGGCGGCCAAGCGGAGATGGACGGTTTGGGTGGTTTGGGCCTCAAAACCACCAGGCAGGCAGGTTTGCCGGTTTGGGCCTCAAAACCGGGGGCGCGTCCGGTGCGGCCGGATGGCGGAATGGAGGACACGTGGCGCCATCGCGAAGCTTGCGTCGAGACGAAGCGAAGTCGTGAAGGTCCCGTGTCCGTCCGATGAGTCTGCGAAAAGATGGACAACTTTGCCCCTCTGTGGGTGTGTATCTTATTTTCTGCAGTAGGGGTAGTTTAGACTTTAGGCCAAGGGCTATAAGTAGTGAAGGGGCTGAAATTTTCAGTCACTTCTTCCCTCTCCCTTAATTTTATTTTCTCCTTCAAGGCTAGGGTTTGCTTCAATGAGAGAGGATTAGGCTTAGAGAGTGATTACTCTAGGTTTAGTGCTCCAATCCAAAAGTGGGAGGATGAGGGTGGTTTCCTAGCCACGAATCTTGTTAAGATTTCAATCCTTAATCACTCATGGTTGATTCAAGGTTTGTCTCCCACGTTTTTCCTTTTTAGCCATTTTCGGGGCTATTTTTGGGCGAATTCGTGATCTTGAGTTTGGCTGCGTTTTGGGTCGGATTTCTTGGGGGGATTTGGTGCTGGGACATGTGCGAACACATCTAGGGTGATCCCCTACTGAATCCATGCACGAGCACCACGAATCTTGAGTTTTCCCGAAACCCTTCCTCTCTTGTGTTCTTGGTCAAATCCGTGAAATTCTTGGTGATGTATTGATCTTTCTTGGAGAAGATCTTTTGGATAACACTCACCAAGTTCTTGCGCAGCTATAGCGCAAATTTCATGGAGTTTGGACCTCGTTTGAGTGGATTGAGGGTTTTCTCCCCATGTTTTCAAGTTGCTGCCAGGAAGAACAGGTCAGACCGGTTTCGGAAGAGGTCAGACCGGTTTTTTTGTCAACTTGCTCCTTTTGAAGATCTCTTCTGGTGTTTGGACTCATAATACCACTGGAAACCTATAGTCCAAATATCATGATTTTTGGAGCTCGTTTGGTCTAGTTTTGCTATTTTTCTTGAACTCTCTATAGGCTGCCAGACCAAAGAGGTCAGACCGGTTTCGGAAAAGGTCAGACCGGTTTGGGTTTTCGTGAGACCGCTTTGGAGAGAGGTCTGACCGGTTTGTGCTCCAGTGAGACCGGTTTGTGATCTGAATTTTTGTGAGCTCGGCTTGTTTTTGCTTCCGCTTTGTTCTGAAAGGTTCCTAGCATTCTTCCTAGGTTCGTTAGCTCTTCCATAGCTAAGTGAGCTTGAGTTTGCTAGAACTGAATTTTTGTGAGCTCGGCTTGTTTTTGCTTCCGCTTTGTTTTGAAAGGTTCCTAGCATTCTTCCTAGGTTCGTTAGCTCTTCCATAGCTAAGTGAGCTTGAGTTTGCTAGAAGAGAGGGGTCCGGTTGGATTTTGGAGTCTCGTTTCACTTTGGAAGAAATTTGTAAAGGCTCCCATTCACCCCCCCCCCTCTGGTCGCCGTTTCGGTCCTTCAGTAGCAACGGGGACAGACAATCTCCTCTAGACATCAGTACAAATAATTTTATGTAAAAAATATCATCTACTTAGGCAAATAATAAATGCAGCCCTTGTGATTGTAGTTCGCCCCGCGCATGCTGTGTGAAGGAACTTCGATTTTGATTATAGCACTTGGGCAGGGAGTTAATTTATTCAAATACTACTTTATAGCTCATGAATTTAGGTGATTTTTTTATTTGATTTTTATAAAGTATCTCGAGCATAGACATCTTTGCTATAAAAATATTATTTCAACAGGAACTTGTATATTAAATATTGAATAGTTATGTCTCGGATCCAGGCAAAATAGGTCGTACTGCTTTATAGCATGTACTAAAGAGTGGGTACCTTTTTGTCAAACCATCGTATAGGTAAAAAGCTCAAATGGAAACTTAAAAATAAGTTTTCTAATAGTTCAATATGGAACTTATAGTAGCCATAATTCCAGACCTAAACAAAATGGGTCTCTATTGATTTATAACATATACTTAAAAAATTAAAATTTCTGAAAATTGTAATTATAAACACCTAAAATGACAAAGAAATAAAGCTTTATGGGAAAAAATTTTATTTGAAATCTAGAATATAGGTAATATCATATCTTACAAAAACTAGTCTATATTATTTTATAACGTATACTCAAGAAGTTTCCTTATTTTTTAAGCCCATCCCATCAGTAAACAACTTAGGTGAAAACTCAAATAAAGAATTTTTGAAAGAATTTTTATTTCAATTATAGAATTTTTGTGGTTCTAAATCCAAGCAAAATGGTCCCTACAATTTTATAGTATCTGCTTCAAAAATTTCATTATTTTTTGAAACAATCTTATAGGTAAACAACTCGGATGAAAAGTCAAATACAGATTTCTATGAAAAAAATATTTAAAACCTCTAATAGCTATGATGCTAGATCAAATAAAACAAAGTATATCCATGTTGATTTACATAATCAACTTAAAAAATTAATGATTTTTTAATACCGCTATGAGCGTAATTAGCTCAGTTGACAACTCAAATACACCATTTCAAAAACATTTTTATTACAAACTCTAGGAGTGATCATTAAGTAATTCAATAGTTTCCTCACCCAATAAGTAATAAAAATGGCCCGCTATATAGTTGGCCTCATTTTGAGATATTAGTTTTTTTTAATAAAGTGCAATTCCATATTTTAGTTGTATAGACATTGATTAAATCAAGGTTTATCCGATCTAAGTTAGAGATTTGGCTTTTAAATTGAGATATGGTTTATCCTCTCAATTGCTACCAAACTTGTTAATCACAGCTTCATCATTCATTCTACGACCGAAGTTTTTTTTGTTCTGCATATCCATGGCTCATTACGTATATGTTCATTGGGTCTTGCCATGCATGTTGTGTTCTTAACTTTGTTGAGTTGGATCCTCCCCACACCGGTATTGTGATAGCTCAAGCTGTTTCTGAGTGCTTGGTTGAATGGAAAATAGAGGACAAGATCATGACAATCACTCTTGATAATGCTTCAAACAATGATAATGCAATCACAAATCTGAAGTCCAAGCTTCTTGCTAGAAGAAACACAATCTTTGATCATATTTATTTCCATGTTCATTGTGCTGCACATATAGTCAATTTGGTTGTTAATGATGGGCTGCAGCCATAGAGTCTTTGACAAGTGATCCTAGGAACACAGTCAAATTCTTTAAGAGGTCTCCAGCCCGTATATATAAATTTGTGGAGGTTTGCAAGAAATATAATGTTAAAGTAGGACCAGGGCTATTTCTTGATGTTAAAACAAGGTGGAATTCAACTTACAAAATGCTCGATTCTTGCAACATAAGCAAGCATTTGGTTACTACTATGAAGTAGACAACTCCTATAAGTGGAAACCTGCAAAATCTCACTAGCAATTTTATGACAAAATTAGACCAATATTGGGAACAATGGCTCAGGCAAAAACTGCAATTTTAGCATCTACCTACCCCATACGTGTCACATCCAATTTTAATGACAAAACCGAATGCGATCTATATATATGTCAGGATCATTTTTCATACATGTAGCGACTTCATCGGTGAATAACAGTAACAGTATCATGGAAAAAGATATTACAAAAGACTTACAATTAACAGAGACACAGCTTATACTGGAAATAAAGGCTCCAACACTTTATAGACAGTCGACTGGGGGTTGCATACGCCTAGCATTCAGCACCGTCTTTAACAACTTCACAACACCTTCTGAACAGTGGTAAGCAAGGATGAGTCCACTTACGGTTAGTACTTGGCAAGGCCATATGAAATAACTAGAGAACGATTTATTATCAACTTTAAATAAATTAATCATGTGAGGGTACAATTTGCTCCTGATAGTGAACACGGGTGTCATAATAGTTTTTAACACTCTATTGAAGTTGTACACTTTCCCCACAAGTCGTCTATCCCATGTTGCCTGAGATATCTAGCTGTTGGTATTTCTTAAGTGAACACGGGTGTCATAATAGTTTTTAACACTCTATTGAAGTTGTACACTTTCCCCACAAGTCGTCTATCCCATGTTGCCTGAGATATCTAGCTGTTGGTATTTCTTAAGTCATGAATGAATCCGCAAGCACATGGATATACCATTGTGTCATTTCACCCTTGAGTATTCATGGGCATCGTATCTCATAGGAAACAAATGTGCAAGGGTCCTCTAGCTAGTCACCCCAAGAAGACAAAAGGTCAACTGGCCTGGGTAGAGGGGCTGTCTATGGATACAGATCCTATGATAGGTTAAGCTTGGTTATCAAAAGCTTGCTTTTTAGGCACCGGTCTACTCCTGGTCTATGAAGAATCTCCGGCATGTTGCTCTACGCCAAATCCGAACATGGAGGAATACACGGGATGGACAGGGCTGTTACCACCTGCCGCCTACCTCTTAGACCGTGGGGCACTAGGCAAACAAGGGTGACCTATAGCCTAGACACCGCATCTACATTATTGATCACTACTCTAGCTTTTGCAGAGCTAGAGTATCTGTTACAAGAACGGACAATGAACATGCAAGCAATTAATAACAAAAGCATAATCAAACCAGAGAACTCACCACCATAGATAACTCGGATACTTATATCACCTAGATCATATCCGACAAGGTACAAGCTAGAGAAGAGTGTCGACAAACCCGGTGCTCCTCCAGACTACATCCTCAGCCACTCCCTACAACTATGCCACCGAGTGGCTCTAAGCCTAGGAGCATCCCTTCCTCTCTTGCCTCTTGGATGTGTTGTGGAGGTGCAATGAATGAGGAATGAGGGGCGCTCCAAGGATGAAAACCGGCGTTGGCGCCAAGGGGAGAGCGCAGGAGGCCTTTCCCCACCAAAGTTAGGTGCTAGGGCTCCCTTGGTTCGGTCGACCCCAAGTAGAGCCACCCCACGACCGTCTTCATCTGGTCGTCTGGTAAGTGAGCCCTAAGCATGCATATTCCTCGGTGATTAGCGCAGGATTGGCCAGATCCTTCTGCCTTGTGGGCCCTTGATCCTTATGCTGTGTTAGGATGGCCTGAAGCTGTGTTTCTTCTATGTTTGAGAACACTTTACTTACGTATGCAGATGCAATCTCCTATAAACAATCATTCACCAAAACTTGTGGAACTAGTTAGAGTTGAATGCATATCTCTAGTTTGGTGATCATTATTGTGATGGATATATGTATAGTTGACGGTCGGATTTGGCATTTAAGAACTATCAAGAACACCCCCACACTTAACCCTTTGCTCATCCTCGAGTAAAGGTTGAGGACTAAGGTGATTGCAACTCCTTGATATGACATCTGTACACAAGTTATTCCAAGCCTAATCTTACTATGTGAACTTTGGAGTGTCTACCATGTTTTCTTGTGTAATTGAGGAACAAGATGACATAAACTTCAAGTTCCCTGCTCATCCTACTTAGAAACTTGCACTACTACAGATAGCACCATCCATAACGCCCCCTTCACCAGCGGTTTTGGCCGAACCACTGGTGAAGACTCATCACCAGCGGTTCGTAAGTGGGTGGCCCTGCTAGCCATTGGAACCGCTGGTGATGGGTACCCTTCACCAGCGGTTCATATTACGAACCACTGGTGAAGGTCCCAGCCGCCTTCACCAGCGGTTTGTGATAAGGGTACCCATCACCAGCGGTTCGTAATACGAACCGCTGGTGAGGGTCCCGGGCGCTTCACCAACGGTACACGAACCGATAGTGAAGGGTATAAATTAATTTTATATACAAATATTTCTTATTTTTATATTATTTTTTTGATATTTTTTCTTTATCTAGGATCATGTAACGGACAACCACAAAAAATTACGGCCTGATCGGACTTTAGTTGTGGCCTCTAGAAATTTATAAAGATCCAGAGAGGTTAATATAAATAGATTGCATCCCCTATTTAATCACAAGTGATGGTATGGTGTAGTGGTAAGGTGAGTAATGCACGAAGACAGAGGTCAGCAACAAGTGCAAAAAATTGTGGTGTTCGAATGGGAGGATGGATGGTTCCTTAGGGGGCCTCTCCCATTCAAATATATTTTTTTGCTATCATTTGATATTTTTTACGCGATTTTTAATGTATTTTTTAAATTATCATCACCAGCGGTTCGTGTTACAAAACGCTGGTGATGCACCGTTGGGGTTAGGTGAAAAGTGAGCACCGACTGTTGCGGTGCATGTACTTTTCCATGACCGCAACAGTCGGTCGATTCGATTTCAGCTGCAGCTGAGCCCCAACGGCTAGTAGCTTTGCTTGGGCTATATATACTTTATGTATTGGTTCAATTCAGCTCTCTTGCAACCTGAGGAAGTTTATAGCAATATTTGGGAGCTAAGAGCAAGCAAAGCACTAGTAGTGATTGAGAAGTTCTTGATTGTGAAGATTAGGAACATCTTTAGTGCTTAGTGAGTAGCAAGTGTGCATCCACCTTTGTCTCTTCTCTTGTACAGGTCAAGTGAAGCTATTGCTTGTTACTCTTGGTGATCAGCATCACCTAGACGGCTTGGTGGTGGTGTTCTTGGTGATCTCTCAGGGAAGCATCTTGTGAGATGTCCAAGAAGGTGTACACGGCGTTTGGAGTCCGCCATTCTGGAGGGGATAATCAACATCCACTAGATAGCACTTGATCCTCGTGTTGGATCAAGGGGAAGCAATACCCTCGTGTTGGGTGCTCCAACGAGGACTAGGGGAGAGTTTCGACTCTTTGATACCTCGGGAAAAAATCCGACCTCCTAACTCTCTCTCTCTTTACTTTTAGCAATTTACATTTCCGCATTTACTTTCCTAGAATTGCCATGCTAGATTAGGATTGGAACTAGGTTGCAAAACTATTTTCATCGATTAGATATTCACACTAGCTAGGTTTTGGCACATGGGGTGAATTGACTTGATTAGGTGTTAATTCCGCAAAAATTTGTTAGAAGCCTAATTCATCCCCCCGTCTTAGGTATCTTGATCCTTTCAGTGCCAAATGTTGTGATGTGGTAATTAATGTGAAAAAACGCTCAGTAACTGAAGTTCAGAATGACGATAAACTATATTTTTCATTTTAGGCGCTGAAGGTGTAACGGTAGTATGGTTTAAACAGTGCCAAAAATGATCCTAGTTTAGTAAGGTATGAAAAAAAATGCAGTAATTAATCAGTGCTACTGATATCTTGGGTATGCCATAATGAATTAGCCAAAGAGATAAACTCTGAGAAAGGATCTGAGTCAGGAATTAAACGCATAAGAAGTAGCCAGGCATTATTTAGCAGTGGAAATTAGTGTATTCCAAGTATTACAGATACATATATACTGTCACATTTTTTTATCGGCACAGTTACCAGTCCTTCACGTTTAAACCCACTCTGGCCTTCTGCTCATCGTCACCCCAATCTCGTGTTACTTACGCCATGGGAGCCATTAACTTTCTTATAGCCAAAATTGAATGAGCTCCTAGGTCATTGTCACAGCCAGAGGCGCAGTGAAATCAGCAATCCCACACTGCTAGGAAACCAGCAATCCCACACTGCTAGGAAACCCCACCACACCCCAGCCGTCCGAAGGCATTCTTGTGTCAACAGGACATCGCCGGCCTTCGATCAAAGGTATAATCACAGAGATCTAACTCTAACTATTATGTTTGTCCCTAAATATCGTTGATTCTTGCATCTCCATGTTCCTTTCACTGGTAAACCAGTGAATTCGCAATTTCGCATGCATAGTTATATTAGTTGTATAGGCTATTTATGTTTAGAATTTATTCTTTATTCAAAGCAAAGTGGATGATTTATTTTGTTCTGTACTTCAAAGAAATCTTGTGTAGCATCCATCTTGAAGTCTACTAGCTCCTGCATCACGGATAACTTCACATCAGTTTTCACATGCACGCAGCCATGTATAGCTTAGATTTCAGCCGTCTGTCACCAAATCCTTGGTGCCATGGGCTAGATCTGCATCGCAGCTTTCTCCTTTGTGGTGGGATATTTGAACCGCTGGAGCTCTGGCAGGAATTTCTAGTTGACATCTATTCAGAAGTTGTAAGATCATTTGGATTGGTAAGGAAATTTGAAGCTATACTAACACAATCTAATATGGGATGAGAGAATCTTAGATGAACAGTGGCGAATACATTTATTTCTCTACTCGCCAGTGTTTCTTCTTAATGCAGCAACGTTGGATCTTCAAGTTTTTCTGGTAGCTAGGATATTCCACATCTCTTATTCTTTCTAGAATTTTTTAATCATTTATGTGGTATTGGAATATATATAGGGTCTATATTGTTTCTTCAACATGCATCATTCCATTTGATCGTTATTACTACTCGATATTTTTTCTCTCAGGTTGCTATGGAAAACGAGGAGCAGCTGAACAACAACAATGAAGAAGATCTTGGCCTCGCCATTGGAGACGATGCGGACTGGAACAACGATGTGGAATATGATATGGCTGAACTCCTAGGAGGTGATGAGGACGATCTCGCGAACACTAATCAGAGTAGTGATGACGAAGAGAACGACCACCCACCATCCAAGCGTTCGAAACGCTTCACTGTGCCGCAGGTTCAAGAACTGGAAGCGTAAGACACTGCCCATAATCATTGAATCACTGCACATTTATTTTTGTTGGAAAGAATGTATATGATCTCATCTCTTCTATCTTTGTGCAGTAAGTACCAACTGTGTACCCACCCAGATGCTGAGACGCGTCAGGAACTTGGTGCAAGAATTGGTTTAGAGGAAAGGCAGGTCAGATTCTGGTTCCAAAACCGGCGCTCGGCAATGAAGGTATTGTGCGTATCTCTGATATTATCAAGTCATCTGTTCATGGTTATTGTGCGTATCTCTGATATGTTCCTAAATACTCCCTCCGTTGTCAAATATATGACTTTTGATACAAATGAGCTCATTTTTTTAGATAATTAGCTTGTCCTAAAGGTCATATATTTAGGACATTTAGCTTTTTCATATACATCTATGACATTTAGGGACAGAGGTAGTGTAGTGGTACAAGTCTGCTCTGTTAATTGTCAAAAATTACGAATTAGGCTAAATTTATAGATGTGGATGAAAAATAATGACAGTTTTAATTTCTTATATTGACATTTGAAGCTGAAGACATGTGGAATCGAGATGAAGGGCATGCAAGAAGAAAATACCAGGCTGCTCGCTGAGAACAAGAAACTCAGGCAAATGATTACGGATCGGACATGCTTCAGATGCCTCGACCCTACAGGGGAAATCCAGAGAACGTCGCCAGACATGTGGCAACTGCTCACTGAAAATGCAAGGCTCAAGGAGGAGTTGCTGCAAGCCAAGGCTTCCCTGGACAGCTTCCGTCAGTCAGAGCGTAGTCCTTACGCTGTGTCATCCGAGCATCCGGCGTCAGATTACACGAATCCAGTGCCATTCACTTATGATTGCAGAACCAGCCAGGCCACACTCCTCTCGCATGCTCAACGTGCCTTGAAAGAGTTTGCCATGGTAGCGACGAAGGGTCAGCCGTTGTGGCTGCAGACCACCGACGGCGAGGTGCTCAGCGACCAGCAATACAGTGTGGATACGTTCCCTGGGTTACTCGGAATCTGCCCACTGGGGTTTATCGCGGAGGCCACAAGGGACACTGATGTTATCAAAAGCACTGCCATGGACATCGTCAGCATCCTCACTGATGCGGTAACACTACAAACTTAACTAAACCTGCATACTGCATTCCAGATTTCTAGCAATGTTCAGCAAGAGTGTTTTAGGTGTAGATATATATATGTATATATATAACATTTGTGCACCGTATTTTCCTAGCTAGGCCCACTGGTCTGATATGTTTTCTGGAATAGTGGCATATGTGAACTCAAGCAATGCCATCTCCAGCGGCGCTTCCTCTTCGCGCGACGGGCTGATTCAACTGGTGAACTCATGACCGATCTCGATCGAGCACATACGCTATATATGTTCACTTTGAGTATGGTCGACTGCTACTAAGGTGGATGGGTTTAATTGATTCTGTGGAGTACTTTGCAGATGGATGTTGATTTTTGGGTGCAATCGCCACGCCTGCCAACCCGCAACGTCAAGTTTATGAGGTTTAGCAAGATGATGCCAAACAGGCAGTGGGCTGTGGTAGACGTGTCTCTTGTTGGCAATGGAGTTCAACAGGAAAGCAGCAGTACCGCGGACTACAGGTTGCTGCCGTCCGGCTGCCTCCTTGAGGACATGAGTGGTGGCTTCTGCAAGGTACTACTCTACCACAATTCCCAGTATTTGATTGTGTTCATCTTAATTCTCCAGCACATCAAATTATGTATGAAAATAAAAAAAATCCCCCAAGTCAGTTATTTAACTATTAAATTTGATATTTCCTGTCTTAAACTTTTTGCTTGCACATATGAATGTATATCAAATGAGTTCTTTAGAAATAATATCATGCATGTATATTCGTGTATGTATGGCTCTTTAAATTCTGTGGTTTCACATCTTTCGAGTATATATATGTGTAGCTTAATTGCGCAGCCCTTTAAATTCAATAGTACATATCAATTCTCTGCAAAGTCTTTCATATCGGAACAGCTGATAACTTTTTGCTGTAATTTCCTTTGGGGCACAGCATTTGGCGTACATCGCCATGATAGTATATAGCTGAAAATATATGGCATGAAAAAACTTATGCTTACATATGCTAAGACGCTGAGAGAGACTTCACAAAATTTGAATGTATGCAACCTGTCTTGGCCTTTAAAATTCTTTGTGTGCACTCCAGGTCACATGGCTTGTGCACGGGCAGTACCATGAAACCACTGTGCCAACACACTACAGACAATTTGTCCAGTCAGGGAAAGCCTTTGGTGCATGCCGTTGGCTAAGATCACTCGAGAGGCAGTGTGAGTACATGTCCGTTATGAATTCCAGCAATGTTCCAAGAAGCAGCACCAGCAGCAGCTCAGCAGGTAAGTCATCATACAAAGCAAAACAAATAACTCAAAAAGGCATATATATGCAATTGTACTTGCATCGAAATTTTAGTGATCCATTTTGTGGAAACCCTGCAGGAGCACCCATAACGGCTCTGGGGAGAAAGGGTGTCTTGGAGCTGGCCCAGCGGATGACGGCGAGCTTCTACGCCGCCGTCTCGGGCCCGGTCACCGTGGCATCAACCAACATTGTCGACCAGTGGTACGGCAGCAGCGACGCCGACGCCGAGCGTTTGCAGGCATTTGTGCGCATGGTGACATGGAATTGCGCTGAGATCATGCCCGGAGAGCCTGCCATCACTGTGCTGAGCGCCGCCACCACCGTGTGGCTGCCCAGCACGCAGCCAGTTCGTGTGTTGGAGTACCTCTGCAATTTGCAGAGCCGTGCCGAGTGGGATACCTTCGTCAATGGGGGCACAGTGCAGGAATTGGGCCGTGTTGCCACGTCTGCACACCTCCATGGCAATGCCGTCTCTGTCCTCCGTTCCAACGCAAGTCTTCATGCTTGTTTCCTTATGTTTTTCACCCAACTTTTAGATACCTGATGAGATCTAAAAACAAGTTGATTTTGTTCTGAAAAAAGGAATAACTTGTTGGTTCCTAGAAGTAATCTTCTGCTCAACACTTAAAATCAACTGTTATAACACTTGAAATCATAAAATTGTAGTCCAATCTCTATCATCAAACTGGTAACTGGTATCATTTTTTTTGTTTTTGTTGTAGGTTGTTGCTGAAGGAACGAACAACAACATGCTGATCTTGCAACAGACAAGCACCGACGCGTCAGGCTCCCTGGTGGTGTACAGCCTCATTGAGGAAAACTTGATGCGTGGCATCATGCGTGGCGCTGACAACTCCTCCATTTTCCTCCTGCCGTCTGGGTTTGCCATCTTCCCAGACGGCCATGGCAAGGCGCACTACGCCGCCGCGACTGCGAGCTCCTCCAGTAGTGCTCCCATCAGCCACAACAACAATGCAGGAACACTTCTTACCATAGCATTCCAAGCAATGTTACCTAACAGCCCATCCGGCAACCTTGCCACCGGGGCCTTTGACATCGCAGGACAGCGGATATGCCATGTGATAAAGAAGATCAAGGATGCCGTCGGGGCTGACAATGCCATCGGGGCCTGATGCCCGACCTTATGTGAGAAGAATAGCAGAGAAAGGTAGAGAGAATAAAAAATAGACTCAGTCGGCAGTTTATGTTTTCATACTATAGTGCATGAAATGGTAATAGCTAGGAATCGAGTCAAGCACAAGTCGACCATGATCTAAGCTTTGCGCTGGGCTTATCGCTAATTGGTGTGTTGGCTTAGTCTCTGAACTACCCAATCAGACATATATGGTTATTGCATTGGACCTCTAATATCATGGATTTGTGTTGTTGGTTTAATTAATTTACATGAGTCAGGGCTGAGCTTGAATTTTTCTTTTACCAGTACATCGATTATACAAATTTTCTTGAAATCAAGGGTTTGATATGCTGATTATATGTGAGTTTCTTTTGGACCATAGGATTTTCATTGGACTGACGTGACCATATCTGTAGTGTAAGTCAGCATTTTGTGCTTTACTAGATGGACTTCCCGCGTATTGCCATTGGTTTATTGTGTTTTCCAGGCCAATCAGTGCAGTTTTTATAAAGTCAATTTTTTCCTAAGCTACTTATTTTTTTCAGTAAACAATATGGCCATCAGTGTCATGATATTATGTACCACCAGATGTGCCTGGTATTGCTAATTCAGGATGGCAAGTGGTTGATGAAC
The DNA here is from genome assembly GCA_004135705.1 of Alloteropsis semialata. Classification (NCBI taxonomy): domain Eukaryota; kingdom Viridiplantae; phylum Streptophyta; class Magnoliopsida; order Poales; family Poaceae; genus Alloteropsis; species Alloteropsis semialata. The sequence goes on along the minus strand of CM014276.1, from coordinate 30,913,218 downwards.
AATCGCAGCCAGTGAGGCCGCAATGCTTCTAATGAGTGCTTCTTTTGTGTGCGTAGTATGCATGCACGGGTTTGTGGCTTTCACTAAGTTGGATGTGGGAATTACACTGCTGGAGAAAGGGCTATCAGTATCGAGTCTAGAGGACCATAGGTACCAATTTTGGAACCGGAGCACTTAACTGAGACTAAAGGCCTCGGCCTTTGGTACCGGGTCCAGAACTGGTACCAAAGGGGGGTCTTTGGTACCGGGTCATAACACGACCCGTGTCGGATATAAATATCCGGGGCGTCTAAACCACAAGGATAAGACTCCCAAAATCTAAGAAGGGCTGAACCCTAAGAAGCCCATGAAGTGACCGAAACCCGCCGACGGCCGGCAGTGGTCCGGCCATGGCCCAGCCACAGCCTGGCACGTCATACCCCGCGTCGCTCGACCCTCGGAGGTAGGACGACTGGGATCGGACGAACCACTCTGCCTTGCCCAACCCTGCGTGGGTCGGGCAATGGGATCACTGTAGGCAGAGGCACCCGCCTCATCCGACCCGCGTCGGGTATGGGCCCACCGGCCCTCCCTTCGCCTCGCCCGACCCTCTCCGGGTCAACAAACCATCATGACCCAGGGGCTGGGCCTGTCAGACGTGGCAGGCTCGCGATGTGATCGGACACTGCCGGCATTAAGCGCCAGGGTGGGTGCCGCACGCCTAACGCGCCAGCCTACCCAGCCTAAAACTAATGATAACGGGGTGGCATGCTCGTCACCTGCCTCGTCATAAACGAGTGACGGGACGTCGCCTACCACGCGTTCGGCCCTGAGCAAGGGCTGGAGTGCTGATAGCCCTGGCTTGCCCATCATTTCTCCTAAACGAGTAATGAAGCTCTGGCGCGCGGTGCACAAATGTCAACTATCACTGCCGCACCCACAGGATGCTCATCATGAGCGCCCTCTACAATCCCTGACAGGACACGGTGACAAGCGGGGAAGCGAAGGCTTGCCCAACCCCTTGGGCCCGTTTTCCTTTTTCCCCCTCGGAATCTTTTTTTTCTTTCTATTCGACTATGTATCCGACCCGGCTCTTTCCCTTGGACTATAAAAGGGAAAGGAGGGCCATCCTTGCCGGGGACCGAGGACCCACGACCGAACACAATCAGTCACAATCCACTCCACATACGTACACATGCTCACAGAGACTTGGGAGCCCCTCCCTCTCTCGATCGCTTGTAACCCCTACTACGAGCAACGCGAGTAACACGAGCAGCAAACTGGACGTAGGGCATTTGTGCCTGATCCAGTATAATTCCTTGTGTCCTCTCGCGAACCATCTAGGCCTTAGCATGCAATCCACGAAATCTACTAGTCAGTCATTTCCGATGCCGATAGTTGGCGCGCCAGGTAGGGGCCTTTGCGTGTTCGCCGATCTCCTTCAGGCTCCGGATGGCCAGTGACGGATCAACCTGGGCTCCCGGAACGCACGTGCGTTTCGAAAGCCTGGACTTCATCACCACTGGTGCCGGCACGCTGGAGCGAGTCACCGTCGCCGCCCCAGCCAACGGCACCGATGCCGGCATCACAGAGGCCATCGAGGCCCTCGCGAGCGTTCGATTGAGTGCCCCAGAGTCCCACGAGTTCCCCGCGAACTCGGACGAAGGAGACCTTTGGGGACAGCTCAACACGTTCCTAGGACCACGGCCATCCTGGGAGGACACGCGTTGCGTCATGTTCGCCGTTGCGAGCGTCATGACCCAGCTCGTGGGAGGCGCGCCACTCTCTCCAGGCGTACTGAGCCCCGCTCCGCCTTACGTGGCGCCCTTCGGCTTGTGCAACGCAGGGGAAGCGATCTCCCGCTGGTTGGTCCGTGACGTGCGCCAGACCCCTGCGGACAACGAGTTCGTGGGAGTGATCGACCATGCCTCGGGGTCGGTCCTCGACTTGCTTGACGACAGCCTGTCGGAGGCATCCGAGACGGAGCTCGTTGTCGAAAGCCATCTTCCTTCTCGCGAGTGTTTCATGGCGGACACTCCCGACGGGGCGCTGGGAGAGGCGAGCGACGATGACTCCAGCCAGCCGCCGGCGCGCAGTGCTGCGGCTAACGCCGCCGCGATTAATGTCGCTGCGGTCAACCCCGTCATGGCCAACGCCGCTCCCACAAGCGTGGGAAGAGCTGCGACTGAACCACCTCAGCGCCTCCACCCCGACCGGGCGCGGGCCCGAAGGCAGGAGCTCCAGGATGCTCAACGCCAACTGGAGCAAGAACGCACGCGTGTGGAACAGCAGCGGCTTCGCATCGAGCAGGAGCGCGCACGAATGGATCAGGAGCAAGCGCGCATCGAGCGCGAACTTCAGCAATGTGACATTGGGGCGCCGGCACGTGGGCGCGCTCACGACGTTCAGCGGCAAATCGTGAATGATGACGGGGCCACCCCACTTCGCGAGAGCAAGCCAAAACATCGCGGCAGCCGCGGCGCTCTTACAAGGGCTCCCCCGTCACGCCAGAAGACCGGAGAGCCCAGCGCGAGGTGGGCGAGCTCCTTGAGCTAGCAGCGGCGCAGCAGGCTGAGAGCTCGCAGTCTCGGTGATGCAGCTCCCAGGCTAGCCAGCGTCATGCCTCGAGGCAGCCTCCGCACGACTGCGGCAACCATAACACACAGAACGGGTCGGTTCATCAGCTGCGCCCCGGTCCCGATGGGAGGCCGTAGGCCCCCATCCGTGGGCGTCTTGGCTCGGTCCACGATGCCCGTAGCATATTGAACGCATGCCGTCGTCAGCCGGTCGAGGACGATAGGGAGCCCCAACGCGGGCGCGCTCCTCGTCGGGGTGGCTGCTATGACAACGACGGAGAGGCGCGAACCCCGAGTCCGGACGTGCCGAGACCTCGTGCCTTCAGTTCCCGGATCAAGAACGCTCCATGTCCTCCGCGGTTTTGACCCCCGACAAACTGGCCTAAGTACGCGTGGGAAACCAATCCCGAGCTCTGGCTCGAGGACTACCGACTCGTATGCCGGGCTGGGGGGGCAGATGATGACAACTTTGTTATCCGACACCTGCCACTATACCTAGCCGATTCAGCCAGGGCGTGGCTCGAGCATCTCCCGTGCCAGATTCGAAACTGGACCGACCTCCGGGAGATCTTTGTTGGGAACTTCCAGGCGACTTACACTCGCCCAGGGAACCCTTGGGACCTCAAGAACTGCTGCCAAAAGAAAGGGGAAACTCTCCGGGAGTACATCCGACGCTTTTCCCGGCAGTGTAACTGGCTGCCCAACCTTGCTGACGCCGATGTCATCGGCACGTTTTTGTCAGGGACGACTTGCAAGTCCTTCGTCCATAAACTTGGACGCAAGAGCCCTCGCATGGCATAAGATCTTCTCAACATAGCGACGAGTCACACCTCCGGCGAGGAGGCGATCGGGCGATCTTTTACCATCCCACCGAGGGGAAGGGCAAGCGCGTCAAAGAGGCAGACGAGGGTCCTTCAAACCGCCAGAGCAAGAAGAAGAAGAAGGACAAGGGGCGACGACAGGACTCTGATGCTGCCACAGTGGCAACAGCCGAGCGGAAGCCGGGTGTCAAACCTCCAGTAGGGGAGATGACCGACCATTTCGAGAAGATGTGGAACAGACCTTGTCCGAACCATGAGTACCCTGTGAGGCACCTCTACAAGGAGTGTTCTCTCATGAAGAAATTCTTGGCTGGGGATAGTCGAAGGGGGGAACCAAGGAGGCAGAAGCCCGACCCGACCACCAAGGGACCCGAGGGGCTAGAGGACATAGTGGCTGACCCGTACCCGGAGCCCGATGGATGTCTGATGATCTTCGGGGGCACCGAGGCCTCGGTAAGCAAAGGTCGGGCGGAGGCAAAATGCCGCGAGGTATTCACTGCTGAGCCAGCCACGCTGACTTTCCTCTGATGGTCGGAAGCGGCCATAACATTCGATCGGGATGACCATCTGTAGTTTGTCCCCAGGCCAGGAAAATACCCGCTCATGGTCGACCCGATCATTGGCCGCAAGCGCTCACCAAGGTCCTGATGGACAGTGGGAGCGGCCTCAACATCTTCTACGCCGACACCCTCGACGCGATGGGCATCGACCGGGCGCGCATCCGCCCGACAGGGGCGCCCTTCCACGGGGTCGTCCCTGGGAAGCAGGCCGTCCCCTCGGACAGATTGACCTGCCTGTTACGTTTGAGACTCCATCCAATTTCAGGATAGAGACCCTCACGTTTGAGGTAGTCGGCTTCCATGGGTCATACCATGCCATCTTGGGTCGGCTATGTTACGCAAAGTTCATGGCCGTCCCCAACTACACCTACTTGAAGCTCAAGATGCCTGGGCCCAAGGGGGTGATCATTATGGGCTCGTCTTTCCAGCGCGCCTACCAGTGTGAAGCTGAAAGCTGTGAGCTGGCCTCGGTGACCATCGCCTTCGCGGAGGAGCTCGCGCCGATCCGAGCTCGTTTGGTGGAAGAGGCCCCCGACTCCAACCGAGTGATGACGTCTTTCTAGCCGATGGAGGACACCAAGGAGGTGCAGCTCGACCCGACCAATGCCAAGGAGAAGGTGGCTCGGATCGGGACCAAGCTATCCCCCAAATAGGAAAGCGCACTCATCGACTTCCTCCACGCGAATATCGACGCTTTCGCATGGAAACCCTCGGACATGCCGAGCATCCCGAGGGAGATCGCCGAGCATTTCTTGGACATTCGGCCTGGCTCCAAGCTGGTGAAGCAACACCTACGCCGTTTCAACGATGAGAAGCGCAGGGCCATCGGGAGGAAATCGCAAAGCTTTTGGCGACTGGGTTCATCAAGGAAGTGTATCACCCTGAGTGGTTGGCCAATCTTGTTCTTGTACGAAAAAAGAATGAGAAATGGAGAATGTGTGTTGACTATATGAGTCTCAACAAAGCATGCACGAAGGATTCGTTTCCTTTACCACGCATAGTCCAGATAGTCGACTCAACCTCGGGATGCGAAACTCTTTGCTTCCTCGATGCGAATTCCGGATGCCATCACATCGCGATGAAGGAGTCCGACCAGCTCGCAACCTCCTTGATCACCCCGTTCGGTTCATATTGTTACGTGACAATGCCGTTCGGACTCAAAAACACTGGAGCTACGTACCAACGATGTATGCTCAGGTGTTTCGATGACCTCATGGGGCAAACCGTTGAGGCGTACGTGGACGACATCGTAGTCAAGTCCAAGTAGGCTGACCAACTCGTGGCCGACCTCTAAAAAAATGTTCGACAAACTCCGGGCTAACGGAGTCAAACTCAACCCCGAGAAATGCGTGTTTGGGGTGCCGAGAGGAATGCTGCTTGGCTTCATTGAGTCTCAATGAGGGATCGAGGCCAACCCGGAGAAGATCGTGGCCATCGACAGGATGGGCCTGATTTAGAACTTGAAGGGGGTACAACAGGTCACGGGATGCCTTGCTGCACTAAGTTGATTCATTTCCAGGCTCGGCGAACGAGTCCTCCCTTTGTACCGCCTACTGAAAAAATCTGAACGGTTCGCCTGGACCCAAGAGGCTCTTACGCAGGTCAAGGCAGTCCTAACGAAGGCGCCAATTCTAGTCCCGCCGACCCCAGGGGAACCCCTTCTACTCTACATCGCGGCGACAACGCACGTGGTAAGCGCAGCGCTCGTGGTAGAGCAGGAGGAAGAAGGGCATGTCCTCAAGGTCCAGCGTCCAGTGTATTTCATCAGCAAGGTGCTCAGCGACACAAAAACGCGGTACCCACAGGTCCAAAAGTTGATAGACACCAGCCTGATCGCCAAGAGGAAACTGTGCATTACTTCAACTCACATCCGGTCGTGGTTGTGAGCTCGTTTCCCCGTGGAGAGATTATCAACAACCCCGACTCCATCGGTCGGATTGCCAAATGGGCGCTCGAACTGATGGGTCAGGGGATCACGTATTCCCCTAGAACTGCCATCAAATCCGAGGTCCTAGCTGACTTCGTCGCCGAATGGACGGAGACCCAACTACCGCCAGAGTTGGTCAGTCAGGAGTGCTGGATCATGTACTTCGACGGATCGCTAGTCAGGACAGGAGCGGGGGTCAGGCTAGTCTTTGTCTCCCCATAGGGAGTCCAGATGAGGTACATAGTCCGCCTCCATTTCCCGGCATCAAACAATGTGGCCGAGTATGAAGTGCTCATCAATGGCTTGAAAATCGCGATCGAACTGGGAATCCGGTGCCTCGAGATAAGAGGTGATTCCCAGCTCGTAGTCGACCAGGTCATGAAAGAGTCAAGCTGCGAAAGCGAGACTATGGAAGTGCGAAAGCTTGAGGACAAATTCGATGGCCTTGAGCTCAGGCACGTCAAGCAGCGATTTAACAAAGCCGCCGACGAGTTGGGCAAAAAGGCATCAGGACAAGAACTAGTCCCAACTGTTGTCTTTGCTAGCGACCAGCAAAACCCGTCGGTAAGCACTCCAAGCCCGGAATCGACGAGCACGGCGCAGCCCACCCAGGGCGCGGGGGCTGGCGGCACCCCGACCCCGATTACCTCCGAGGTTATGAAAGCCAGCGGCTCGATGGACGTCGCCGACCCGCCAGACTAAGCCTTGGCCGACCTGTTGGCCCTGGCGATCGCCACCCTGCACGAAGCCACCGAGGCCGACCCCACAGACTGGCAACTACCCTTCCTCAATTACCTTGTCAGGGACAAGCTCCCCGAGGACAAGGCCGAGGCCCGACGCATCGCACGTTGCGCCAAATCCTTTGTAATCGTGGAAGGGGAGCTCTACCGACAAAGCCACACAAAGATTCCCCAGCGTTGCATCCCCTTCAAACAAGGGAAATAATTGCTGGAAGACATACATGGAGGAACGTGCGGCCATCACGCCGCACCTCGTAACCATGTTGGAAACGCGTTCCGGCAAGGTTTCTACTGGCCCACAGCATTGCGAGATGCTATGGAAATAGTATGAACCTGCGAATGATGCCAATTCTATGGAAGGCAAACCCACCTCCCGGCTCAGGCCCTCCAAACCATCCCCATCATGTGGCCGTTCGTGGTCTGGGTCTGGATATGGTCGGGCCCCTCAAGAAGGCGCCTAGGGGCTTCACCCACTTGTTTGTCGCAATCGACAAATTTAGCAAGTGGATTGAAGTTCGCCCGATCACACAAATCAAGTCTGAGGAAGCAGTTAAGTTCTTCCTCGACATTGTCCACCGATTCGGAGTTCCAAATGGCATTATCACGGAAAATGGTACGCAATTCACGGGAAAGAAATTGCTGTGATTTTGCGATGAATATCATATCTGAGTCGACTGGGCGGCCATAGCGCACCCCCGCATGAACGGGCAGGTCGAGCGCGCGAACGGCATGATCCTTCAAGGCCTCAAGCCTCGAATCTTCGAACGACTGAAGAAATTCAGTGGTCGATGGGTCCAGGAACTGCCTGCAGTGGTCTGGAGTTTGAGGACGACGTCCAGCCGCGCAACAGGATTCACTCCTTTTTTATGGTATACGGCTCGGAAGCCATTCTCCCGACCAACCTCAACTACGGGTCGCCGAGGGTCCGCGCCTACAACAACGCCGGCAACCTATCCTCACTAGAGGATGCAGCCGACCAGCTAGAAGAGGCTCGAGAGATTGCATTGGCTCATTCTGCCAAGTACCAACAAGCACTCCGGCGATATCATAGCCGCCGGGTCCCCGAACGCGCATTTTAGGTAGGAGACTTGATCCTACGACTCATCCAAAGCAACAAGGGTCACCACAAGCTCTCATCCCCTTGGGAAGGCCCGTACATCATCTCCCGAGTCATCCGACCCGGCTCATACAAGCTACAAAACGCCGATGGCGAGGAGTACACCAACGCCTGGAACATCGAACAGCTACGTCGCTTTTACCCCTAAAAAAAGACTCCTTGTCAATATCGTACATATTTCACACATGACCCCATTCGCTCAGTAGTGACCCCCGACCCGTTACACAGGGTCGGCAGTCGCTCGGGGGCTAGCCAGTGTCCCAGGGGACACTGGATCCTGTCAACGCCCGATTTCTCTCGCGCTGCGTGTTTTTGGCGAAGGCAAGCCGAGGGAAGAGTAGGGTTGGAAGTGTTGGTCAGACCACGAGAGTAAAAGGCCGCGAAGGCAACGGCTCAGATGCTCACCAACAGCGCCAAATCCGCTCTACCTCGTGAAAAGCCCCAACAAAACACAGAATCGAAAAAGAACTTGGGGACTGACACACAAGAACGATTATAAACTTAAACGAGATAAAACCGAATTCGATCGACCCGGGGACACGTCCCGCCCGGCCACAAGTCTGAATACAATAAATGAGCTCAAAGGCTCGGAATAGTTCGAATGAAAAAGAAATAAACTAACTAAAGGGTCTGCGACCCGCTCTCCCTTTGTGTTGATGCAGCCAAGGTCGATGCCAGTGAGGCCACCTCTTCCTCCAGCGATTGCACCTCGTCCAAGGTGATGCCTGGCGCGAAGCCCTCCGCAAGGAACTGCAGCCCGATCTAATCATAGTGTGAGCGAGACACGGCGAAGGCCCGCCGCACACCGAGGTAAAGCCCATCTGCCGCTAGGGCTCGCGCCTGGGTTAGGATCCGGGAGACTTGGGTCGGCAGCGAGCTTGACCCCACCTCCACCCTCATCCCAAGATCGCCGAGCGCGGCGGAAGTAGTGGCATGAAGAGCGGCATGCTCATTAGCCTTCAGCTTTAGCGCGGCCTCGAGTTGCCGCTGCTCGGTTTGGACGCGAGCGATCGTCGCCTGATCCGCCCACGGCCGCGGTCGCCAGCTCGGAGGTGACGCCTTCAGCTGCGATCCGGGTGCCCCTCTCGACCTCCTAGGCTGCGCGAGCGCCTGCCTAGTCATGGTCCCAGACGCCGACGAGCCGGAGGGTGCCATCCCGGCTCGCCCGAGCCTCCACGAGCTCCTCGCGCGCCTGCTGCAAGGCATTCGCGGCTTGGTCCCGCTCGGCGCGGAGACGGTCGCGCTCGTCCTGCAGCTGACGACGCTCCGCATCTCGAGTGGCCGACTCGGAAGCCCATGACGCGAGCACATCCCTCTTCTTCTGCTCAGCGTCCTCGGCATGCTTACGCACCTCCTGAGCATGCGCCCGGGCGAAATCGGCCTCTTGAGCAGCGGCGGCTAGCTGTGCCACGAGCGCCTCCCGGGCCCGCATGTGAACGGCATTGACCTCCCGCCGTATGGTGGCGACCTGCTCCTCTGACACCGCCCAAGCCTGGGTACGCGCTTCCTCCGCCTCACGCCCGGCGGCGGCCAACTAGGCCGCCAACGCTTCTCGCTCCGTCCTCTCGGTGGCCGATCGGTCCCACACATCCTTCTCCCGCCGGAGGAAGACGGACTTGTCGCGGCTACAACTCATCAGAGACTGCGAGAGAATAAAAGGGATTAGGACTTGATTCCTCTCAAGGAAAGGCTAAAGATACGAAGGACGAGGAAGAACTCACATCGCCGGAGAGGATGACCACGTTCTAGAGTGTGTTCAGCACGGCATGGAGGGCTCCGACCGCGGAGCTGACCCCGGCCTCAATTTGCCGGCAGTCGTTCTGCTCCACGCTATCGTCCAGCGTGAAGACCGTGGCGTTGGGGTCCTGCTGGTCAGCCCATCGGAGAGGACGGCCTCCAAAGGCGGGGGCATCCCTTCCCAGGCGCATCACCTGCCGACCCTCAGCGGCCCCCACACCCGAGATGGGATCCGGACAGGGTTTGTTCCGGGGAGCTCGCCCCGCTCCTCCGGGACCACCGGCATCGTCTCAGAGGCGTCCCCATCGACGGCGAACGGGGACGCAGAGTCCTCTGCCACCAGGGCAACGAGCAAAATCGGAGCTGCCTCGGCACGGTCAACCCCCACAAGTTCATCCCCAGGCGCGCCGCGTGAAGCTACATCCTCCTCCTGCCAGACGGGGAGCCCCTGGTCGCCCAGGCCGTTGGACGCCGGGGTGGCCGGCTTGGGGAGGGATGGCTGAGATGATGGGAGTCCAGCGTCTAGAGCGTCGGGGTTGGGCGCGGCAGTGCCCTATACGCTCAAAGCAAGAAGGCCAGACCCCGCCACGGGACTGGGCGATCCTGGTGGCGTAACCCCCAGAACGATTGAACCGCCAGGTTCACCATCCGCGCTCGCCGACCCAAGCGCCGCCCGCACCATGGGGTCGGCGAAGCTAAGCCCCATCTCCAGTGCGGTGCCCACCGTCTGCCTCACGAGCTCCTTCCTGGGTGCCAGGGCAAAGGGCACAGCCCGTTCTCCAGACCTGCATAAGCGAAGAGATTGAGAACCTAATGATGACGAAAGAGGAGAAATGCGGAAGATAAAGGAGGGCGTACCTGGACGCCGATGGGAACGCCGAGCTTGACCTTTTCTGGGACGGCTCTTCCGACCCCACATCCTTGGCCCTCGGGTGCTTGACCCTGTCGGCCCTCGGGGACACTGGGGACCGACCTTCCCCGGTGGGGCCTCGGGGAGGGCTTTGCTCCTCACGACCCGCACCCTCGACGGTCGGCGCGTCGTGACTTGGAGGGTCGTCCTCCCGTGCTACCTCCTCCCAGTCGATGGAAGACCTGTCGCCGCCACCATTGGCGCCTCTCCTGGATCCCTTGGCCTCCTTCTCCTCCTCAGTCTCCAGGTCGGAGAACCCCAACAGGCTATCCTCATCGTCATCCTCGTCATCGGCCTCCCTGTCGACAAAGGGACCCATACTCGGATTCTATAGCCCGTCAAGAAGTGCCAGGCTACAGCGGCAGCGGAACTCTATCTGCTTCTTGTCCTTGGCTCGCACTCGGGCCATCTTCTCCTTCCGAGCGGCTTCGGCCCTCTTCCGCTCCACCTCCGCACACTCGCGGTTCTCCGCCCTCCGCTGGATGTCCTCGGGCAAAGGTGGACGCGAGAGGATGTAATTGATGATCCCCTGCGTGGAAACCTTCATCAGAAGGATGTTCATCACAACGAAAGAGAAAACCCAAAGAATCTTACCATGGTGATGTACCCGTTGGCGGGTTTCATGGGTGGATGATCCGGGAGCCGGTAAGTCGCCTCCCTGCGAATCACGGCGTCGCGAAGGCGCAGGTGGATCTCGCTCTCGGACAGCGGCTCGTGGGACATCGCTGACTCGGTCCAATCCAACCCGGGCGTCATCTGGTGCAGCTGCAGGCGGCGCGCCATGTGCGGGAGAACGCGGCGAGCATGGTACGCATGCTCGCCGCGATCACCCCCGCGCCGGTCACCTTCCATTGCTTCACCAGGCGTTCGACCACTGTCAGGAGGTCAGGGACCGACCGCTTCTCATCCTTGGCTGGACCCCACGCCCACTCCTCGGGGCGCTCGAGGATCACGCTCCCGGTGTAGAATGGGAAGGGGGCGTCGGGGTCGTTCCTCAGGTAGAACAATTGGGAATGCCATCCCTTGTTGGAGTCGGTGAGGTGAAGCCGAAGATAGCCGGCCGCCCACTTCCCGCCACGAAGGCGGATGCCGGCGCACCCCATAGGCCGCACCTCCCCCTCCTTCTGCACGATGTCGAGGAAGAAGAACCACTTCCAGAGGGCGAAGTGGGGCTCGATGCCGAGGAAGCCCTCGCACATGGCGACGAATGCCGCCATGTGTTGGATCCCGTTCGGGTTAAGGTGTTGCAGCTCTAACTTGTAGTGGTCCAGGACCCCGCAAAGGAACCAGTGAGGGGGAATCCCAATCCCCGCTCATGGAAGGGAATGAAGGAGATGACGTAGCCCGGCGGTGGCTGCGGGATGTCCTCAGAGCCGGGGACGATCCACTCCACCACCTCCGTACTCGGGCACAGGAGGCCCCTCTCCACCAAGCGATTGAGGTGAGCCTCAACCATCGATGAACATGTCCATGACCCCATTGCAGGAGCAAGCTTCGAGGCGAAGCGCTATGGCGGCGGCGGCAGCGAAGCGGGAAGCAGCAGCGGCTAGGGCAAGCGGAGGGGGCGTGAATAGATGGGAAGCATGAAGGAGAAGGGGAGAGGCCCTCTCCCCGTATTTATGAGGGCAGGGATGGGATGCGCCCGGGAAACACGCTGCAGCTCCCTGCCCACATCTTCCACGTCTTCTCGTTCTTCACGCCACGACCCGACATCATAAACCCCCGCGGTGGCCTATTGTCGGACGACTGAGCGGGCCCCAAAGGTAAGAAACCAGGCTAGGGCGGCCCAATCGAGGCCCGCAACAGCCCAGGAGTTCGAAGACCGGCTCGTGAAAGGTTCGAAGGCCGCTCCCGAGCACCACCCGAGCGAGGGGTAGGAACGGGTGGGCCCACTAGCAGCCAGTACCCTGATGCATGAGCGCCGAGGGCACCTCGACCCACGTTTGAGCCCAGAAGTGCCCAAGCCCATGTATCTTACCGGAAAGAGGCAACGAGCCCTCGTGGCCTGTCGGACGGCCGCGAGAACTAAGGGGGTTGGACGCCAAGGATTTGTTGAGATTGATCACAAGCTGATCCGGTGACTCCCCCTCGAAGGGGTGTTGGGCCTCACTCGAACCTACCTCTTTGGAGCTCAATGAGAGCCATACTTTGGCCTGTGTGGTAAAGTGCGAGGCATCTCTTACCCTCCATCCTATCGCAAGGAGAGCGTGAGGGGAAAACGCAAACAAGTCAAAACGATCCCCCGCCCGGGCACAGGTCACGGGATACACATGGAGGACGGAATTTCAAAAAGAGATCGACGATGCGATCGCAGAATACACAATAAAAAAACACTTTCATTCATAACAGAAATAAAAATATACACGGCACGCGACCGTAGAGAGATACAAATGGGAATCGCCACTTTTACGTGGCGATTGCGGGCACCTAAGAGGAGGAGTCCTCCTAAACCAAGCAAGAGGCCATGCATTCCAAGGTTGCTGGCCTTCTTTTGGCTTCTCCTCCCCCGGAGATGCCTTGAAGGGTGAAGGTGCACAGGCACGGCTCCCGGCAATGAGCCGATCACCGCAGCGCGCTCTGAGCCATCTCCGCCCTCGACGGTGAGCAGCGTCGACAACGGTTACCCCCAGAAAAACGGGCAGAGAGCCGCTTGGGGGTTGCGCAGGCGATGATAACCCGCCACCAAGAAGGCGGAGAGCAGCGCCAACGATCCACCATGGCCTCGAACCCTTCTGGAAAGGGCCCGCAAAATGCAGGCATCAGAAGGGGGGAGTGGGAGGATCGGCAGCGCCGACGACCCGAGCGGCACACGACGGACCGCCACACCACCACCACCGAGGTGACCAGTGTGGAAGGCAAGACCACCGTGTCTGGACCGGCGTGACATCGAACGAATGTCACGCCAGGCACCTTGACCCCCGCTCTTCACTGGGATTCTTTTGGCTTCAGCAGCCTAGGCTCCCGGTCCTTCCTTCTGGAGGACGCCTCTGGGCAATGCCGGCACAAGACTGCTCCATCAGAAGAGAAAGAAGAGAAAGAAACCAGATTGGATACCTAAAAGGCCAAGGGAGGAACCCCCATTTATAGCCAAGAGCAACCTTGCACGAGCCCCGCACGGGGGCTATAGGGTTTGGCCACGCGGCACAACCATGCAGCTGGCCTGAAAAAGACAAAAACCCCTACGGAAGAGACAACGACTGCGTGTCCTGAAAAAGACCGACAAGACCGAACGGGTCAGAATCGCGCGTGGCCGGCGCGCCACGCGGCGAGTTTCGACGCAGGGTGCAGGCCTATTTGCAGACGATATCGACCGGTGCCTGTTTCCTAAAAAGGAACGACGACCCTGGGCGACGACGTGACCACTCGGACCAGTCTCAGCATCTGAGCGAACGCCAAGGTTCGCCCAGCTGCTCGGGGGCTACACCCACCGGGTGCGCTCGCGCGCTCCCGGTGAAGGAAACGACAAAGGCTCCCAGATTCAGCCTCCGAACGAGTCTACGACTCATCTAGAGGCTCGGGGGGCTACACCCGGTGGGTGCGCGCGCACGGCAGGGCGAGAAGGATCTGACGCGGAGTCCCACTATAGGTAATAACAACCTAAACAGGGACTCGGGGGCTACTGTCGGATATAAATATCCGGTGCGTCTAAACCATGAGGATAAGACTCCCAAAATCTAAGAAGGGCTGAACCCTAAGCAGCCCATGAAGCGACCGAAACCCACCGACGGCCCAGCAGTGGTCCGGCCACGGCCTAGCCACGGCCTGGCAAGTCATACCCTGTATCGCCCAACTCCCGGAGGTAGGATGACTGGGATCGAACGAACCACTCCGCCTCGCCCGACCCTGCATGGGTCAGGCAAGGGGATCACTGTAGGCAGAGGCACCCGCCTCGCCCGACCCGCTTTGGGTATGGGCCCATCGGCCCTCCCTTCGCCTCGCCCGACCCTCTCCGGGTCAACAAACCATCATGACCCAGGGGCTGGGCCAGTTAGATGTGGCAGGCTCGCGATGTGATCGGATGCTACCGGCATTAAGCGCCAGGGCGGGCACCGCACGCCTAACGCGTCAGCCTACCCAGCCTAAAACTAATGATGACGGAGTGGCATGCTCGTCACCTGCCTCGTCATAAAGGAGTGACAGGACGTCGCCTACCACGCGTCCGGCCCTAAGCAAGGGCTGGAGTGCTGATAGCCCTGGCTTGCCCATCATTTCTCCTAAACGAGTAATGAAGCTCTGGTGCGCGGTGCACAAATGTCAACTATCACTGCGGCACCCACAGGATGCTCATCATGAGCACCCTCTACAATCCCCAAGACAGGACACGGTGACAAGCGGGGAAGCGAAGGCCTGCCCGACCCCTTGGGCCCGTTTTCCTTTTTCCACCTCGAAATCTTTTTTTTCTTTCTATTCGACTATGTATTCGACCCGGCTCCTTCCCTTGGACTATAAAAGGTAAAGGAGGGCCATCCTTGTCGGGGACCGAGGACCCACGATCGAACACAATCAGTCACAATCCACTCCACATACGCACACACGCTCACAGAGACTTGGGAGTCCCTCCCTCTCTCGACCACTTGTAACCCCTACTACGAGCAACGCGAGTAACATGAGCAGCATCGAATTGGATGTAGGGCATTTGTGACCGAACCAGTATAATTCCTTGTGTCCTCTCGTGATCCATTCGGACCTTAGCACGCAATCCACTAAATTTACTAGTCGGTCGTTTCCGATGCCGACAACCCGGAACAAAAGGTTTTCAAGTCAAAAAAATACTTTAACTCCCGGGGAGGCTCCCACACATGGAGTCACAAGTCACACGATTTTTCACGCGACCTCTTAGTTCAAGCGTTGCTTCCTTACCATCTCACCTACTCACCGCAGCTGACCAAGTCTTAGATGCTTTCCTTTTGAATTAACCCGTGGAGTACCCTTTGGTACCGGTTTGTGTGGTGGAACCGTCCAGTTTAAACCGGCTCAAGTGCATTGGATCGTCATTTTACTGACAATCACCGCTTACGCACTTCAGATGGTATAAACCCGGTAGTCCGTCAGATGTCCATAGGACATCTGAAACATCCACTTAACTCCGGCACAATTCACATACATAGAATTGCACCACATAGGAGCACAATAGACGAATTCACAACACACTTAATTATACAAGGAGTAGAGTTATTACAGACATAAGAACAAACTTAAGTGCAAGTCAAACTACAGAGTTCCATAAGAAACAAGAGTAGGACATATTAAGGACACTTCTGCTGACATCACTTATTCTAACAAAGACAAAACAAAGTTAAGAGAACATGTTGGGCTCATCAACATGCCTCTTCTTCTTCTGGAGTCCTTCCCTGCCTTATAGGAAGTCTTCTGGCGGCTCTGCAACAGTTATAGTATCTTGAGTACAAAGGTACTCAGCAAGACTGACCCGTCTACATACACATATAAATACAGACACACAAGGGCATGCAAGGCTTTGTGGCTGTGGATAGGTAAGACTTTTGCATAAAAGCTTACTAATATACATCCTAAACTTTTAGAGTCTTTAGCCGTTTAAGTGATTTCCTGAAAGACTAAATTAGCAACAGAAGTAATTCACACATATAGTTGTTAAGCAAGCCTCAGGTTTCATAAGCATTATCAACATTAACTTGTTACTATAGTGTCTATCAGCGATCAAGCGATATTCATACCGAGAAGTGCGGCGATCCGGACCAATTTTTTTATATCCCTGCAGGGCAAAACCTAGTCATACGCGTTGTGTGGTCCCCAGGGTGGTCCACACAAAGCACCCTTTCACTATGGTCACTCCAAGTCCTGAATTGCCCTCGCTCAAACCCAGGGACGCCCCCCCCACACCGGCCCCACGTCTGGCAGCACCCGACATGTGAGTTTATGGCCACGTCCCTGCCACCAACCTCGACTAGTCCAGCGAACCACATTTCAAGACTAGGAGCAACCACAGCTACATCAACTTACCGATTGGAATCTCCGGCATATGACTAGTACGTTCAAAGCTTGATCACAGGTAAACAACAACAAATCCTAAGATGATTGAGGCGATGTGTCGGCTTGGGACTCCTTTCCCAACCTTCACCCTCGCACCCGATCTCCATTTCATCTTTAACAGCAAGTAAAGGTAATAGAGTAAAAGCCTGAGCTTACTAATGCTATGATGGAACTATGAGGAATCTAAGCATAACTAAGCTTCACTAAACAAGGGTGTACTTCTAAGTTGTCCTAATCAAGGAAGGTCATGCAATCAACATTTCACACAACTCCTAAAACGTAATGCATGCAGTACAATAGTAAGACGTGATGTAATACTTAAAATAGGGTTTGGATGCTCTCGTGCTTGCCTTGATCAACTGCAGGGTTAGGATCAGCAGCAATAGCAGCAGGCTCGGGCTCTAGCTCCAACTCCACCTCTTCCAGCTCCTGGGGTCCTTCAGGTGGAAGCTCGACGAAGTCGACTCCTGAAGTTTCTCTTTTTTAACGATATGATGCATAAGTTAGCACACACACAACATAAGAACTAAGCTAGACAGCAAACCTACACTGAAAAACCCTAAACAAATTATTTCCTAATTATTTCTATTTTTCTAGAATTTTTAATAATTTTTAAAAGCATTAATGAATTATGATAATCAATAAAAAGAATTATTCTATTTATTATTATTAATTTCTTATTACCAATCATTATTCAAAATTTTATTTACACTTAACCTATTTATTTATTTAAATACCAAAAAGAAAAGGTATCTAAATAAATAATCTAATTACTATTATGAATTAAACCATTTAAACCCTATTTAAAACTAAATCTAAAAACTAAAAACCTAAACAACTTTGCATATAACCCCCTGGGAAAACCTACTATCTAACCCGCCATCCTTACTCCCTCTCTCTCACTTACATGTGGACCCGGCCCACTCTCTCCTCCTCTCCCTTCTCCCGTTCGTGCGCACGCCTGGTCAGAAATGACCGAGGCCGCGGCGGCGGCAACACAGAAACGGCGGCGACGCTCGGCTTGGCCCAGCAGTAGCTACCCACGCTGACAAGCGGCACAAATAGCCTCAGGGCGACAAGGCGAACCCGCGGCGCACCTAACCATAAGCCCTACTCGGCCGGAGCATGGATCCCCACGGCGGCGGCCCGAGCTCGGCAGAGCTTTAGAGCGGCACCAGCGTTCCGGCCAACACGGTCACAAACCCGGGCTAAGAACATCCTGGCAAGCTGCGCAAGAGCAAGGGACACACAACCACGCTATCTATCAACGATGAGGGCAATGCGAAGGTGGTCCTCACTATGGAGGTGCTTGCACGGCTCGGCGGCGACTGGAGGTAGAAGACGACCTCGGTTCTAAGGCTTGGGTGGATGACGTCGGGCAAGAGCGGTTGGATTGGAAAGCTCTCGTGCTAGGGAAGCTCTGGGCGGAGGGAATCGAATGGAGGTGGATCAACGGCGATGAAACAGGGCGGCGGTGGAGATGGTCGACGGCGATCAGAGGAAGAGAGAAAAGAAGAAGAGACGGAAACGACCGGCTCGAGTACTTAACCAGGGTTTCCACCGCTTAACTCGCCACCTCCTGCTTGCTCTAGATGCGTCGGCTTCACTCCACGGTGGCGCGTGGCTCGGCCGGCCATCGGCGGCAAGCAGCTGCATGGCAGTGCCAGGCCGAGCCGCTCTGCTCGACTGAACTCTGCATCTCTCTCTGAAACTCCGAATTCCTTTCAAACCAGCGAGTCCACGTCCATTTTCCTTCAACTTTCGAATGCAAACTTCTCAAAGTTCAAATACAAAAGTTGTAGCTGAACCATAGGGCTACAACTCCCTTATAAACATCAGAGTCTAAATCTCAAAGAATCAAAAGTTACAAAGCTGGGAACTTGGACCTATTTTCTGAATCCTTTGAAACTCTGAATTCCTTTCAATGCTGCCATCTTTAGATCCAATTTACTCTCAAATTCACATATAAACTTCTGGAGCTCCAAATACCAAACTTGTAGAGGAATGATAGGGCTACACTTTTCCTTATATGCACTGGAGCTAAAACTTCCTACAACACAAGTTGTGTTGCATTGAATTTCGGCCAAAACAAGGAACACATCTCAAATTCAGTTAACCCTTTCCAAACCTGCCACGTTTAGGCCAAGTTTTGTCCAAAAACCAAATGTAAACTTTTGAATCTTCAATACCCAAAGTTGTAGTCCTAACATAGGGCTACATTTCTCTCAATATAATCTTGGGCTAAATCCTTTTTGTTTGAAAGTTACAAGCCCTTGATTATTGACCAAAACTTTCATCACATGTGTTTTGAACTTAACCAAATTTGAGTACTTGAGTTTGAATTCTTCTCAAACTTAACCATTCCAAGCATTTTTGATTATTTGCTATCTTTTGGCATTATTAACTCAAGTTTGACTTGGTCAACCTTTCCAGGGTGACAAATTACCAAAATGCCCCTAGGGCTAACTTGGCTCAAATAAACGCTCTTAATCTTTGTATTTCTCCTCATTAGTGCTCTAATGACTCTCTTAGTGTCTCATTAACACCTGTGGTGTTACAGTTTGTAACATAACCCAGTACTAAATGGTGACTTTTATTACGGGGTTGTGCTACAAACTGGTACCAAAAGGTCGAGAGGCACTAGTACCGGGTTAAAGGGTAACCTTTAGTACCGGGTGGTATTATGACCCGATATAAAAGGTTCTTGGGGCCTACCAAATTTATACACAGTACCAATGACTACCATTGGTACCGGATTTTTAAAAATAGGTACCAATATGGGTGATGGATGGCCGTTTTTTTTTTGGTAATGGTAATTAATTAAAATGGAGTATTGGCTGTGGTAATTAATGGCACTCAACGGAGAGAAATACGTGGGAAACTGACTGCAGTAGTGGCGCTTAGCGAGGAGAGCAGAGAGGACAATTATCTTGGCTGCCATTATTGCCAAGAGTTTTGCTGATATATAATTTGATGTCACTATCCGAAATGCTAATTGTATCTCATATGGGTGATGGACTAATGACATTTGACTTGGGGTGTATTCATACTCATAGTAGACCATGCAGCACAAGCAAGGGTTTTTGGCATTTGGTAAACACATTGTAATCCAGATATCATAGATTTATATGGCATTAATTTGATTATAGCCTTTTCTGATTACTTTTATTGGAGCTATGTAGTATTTGTTGGCAAGATAATAATGATAGCTACTTGCAGAAGTGCATTTTATTGGTATTTTCTATGCATGAGCAAGTAAGGTTGGATGTGTTTATCTTAACACATGTTATGTCAAATGGGTTGTGATTTCTGGAACTTAGTTTGAAATGTTATGATCTGATAATCCGTTTCATGACTTATCTAGTGACATTCAGGATTAAAATGAAATGAAAAAATGAAAATTGCTGATATGTCAACCATGCGGCAGGGTACACCATGGCAAATTGGTTCAACATATTAGAAAAAGAGCTGTTGTGGCTGCTACTTGCCAACCAATGCAACTGCACTGGCTATCAACGCATATCTGACTTGTAGTTTTTGTTTCCTCTTTTTTTTTTTGAGAAAACACAGTGTTTCAGGATAATTAATTCTCTTAATATGATAATGAAAGAAAAAATATATGACATAATGTACTCCATCCATCCTGCTAGATGACTTAATTGGTACAGGCACCATGACCAACGAAAATACAACTACCTCCATATTGCATTAACTTCACATCGTGTAAGCTGCGCGAGACACCGCTTCAGGCATGTACAACAATTTAGATAGCTACTGCCTATATACCATGCCATACCATGCCACACATAGACAGCTTATAAAGTGGGTCATCTACTTAGCTATCCGAAAGCTATTTAATTCATCATAAGCACATAAATCATGGTGATCAAGTGCAAATTTAATTTGATCTTTGTAGCCATTTTGATGCTTGCGTGAGAGAATGGGTGGTATAGTCAAATAAGGCGCATGAGAGAAGCACAAATATAACAATAGGTACTCCGAATACATGATATTATTTAACAAAATTACAAAACGATTTTGATAATGCAGGTCTAATTTTGTTGCTGCCCTTAGCACTGTCGTATGTGCTCAACTAATTCAATCTTGTGTTACTTATGTCTAGATCGAGCACAGATAGCCTGGTTTTTGTTTGAAGTACCTTTATGTAGTATGGGTTAGGATTATCAATTATGTTCAGTTTTGGCGGCAGGGCAATAGATGCACTGGGATTCTCATTTAAATCCAAGGGAATTCTAACCAACTCCATTTTATCTTCAACTATCCCTATTATGGAGGATAACTACCACTTGCATTGTGTTAACAACATCATCATGCCTCCACAACCGTGCTAGAAAACGAACAATATAAAAACAAGATTGTAAAACACCAAATGCATATTCGACATCCTTCCCTGCCCCTTCTTGATGAAATGCATATATTTATGTTTTTATGTATGAGGTGATGATATTGTCTTTACAAAGGCTACTCACTCTGGATATATTCTGTCAGCAAGATAGTATGGCATATCATGTTGTGTCCCATTTACAGTAAAATGTACTCTTGGAGCTTCTCTTTTAATCGAATCAATAATAGTGGTGACTTCTTCAACACATTGATATCATTATAAGCCCCGGCAGTTAAAAAAAAAACATGCCATATAAAAATCTCATGATGCTACCGCTTCAAGGATCATAGTAGGAGTTCCTCTGTCATCATGAGTAAACATGAAGGCAACCTTTTGGGAAATTTTTCCATGCCCAATGCATACATTCAATATTTCCTATAATGCTTGGAAAGCCACGTGGCTCATTACATTGTAGAATTATGTCTAGTTCATCACTTGTCGGAGGGTGCAGGGTACTCTCCACCAAAACATTTAATCACATCTTGGGAAAATTTTTGTAAGCACTCCAAAGATGTGCTCGCGGAAATCTTCAATACCTCATCAACTTGCTCAGCCTGAGTAACATGTCCTAGCATTCGAGTGGCTGCAGTAGATTAGGATGTTATTGGCAGTCCATGAAGGTAGGATTGTTGCGGCAGAGGTAGCAAAGGCGTACTTGAGGTGGCTCGCCAGCGTGGGGCACTGCATCATTGTGGCCGCAATAGATGGGCCCTCGCGGCAAAGCAGCATGGAGAAGAGGCCACGGCGTTCGGCTGGGCCACCGCGGGCGAACATGAGGAGGCTCGCCACCATGGTGCGCCCTATTGTCAGGGTCGTGGCATCCGGCCCTATCGAACTGAGGAGCATGGAGCTGGGCCGGCGGCCACCGGACCACCATGTGGAGGCTGGTCGGTGTGGGGTGGGGCATGGTTCGCCCGGAAAACCTATATATCTTTTGGAAGAAATTTTTTTTATTTATCTTCCGATGTTTGAGATGTGTGCGTAGAAAACAAACGGACGAAATTAAAGTGCGTGGGATGCTTTGTCTGGTGCACAGCGGCTTGTGGGGAGAGGTGGACACATGTCGGCGCCCCGTTCGCTGCTATGCAGTGAGGGTGGGAAGGATTTCGTTTGGAATCTTATATTGTGATGTCATTTTTCTCACAAACCGTTAATGTGTTTTGGATTCCGTTTAAACCACGGTGTTACTTAGAATTTATGTAACAAAACAAGATCCAATATGAGTATATTTTAATTATTTTAAAAATTCGACATTCGAAATGTACTAATTCAACATTTTGACATACATGTTCGACATTAGCGATATATTTCTTCAAAATTGTCACAGAAAAATGTAGAACTAGTTTATTGGGATTGTTGAAATAAGTTTGAATAAAAGTTGAATATAGCATTTTAAAATGTTTACTATGTTTATATTGGCTTCTCTGTCCTGCACTTGAAGGAAGCAACACGAGTGATAATGTTGAACCAGACCGTTTGAATGGTTGAAACAAGTTTGAACAAATGCTGAATATGATGTTAAATTGAAATTGTTATATAAATATTTGAACATTTTAATAATAAAAGATAATCTGATTATTAAAACCTTTACTATTATTTTCAACATTAATATATATTGCACTCAATATTTTGAAATTATTTTTCCAACATTTCAAAACTCGAAATACGTGAATGTTGTTACTATTGTTAGTGTTCAACATAGTAGTATATTAATATGAGCATTTTCATATTTTTCTTCAACATTGTCAATTTGTGTTTCAACATTTCAGCTACATATCCTCTAATATAATTAACAACATGTTGAAATCTTGAAACTTACTGAAACAATTTTACATAAAAATTAATATTTTTATTATTTCTTTGAAAAAATTCACATCTTTGTAAATTTTCATTACTTATTTCAACATTTTACATCTCAATATTTTTTGGAAAATTATCATTTTTTGTTTTAACATTTCAAATTATTTGTTCGATTCAATCCTATTGGGTTTAGAAATCATGTGTTGGTTAGGGCCGACCGATCAAGTGCTCCCTGCCATAGAAGGTTGTACTGGTTAGGGTGCAGGGTTGTTGGGGGCGACTCCGTCCTATCGGGTTCAGAAAGATGTTCGGTTCAGGGGGTGGCCGTGTACCCCCTGCCATAGAAGGCCAAATTGCTTCGGCTTCGGATATACCGGTTAGGGTTCAGGGTTGTTGGGGGGCGACTCCGTCCTATCGGGTTCAGAAACATGTTTGGGGTTTGGGGCGGCCATGTACCCCTGCCATAGAAGGCCAAATTGCTTCGGTTTCGGATATACCGGTTAGGGTTCAGGGTTGTTGGGGGGCGACTCCGTCCTATCGGGTTCAGAAACATGTTTAGGTTTTAGGGCGGCCATATACCCCCTGCCATAGAAGGCCAAATTGCTTCGGCTTCGGATATACCGGTTAGGGTTTAGGGTTGTTTGGGGGCGACTCCGTCCTATGGGGTTCAGAACATGTTTGGGGTTTGGGGCGGCCATGTACCCCCCGCCATAGAAGGCCAAATTGCTTCAACTTCGGATATACTGGTTAGGGTTCAGGGTTTGTAACTTTTTTTTGTGTTCTCAACATTTGTTTTGATAGTATTTCAACATCTTCAACATTATTCCTGCTCATGCAACTCCATGCCTAGTTTCAATTTGGTAACATTTTTTGTTGTTGTACACAACATTTGTTATAACAGTATTTCAACATTTCAAACACTTTACTAGAGTATAGAACTAGGTTCAACTTTATTTGTGGAATGTTCAACATATCTATATATGTATTTCAACATATCTATTTGTACATTTCAACTTTACTAAGTTTAATGTTCAACATTGTTGTATTCATTAAGAATGGAAATGTTGAACATTTCTTATTTTGTAATGCTCAAAGTCACAATAAAAATTGACATAATGATTAACATTTGGAGCATTGTTTCATTGTTAACAGGTTCTTGCTACACTACTTGCTGATAAGTTGCTGTGGAAGATCAGTTGTCAAAGGAAATGCTACATATTAGAACTAGATTATATTACCTATAATTTGTGCTCTGAAATCTGAAGCTACCGAATGTTAAGTTTATTTACAAATTTGCAACTTGCAACTTCATTTTGTGAGTTGGTTCCCACCCGTTATGTTTCCCACTTAGAACCACGTACCCAGCAAAAAATAAAAGGCAGGCAGAAATTTTTGCGCGCGAGAAACACAGCGTTGCAACATTCGCGATAAAAAAGTCAGGCGCGCCCAGATCGTAATGGAAATCAGCGTCGCGAGAAAAAATTCAGGCGCGCCCAGATCGTAACGGAAATCAGCGTCGCGAGAAAAAATTCAGACGCGCCCAGATCGTAACGGAAACCAGCGTGAAAAAAGTCAGGCGCCCCAGGATGTAACGAAAAACCAACGGACCGGACTGTTTCCTAATATCTGGGCTTTCATCATCGTAATTGGGCTTTATAGATGATTTGCTTATATGCCTTCCGGTAGACATATAGGAGCCCCCTGGTTCGCCAGCCTGGAGCACAACAAAGGTGGGGTGTTTAGGTCCACATCAACGCATAGTCAACATGACATACAGGCGGTTTAACGTGGTTAACGGAGATTTGGACGTCATGTGAGCTAATTCGTAAGTTTAGAAACCTGAATGACATATCTTCATGAAAAGTTTTAGGACCTGACCTGCATTTTATTGTTAAATAAAGTTTACCATAAGTGCATCGTCCTATTCAGCATGCCATCGTAGCATCACTACTACATATTGATTTTCACAACCAGCTCAAAAGTCAAAACCCATTTTCATAGCCAGTTTTGGGAACCGTCAATTTTATAACGATGCTGAAAATTGGATTTGCACAATCGGTTCAAATAATTTTAATAATTATAATAGAAGTATCAGACGAAAATAAAATATAATATAGGCCCCTAGACCAACCACCCTCTTATCTATTACCGCAACTTTTCGCACTTGTTGTCTCCTCAGGATTTGAACTGGTGACCACTTGTGTCGCGCGATCCTCCCCTAACCACTACACCACATCATCAGTTGTGAGTTGAGACTGATTGGAGGTTGCAATCATTTTATATTAAGCTTTTTGAATTCTTATAAATTTCTAGAAGCCACATGGAAGGTCCCATCAGACCACATTTTTTTGTGATTCCCCTTACATGCATGCTCCAAGTTTAAGAAAAATATCAGAAAATATAAAAAACATTGTATGGAAATTTTTTATAAGTACAAAAATTCATTTAATCCATAAAAATAAAAAATATTTCAAAACAAATGAAAGTCCTGAGTGGGAACTTATATGTAGTATAACACATGTAAAAACTATTTCCATATAATATGAACAAAAATAATATTTTAGGGTGTGCAAACTTGAAACTTTATCTTGAGTGTATGAAAGAGTGTGAGAGATATATGCGTTTGTGGGCAATGTATAATCTAATTTTCTTTAAATGTGTTGAGTTTCTTATGAAAACGTTATACACCTATAAAAGGACTCCACGCAAATTTTCATAATTTTTGGATTATTTTTTATGTTATTTATTATGACAAGTGTAAATTATTCATAGCAAGACTTTTACTTTTTTATTTCTTCTCTAGGATATGATCTAACCTAGGGCATACTCCCTCTATACTATAATACAAGGCATTCTAGCAATTTTAAGACAGATTAAGAGAGAGAATAAAATACGCACCTTCCTATTTAGCTGTCGTAATTAAAGTTGTTCCTGAGATTAAGCAATGGAGAAAGGAATAGAAGGCAAGTATGCAGTAGAGAGACAAGGAAAATTAAATGATTACCTTTAATACTTGTCCAAAAGTCTTAGAATACCTTGTATTTGACAACAAATTTTGAAGAGAAATTTTACAATAGTTGAAACAAATGAGGATCGTCCTTTAGGCTAAATTCGATGGTTGAGACATAAGAGGTACCAAGTGGTGTCTATAAAAAAGGTACCAAACGGTACCAAAATAGGTGAGACCTATACCAAAATAGGAAAGTTACATTTTGGTACCTCCTGGTACCTTACCAAAATAGAAAAGTACCTTTTGGTACCTTCCGGTACCTTTCCAACCACCGTAAAATAGCTCAAATTTGAAACCTTAAATGCCTTATATTCCACGATGGAGGGAGTATGTCTTTAGATGCTATTTTTCTAGAATTCTTAAGAATTACTTGAGATATTTGTTGTACAACTTACAGGTGCTAAGCATGAGTACCTATAATTGTTTTAATTTTTATAAAATTGCAAATGATTTCAAAAAAATTACATATAAATATGGGAAAAGATAATATTTTAGGGTTGTGCACCGTGCAGTGTAGTTCTATACAAATATTTTTTGAATCTTCATAATTTTCTAGAGGCTACATCTTATGTCCGAATGGGCTGCAACTTTTTGTGGTTATCCCTCAAGTGGTGCTAGTTCATGAAAAATATGAGAAAAATAAAAGATTAATGTTTGTTGTAGCTTAGAACCGGTTGTGAAAATGGATTTTCACACACGATTCATGGCAAGAACCGGCTATGAAAATACTTTAGCATATGTTTTAAAAACCGGCTGTAAAAATGGTACTAAAAAACCGTTTAGCAGTCAACATAAGTCAACAGTAAAGAACAACTTTCCTAAGATCGATACACACCTTACGCCATCAAGGGGCAAAAAGAGTCTCTCTTTGAATTCAATTGCAGATGCACACGTAACTCCATATGCGTGATGACAATGGACAGTACAGAAAACAATGGTACAGAGATGATTTCGCTTTTAGCCTTTTACTGCAATGGCACAAAGATGGACAGCCGGATCGGAGTAAGCACAGGCACGCTCAGCCGCGGCACTGGTACGCGTTCAGGCAGCCGCGGCCTCCGGTGTACGCCCCGCCGCGGGCCGGGCACGACTTGAGGCAGGCTGGCTTGTTAGGATCGAGTGAGGACGCCCTGATGCTGCCGAGGATGCGGCGGCGCACCTCCAAGCCCAGCATCGACGACGTCGCCGTCGTCGTCGCCGGGGCAATCAGGAGCTGCCGCGCGGCGGCATACGGCCCCGTGCCGGCGAGCCCACCAGCTTCCATGCTGCCGCCGGAGACGGAGCCGGCGAGGGTGAGCGCAACGCCGAGCAGCGCGAGCAGAAAGACGCGCACCTTGCTGTCCATGCTCGCGTGTCGTCGTCCTTGGCGATGCTAGTGCTATCTCTGGTGGTTATATACTTATATATATAGGTTAGGTGCTATGTAGTCGAGCACTCGGAAATGCAGATGTTGGTAATTAAGGTGGCGGTTGGGGAGTACCGGTTTTCAAGGATGCAAACATGTTGTTTTTTGCTGTGGAGCTTTTGACAGATGAGCGTACGTACGTACAACATCTGCCAACCATTTTTCACCGCCAATTATTCATGGAGGCGACTCATTTTTTGTGATGTTCTTTTCTTTTTTAAGTGGAAAAAAACATACTTCGGCAGTGAAGGTACATGTTAACAAGGGGTAATGGACACTGGAAAATGAAATGTAAATGTATCAAGAGAATTCGTTCAGATAACAAATGTAATTAATTTATATTCATTTTTGCCCACCAAACATTTTTTTACTTCTCTCATGTAGGAAAAAAAATCCAAATAATTTTGTAGCACAAGCCTGATACTGCTAGAATTATCATGAAAAGTAAATTTATAACATATAAATCCCCGTGTACTTGAAATTATATATTTTTAGAAATTGACATAGAAGTCTCACTTTTATATACTATATCGATGTTTTTTAAGGGAAAACTATGAGGGAGTTCCTCGCAACACTTTTTAATTTAAAAAACTGGGCACATAACGTTACAAAAGGTTCAAACTACTTGCTCACTCCAATCACAAATATAAGCATAGTTTTAGTTTTTTTTTCTTGAGCCAAACATGCATTTTACCTTTGACCATCAATAGATCAAAATACGATATACGAATACAAAACGAATAGTTTGAATACAAATTTGCATTCGGATAGATGGTTTTATTGAGTCCATATTCTTCACAGATACGTATAATATCAGATATTCCATTTGTTTCTATATTTTATTCGAATACGAACATGGATTTGAATAGAGAAAATACCAAAAATTGATTTTGAATATATATCAATTTAACAAATATATTAAAATCGGATATGGATACGGATATCCATATTAAAGTATTAATCAGATCCGAATACGATATTTTGGATGTTCAGACAACCAAATCCGTCCATGGTTTTCTCTCCTCATAGTAGTAATGCAAAATTTTCCTAGAAATAACTATAAATGCGACCGGATTATAAAACCGGTACGTCGTGCAAGTGCAAACAGTGTTATTCGTGTGGGTCCCATTTGAACTTTAGCTAGTACGCTCGTTTGTGCAGTGGTAATATGGAGTTAAAGGGCGGACAGAAGGGTAGGGCCGCTAGGGCCATGGCCCTAGGCGCTGGCCCATTTCTTTCACACTGTAGTATACTGTAGCATGAAGGCTTAGCCCACCTATTGCAGTCGGCCCATGGAGTGGCCCTAGGCGTTGAGCTGGCTCAAGTCCGCCACTATTAAACGAAGCATACTGTGACAATTACTGGTTACTATTGCTAGATTAGAAATGAAGTTGATATAGCTCAAAGCCTCAAACGGTGACCTATGGCCGTGCCTCGACTGTCCCGTCAAACTATTCTGCTTGAAGGGCCGCCGGCCGGGGTCGATTCTGTGTGCATCTTCTACATAATGAAGATCGTCACATGTAAATGTTGGTTGCCTGGTTGGCACATGAACGAAAACAAAAGATCTTGTAGCTGTCAGTGTGGTTGCACCGGTAACATTGCGCCCAAGAAACTTGTTGCAAAGGCTGTGTGTTCTTTACAGGCAGCAGAAGTTCCGAGCAAGGAAGCTGGCCAGACACCAGCAGCGAACCGCCGACGCGGTGGCCTCGAGCAGGAAATTAACATCATCACCTGCCATCATCCAGCCTGCCCGCGGAAGTAGTTGGATATTTTTTTTCCTTTTTTAGGGCAAGTAGTTGTATTTTTTTATCAACTAAGACTAAACTCCAGATTTGACGTATAACTATTTGTATAACAGTAGTATGTAGACAATGCCTAATAGCACGTGCGTGCGCCTCATTACCGGTACCCAAATTCTGTCACTGTGCTTCATATGGAGCATATTTCTTTATTGGTCCAAAAGACAACCCAACACACAGAATATAGACTTGAAACTTAGATCAATAACTAAAAGTCATTTAACACAATTTAAATGTAGAAACATAAGATTTTTATGTTTTATAAATTTACATTAATACATTAATTTAATTTTAAAAATTTTTACAATTAGTTTTGTAGGGGCCGCGCGAACGCGTACCCCTCTACCCCCAGAAATTATGACGTCCACTCTCCTACTTGAGGAGATGGTAGGCAAATGCTCCTCCCAAGTGCAATGGAGGCCACTGGCCTAGGCCATGGCTCTTCATGATGGACACCTAGTACATGATAGACAGTGGAGGTAGATGCATCACCATTCACAGGAACGGAGTTGCTTGACGATGACATAGCTGAAGTACTCGTGTCTGCGTGATGTAGGCGTTGATGAAGCGATCCGTAGAGTAGCAGTGGAGATCTCAGCGTCGGTCTTCCCGATTGCTTCAGCGCTCTTTAGGATCGGATTTTTGGGTCTATTGGGCGAGGCCACCCCTCACGGATATGTTGGTTCATTGAGGGGGCCGGCTCTCCCTTTTTATTGTAGCGCTGCGCAACGGAGAACCGAAACCAACGTTGGTTTGGCGCCCCGATTAGGACGTGTACGACTCGGTAGTCGTGGGGTCGTTCCCTTAAGACTCGGTTCATGGTTAGCCGAGATCATTATCCAACATCTCCCCCGCCGGCTACAAAACCAGTCTCAAAATCTGGCACATGAACTATTCAAAATACCAACTTTGAGATTTACGTGTAATTGCACTAAGGCCATGTTTAGTTCAACACCAAAATTCAAACTTCACTATTCATTAAAGGGAATCTTACATGTATGGAGTAGTAAACGTGTGTTAATGACAAAACCCATTCCATAACCCCGGGTAACTTCGCGAGACGAATCTAATGAGTCTAATTAGGCCATGATTAGACAACGTCGTGCTACAGTAAACAATCTCTAATGACAGATTAATTAGGCTTAATAGATTCGTCTCGTGATTTCCCGTCCATCCGTGTAATTAGTTTTATAATTAGATCATGTTTAGTCCTCCTAATCTTGGGTTTAAAATTATGAATTCAAAAAAGTTTGAATTCTTCAGTGAACTAAACATGGCCTCATTTCAGTTTTAGCACCTGTCACCAGAATACTACAAACTAGCAAATACAGTGAATGTCACCGGCCCATGGTCATGTGCGCCTCGTTACCGGTGCCCAAATTCTGTCATTGTGCTTTACGGAGCATATTTCTTTATTGGTCCAAAAGACAACCCAACCCACACAAAATCTTTATCTTTACCTATTTCTAAAGAGAGGATCGCTTCTTCTCTATTTTTGGTCCGTCCTGACATGTGGGTCCCGATCTGGTCTCTAACCGCATCTCCACATTAGTTTCCGCATCAGATTAGAGTCCTAACTGAACCCTTCAATTTTAATCAATACCGTGATGATATAGGTATATCTGTCTATTACCTAATATTTTTTTTTCTTCCTGTGTCAATCCGCATGCCAAACAAAACCGTATAAACGGACATGCACGTCACATGGGAATCGACAGAGTCCTACAGTAGCTTGTGAGGAATAAAAAATAAATTTATTAACCTTCGCATCAGATTTTATGTAGTCGTTTCAAAAGAAAAAAAAAATCCGATACACGAACATGCATGTTCACATGGGAAAACAGACATTTGAATTGTCCCTTGACAATACACGGACATGCATGTTCACAGGCAACAAAACGGATATTTGAAATTTCATTCATGTTCACATTTATTACCCTTCGTCATATCATTTTCAAAAAAAAAACTGGTGCAATCATTTATCGAGGTCAGATTTAAGAGGGAGGCATTTTTCTTACTCTTTAGAAATAGGTAAAGATTTTAGAATTTAAAAATTTATTGATAAATATTTAAAATATTACCTTATAAAAAGTAATAGATCATCCTAACTGTATAAATCTGTTAAAATAGACGATCCACAACAATTTTGAAGTATCGTAGCAAATCCTATGTCTATAGAAAACCGGGGAGAATTTGAAAATCAAATCGTCGCGTAGGAAGATAGAAGGGAGATTGTCGCTAAAGGATGTCCAGAGACTAGCACAACGACGTCACCTGTATTGCTGCTCGTTCGCTCATGGCAGCAAAGCTGGCCATCACTGATATTCGCCCGTAGCAACGCACGTCCAGAGACTAGCACAACGACGTCACCTGTATTGCTGCTCGTTCGCTCATGGCAGCAAAGCTATATTCGCCCGTAGCAACGGGCATGTTTGCCTAGTAGACTTAAAATAGATCAAAATATAACATTTTTATATTTATATTTATAGATTTACATTAATACATTATTTAGAATCTTTACATAGTTTTGTAGGGACCGCGCGAACGCGTACCTTTTTGCCACAAATTTTGACGTTCACTCTCCTACTTGAGGAGATGGTAAGCCAACGACGCTCCTCCAAAGTACAATGGAGGCCATTGACCTAAGCCATCGCTCTTCATGATCAGCCTTAGACCCCGTCCAGGTAAGTATATTTGCAAGCTAACATGCCTCTTACTTTATTCTTCCCACGCCTCTTAACCCTGCTTGACCAGCCGGTATGGTACTATACTTCTTTAGCTAAACGCATCTGGTTCCCGCCTGGGCCTCATTACCACGCCATGACAGCCCGTATTGGACTCGCTTTCTCCCCAAAGGCTCACCGCTCGCCTAGGCAGCCCACCCGCGGGTGACGGCCCGCCCTGGCCGTCGGGCAGGCTGTTTGGGCCCTGGCTCCTCCTCACACATGTATGTTGGGCTTCTTTCCATTTGAACTATTCTTTTGGTCAGTGACATGTTGAATAATAGCCGTTAATCCTACTTAATTAATTGACCTGTGCTACGTAGTTTTCATAGCTATGAAGACCCAGCTAGCCACACATCGTGCCCAGCTAGCTGCCGTGTCCAACCCAGGCAATGAGATGCATTACTGAACTTGCCAACACATTAGTCCACAGTTTTGGGACCTCAAAATAAAGATGAGCTTCATCACCATCATAGCTAAAGATGCATTGTTGTAAGGGCATGTTCAACAGTTAGACAACTATTGTCTGCAAGATTCATGCCATGTCATAGATAGACACTTAAACAGACAACTTGTACAGTGATCCGTCTATTAGGTTGTCTATAAACTATTTAATTCATTCATGAACACTTAAATCATTGTGATCAAGGATAAATTTGATTTTTGCAGCCATGTTGTTGCTTCTATAAGAGACATCACCAGCAAGATCAACGGATTCATCAGAGACGTCACCAGCCAGTTACAGAGCTGCAGCAGGATCGACGGATTCATCGGAGGCTTCACCACCCGGCGAGACAGGAACTGGAATATAGAATTTCACAGAATGGCCTATGCCTAGTACTGCACTTGGGCAACTTTTTATACTGCCAAGTTTGCAAAGTTCACACATATTGAAAGTAGCACAGATCTGTTCACACTAGAGAGCAACAGTTCTGCATGGATCTCAGTTGCTTCTGAACTGGTGCACAAGTTCTGCATGCATATACAGGAAGTAAGGGTAAATTGACAGGAACTACCCTTGGCAGCTTGAATGGACATAGAATTCTTTAGTGCAATTCACACAAAAATCAAACATGCTGCTCACATATTAACAGAAATATCTATTCCAACAATTAGACCATCAGGCAATGGTTTTCCATCACACACATGCTAATTAGAAAGGATGATTCAGTGGTCTACCGATGTCAAACTTTGTTCAGAAACAAAGGGTGATACTCAGTATGTATCTGCAACACAATGGCACCTAATTACCGATTTAAATCATGCATGTAAATTTGCTATACAAGTTTCAGGCACCGTATAATTTGCTATACAAGTTTCAGGCACAACCTAGATAAAGTTCAATGATCCGAGTGTCTGTGAT
Organism: Alloteropsis semialata; assembly: GCA_004135705.1. Taxonomy (NCBI): domain Eukaryota; kingdom Viridiplantae; phylum Streptophyta; class Magnoliopsida; order Poales; family Poaceae; genus Alloteropsis; species Alloteropsis semialata. The sequence continues at coordinate 30,880,334 of CM014276.1, read as the reverse complement.
AGGCCATTCATTGCGGTTAAAAGCTAAACTATTTTTGGCTTTCAAAGTTCACCAAGCCTTTTAGGGCGTGTTTGTTTCCGCTTCTCTCACCATGCTTAGATTCTAAGATAAGCGAAAAAATTTTGATTCTCAATTCTCGATTATTGTAGTTCAAATCTCTGAAATGGATTATCAGAGAATCGAGAATAAGCAAAAATAATCAAGGTGTTTGGGTGGGATTCTCGCTTATTTTGACCATAAGCTGATTATAAGCAGAAACAAACACGCCCTTAGTTTGCGCCTCTCAATCTACTAGGTTAGCCTTTTAATTTGCAGGTACTAAGCCTCTGAGGCCCTGTTTGGATCCAGCAGGGCTAAAGTTTATCTCTGTCACATCGAATGTTTCGACACTAATTATAAAACTAATTGCACAGATGGAGGCTAATTCGCGAGATGAATCTATTAAGCCTAATTAGTCTATGATTTGACAATGTGGTGCTACAGTAACCATTTGCTAATGATGAATTTATTAGGTTTAATAGATTCGTCTCACGAATTAGTCCAGGATTTCTGCAATCATTTTTATTATTAGCTCATATTTAGTCCTCCTAATTACCATGCGAATATACAAGTTTCAGGCACCACCTTTATGAAGTTCAATATGTTTCAATGATAGGCCATTCATTGCAGTTAAAAGCTAAACTATTTTTGGCTTTCAAAGTAGACCAAGCCTTTTAGTTTGCGCCTCTGAATCTACTACTAGGTACTAGGCCTTTTAGTTTGCAGGTACTAAGGCTCTGAATATACAAGTTTTAGGCACTGTATAATTTGCTATACAAGTATCTGATATTCCTGAAACATGTTCATCTTGTTACTGAATTCTGTTTCAATAACAGTAAACCCAAGAGCTATGGAACTGCCAATATCACAATTAACTTTCGAAAAAGAAAACTACTACCAAATGTCTAATTAGAAAGGAGGATTCAGTGGTACAAACTACTAACAAAGAAAAATCACTAACATGATAGGGAAACAATTAGGACGACCTAAACCAACTTAGCTGTGTCCGCTGCAAATCATGATGAAAAGAGCCCAGGTCATGCTGTGCAGTGGTGCCATCTGTTGTACATTGCTCAGAGCAAATCAGAAAAATAAATAGAGATTTTTTTACCATGTTGATGGATCCAAAGCTTGTTGACGCATCCATTGTGTTGACGCCAAATTCGGCCAACACACCGAAAGCGCTAGAACGTGCGGATCGCAAACGGATCAAAACGTGTATCTGCCAAAAGAGGTTTAACCGGTTTAGGAAAGAGGTTTAACCGGTTTTGCCTGAATCGATCGTTCGAGAGGATAACTACCACGCTTACGTGATGGAGGATGGCTAGGTTTACGAGCAAACCAGCAAAGGGATAACCAAAGCACTTACGTAGCGAAGAACAACTAGTTTACGAGCAGACTAGCAAAGGCCGTCGAATCTCTCGCCCGGGAGGGACCCATCAGGGCGTGGACGTCGGCGGACGTGCCATAGGTTGACCAGCAAGCCCTAGGACGCCATCTATGGTCCTGGAGATCAGTAGACGAACAGCATGTCAAGTTTGGAAGAGAATTAGGGTTTGGAAGATAAAAGTAAATGCATAGTTGTTTGGATTCGATTGGAATTCCCTCAATCGGCTGTGACCTTTCATATTTTATAGGGAGGGAAGGTCTTGCCCCTTTAGGAGTCGAAACTCTTACAAAAGCCGTGTCAAAATACAACTCCTAACTTGGACTACACAGACCAAATCGGTCTAACCGCCCTGGCAAACCGGTCTAACCGGCTTTCCTGGGTGCAGAACTTCCCGAAGTCATATCTCCTTCATCCGAATTCCAAATCGGACGTTTTATATATGAATCTTGATCTACTCGATGAGAACTACGCATTGGGCAAGTCAAATTAGCATTTTGAAGACTTTGAATAGACCGGTCTAACCAGTTTGGGAGACAGGTCTAACCGGTTTTCTCTGCAATTAACAGGGCTGAAATCTTGTCGGAGCCATAACTCTCTCATTAGAACTCCAAATTGGACGTTCCACATATGCGTTTTGATCGTCTCGACGAGGGGAACACAATGGAGAGGTCCACTTTACATTTTGAGCACTTTTATCAGACTGGTCTGACCGGTGGGTAACAGGTCTAACCGGCCGGTTCAGCCTGATCTGACTTGGTACCGATTTTGATCGTCAACACATTGATTAG
>CM014276.1:30864804-30877117 GCA_004135705.1 Alloteropsis semialata | reverse complement strand
TCTGAAAAGGAAATAGTCCCTGGATCTGATACGCCTCCTCCTTAGCCGACACGTCTTCCCTCTTGTACTCGTAATCGGATCGGACTTCCGCTTCATCGGACCCCTCTTCAGCGTCGGCTTCCTTCTCTGTCATCTTCTGCCTTGACCAGTCAGCAGGCCCACTGTGCAGTCTCAACCTTAGCACGTCACCATCTGACCCAGCATGTCAGGTGCGAAAATCCGGTGTCAACAATTCCATGAGCACTTTTATAGTGGTGATAATGAATTGAGACTATCTCACTTGACATCGGTTAGGCAAAAGAATGATGAATCTGTTGCTGAATATATTAGAAGATTTAGAGATACAAAAAACCGATGTTATAGTTTGAGTATTTCTGAAAAGGATCTTGCCGAATTATCTTTCAATGGTTTGAAATCTCATATCAAAGAAAAATTAGAAGGCTATGAGTTTCTTACTATTAATCAAATATTACAAAAAGCTTTGGCTCAAGAAAGCCGAAGTAAAGATGCTCGCTCAAAATTTGATCGTCCCAACATGCATATGCTAAGCAATGATTCATTGGACGATGAGAATGGAGAGATATGTGCTGCTGAATTTACATGGCCGAGCAATTCTCAATCATATAGTTGTCCTTCTCTTAAACCGATTCACAAAAATTGGCAAGAAGAAGTGAAATTTACTTTTGATGTTTCCAAGTGCGATAGAATATTTGATGAGTTGCATAAAAATGGATACATCAAGACCACGTATACTATACCATCGCTTGATGAGTTGCATAAGAATGGATACATCAAAACCACGTATACTATACCATCGCTTGATGAGTTGAAGCGTCGTGCGTATTGTAAATTTCACAATTCTTTTTCACATGCAACTAATGATTGTAATGTGTTCCGTAGGCGAATTCAATCGGCCCTTAATGAAGGCCATTTGACTTTGGTTGGAATGCAAGTTGATTCTGATCCTTTTCCTAAGAATTTCTCTGTCAATACCATTGAATTGCAGAATCCTAAAGTGTTGATCAGGCCGAGTCAAGCCGATACAACAAAAGGGAAAAATGTAATCATTGGTGAAGCACGACCAGAACAGAAAAGGAGCAAGAATATGTGGCTGAAAAAAGACCCTCAAGTTGCAAAAAAGAATTCGACACTTGGGGAGCAAGCCAAAAGCAAAGGCACTGATCCTGACAGGACCGGTCAGACCGGTTGACGCCGGGAGTATCTGATAAATCGAAGAAAAAATCAAGGCCGACCTTTGAGGAACTTCTGGAGAAATACAAGAAGCTTGGTGCTACTCAGAAGCTTAGAAATCGGCCAGAAAAAATAAAAGCCTCATCAAAGCACCAAGAATCTTTCTCAACTCAAGGCAATAGTAGTGCTACATTGTATCCATCTTTTAGACCGACTACACCATGGTCCTGGTCATATCCTTACTATTATTTGCCTTGGGATTACAGTAGTATGAATATGCAGCCATATTTTGTTCCATATCCTGTTTCATACTACAATCATGAGCCATTACAAAGACCGATTGTTTCTAGTGACAATCTGGTTAAGGAAAGTGTATCCACTGATTTTGAGGTAAGTGAAAAGGGCAACAAGCAAGAATCAATATATATGCAACCAAGGTGGTGTCCTCCAGGCTTGTCCCGTACTCAAAAGAGAAAATTACAGCGGATGCGCAAGAAGTCAATGGAGCAACAAGTTGAAGAGAAGCCAGCAGAAGCAATGAAGACAAAGATGGTGTGAAGACCGAAGAAAGTTGCTTCAACTTCAACTTGAGCAAGACATCAAGACATGGCCAATGTATAAACATTGTCCTTAGAGCAATTTTGGTTGCTGAATGTTTTCTGATTCGTAAGCTTCATCAGAAAACAGGGGGCATATGTTGACGACCAAAATTGGCACAGGTCAAGGCAGACCGGTCAGACCGGTGTGCCTGACTGGTCTGACCGGTCCACTCCAGAAAGTTGCGGTGCCGAAGGTTTAAGGACCGCAACAATTGGTCCAAATGCGAGGAAGACAGCATACTCTCTGGAATGACCGATTATTTCGGTGCTAGGAGGCTCAGGAGGACCGCAAGAGTCGATGGAGGTTCAAGATAAAGGATTGGCGCCCGGACCGGTCTGACTGGTTTGGGGGACCGGTCAGACCAATTATCCCTATCTCCTAGTAGATCTGGACTCTTTTGTAGATTTGAGTTGTAATAGGACTCTCCCCACAGGATAAGACCTACCCTCCCTATAAATATAAAGGGATTCGGCCGATTGAGGATCATCCAAACGATCAAATACAATTTACCTTTTATTTGTCTTTACTTTTTGCATCTACTTTATGTTCTTCAAACCCATAGTCTCTTCCAAACCCTAATTGCTGTTCTTCCTTCGTCTCCACGGCGATTGAGGACGTTCTAGGTGGCCTGACCGATCCTAGAACAACCCAAGGTGCACACGTCCTGATGGGGTCCCACCCGGGCGAGCGCTCGTTGGTTTTCTCGCCGAGCTCCCAGCTGCCCGGCAGGAACCGGTCTGAGCGGTCACCGGAACCGGTCGACCGGTCTGGTCAGAGAAGCGGCAAGAAGCTTTTCTGCGCGTGTTAGTATTTGGCGCGTTTTCGTGTCAACACCACTATTCATCTGCACCCTAAAACTCTATTTGTACCGTTAGAAAAAGATCTAGTTCTACTGTTAACAGACCTCTTATCTATCAGACATCTTATCTATGCCCCTTAGATGATCCTTTGGTACCAAGTGGTGTTACCACACATTTCTCGGGTTACTACAAAATGAAAGGACCTTTTATACATGTGTTGTGTGTAGGTGAGATGGTAAGAAAGGTCCACAAAAGACGAGAAGTCCTGAGTTTGAACCCCACACACTGTGCACAGGTATATATCGTGTGAAAATCATGTTATTTGTGAGGTGCGCATGTGAGAGCCTCTCTGGGATTTAAAATATGTTTTTGGGCCAAATCCCTTGGTATCGGTTGGTAATTCCAACTTGTACTAAAAAGACTCTTTTAGCATGGTTAAATCTTCACCCTGTACTAAAAGCCCATTTAATACTGGATACGTAGTATCGGAGGCGAATCGGGTACTTAAAAGATTTCCCAACCGATACTGATAGAGAGTAGTGTTGAGACATAAAATAACATGTACGACACAAAGCCGCTAGGGCGATAGCTAGGACCGAGCGAGCGGGACCACTGAGCAAAAGAAATGACATTCAGGTCCCACCGATGACATGTCTGGTGTCAATGTGGCATCCATCCCATCCCTCTCAACTTCTGCAACCAAACAAAAAAACTGGGTAACCCTCTAATCAAACATGAGATAGGTTCATCTCAAGTTCACAACCCACAAAACTAGGACAGAGCCGACTCAACCCACTTGGCTAGATCCTAAACCAAACATATTCTTAGTGTTTGAGTTTTGCTTAGATACAATGTTATTCATAGTAGCTCTTCATCGGTTTGTGAGACTCTGACTTCATATTGCTTTAAGATTTCTGCAATTTGAATTGCGTACTTTCTTGTTTTTGCTTGTGTTCTTCATATAGGTTTTGTGGTGAGTTTAACCGAACAACGCGTTGTTTATAACAAGAGGAGACGGGTGCTTCATTTGTGGGGTTCAGATCATGTTAATTCGAAACTAAATCGAGAGTTACTCTGACCTGATTTAGATAACTTTTTTTTTGAAAACTACTTGGGCAACTTTTTCTAAAATAACATCTATACAGAAGCTCCATTTCACCTCTTCAACTATTAATTCAGTCTGATTTTCCATCCCTGGATAAACGTAAGAAAGGATCGATGGCCCAAGAGGGGGTGAATTGAGACTTTTTTCAAAAACTCAAACATGTAAACAACCTTAGCCTAGAGTTCTGGTGTTGCCCAAATGCTAAGGAAAAAATAATATATGTCCTTGGCAAGACACACTAACAAGCAAGATCCTAGGTAGGAAACCTTGCAAGAAAGAAAACTCTTAAAAAAATCGCTCAAAGTAAATGCAGGAAAGTAAAGATGGGCACGAAGACAACTGAATTATTCCCATGGTATTGAGAAGTTGACGTTCCTACTAGTCCATGTTGAAGCACTCACTAAGAGCATGGCTCCCTCTTGATTCACCAAGAATCAAATGCTCACCAAGGATACCTACTTCTTTATCTCTGAAAAAACGGCGGGCTTCATGGTCGTGTATAAGAAATCTTTTTTGGCTCCCACAAACTTCAAGAGCTCACCAAGAACTCCACAATACCAAAGCTGGCTAGGTGTCGTCAAACACCAAGAGTAACAAGTCCCAAAGACCTCACTTGGTCAGCACTAAGCCTAGTCTCATGCTAAATGCACACAAAGGACTTCTACTAGCACCAATTTCTTTCTTGATCTTGCACTAACCACTCATGTTGATCCTTGCACTCTCATATGATGTCTCAACTCTCTAAAGGTCCAAGAGCCACCAAAATGACCAAGCAACAGAGTATATATAGGTTAGCCACTAAGAGGTAGCCGTTGCCAACCCCCACAGACAATTTACACGCTGTTTATAATGTCGTTCTCCACGTAAGCGGCGGCATATAGTACGCGTGTACTTTACCAATGGTCATATCCATTTTTCCAATAGCTACCTTTAGCGCCGTATGATACGTTGACACACGAAGTACCAATGGTGCATCAAACGCCGTAGAGAATCGCCCAACGGTCAAATGACTTTTTCAACGGTCGTTGAACATAAATAATACGCAGCTCGTTAGCAGACTTTACGCTATGCAGAGCTGATCGAACTGCTAACTTATACCGTGTACTTTGCTACGTGCATTGGTGGATAATACACTATGTAGAACTTTGACCGGTCATCAACTCAGTATTGTATGTAGTGTAGATAAACTGTAAAGCCGGGCAATACGACAACAAGGTCAACCCCACATTGAATAAGGGTAGCGAAAACAGTGTCGTTGCTTGAACCCATCCCCGTACTATACGTCGTGCACTACATACCACCTACTTGCCCAACACTTTACTCTTTATACCGTTGCTTTTTAACAAATTGTCCACACATATAATATGGAGATATCTGAAGATGCAAAACTCGTCCAATTCAATTACTTTTAGTTTCTTTATTGGTTCTATATCTTCTTCCTGATGTTTATGGAAGGTTGAGGCTAGTTTTTGGGATATTGTGCATCTAACTCTTGACTAGAACTGGTTTGATCAAGGTACTAATTTAGGAAATCAAGGTACTATTTTAGAAACCCTTTATGGTACAATCCATATAGAAAACTATAAAGCCTATACAAAACTAATTAAATGTCCTTCACTTTGTGACATTTAGTACTAAAAATATCCTTAGCCTTCATGAATAAGCTGATTCACATCCAAATTGAGGGCACTCTTTTGTTCAACACCAATAGCATACTATATAAGATATATTTTCTTTCAAATAAAGTTATTCATATGGTGGTGCTTCATTTATAAATAAAACACGCCATCCATGGTGGCTATCGTCTAGATGCTTCAACATGGCCACGTAGAGCAGCTGATTTGGCGCCGTGCAGACTAAAGTCGCCTCCAAAACCATATATAAAATCGGATGGTTTCAAAAGTGAAATTTTGCTTCTCCATAGGCGAAAAATTGGGCTCGGTCCATAGCTGACAAATGGTTCTTTTCCCTTTCAGATGCGGCTCACGTGTCGCAGCATACCAATATTGGACCGCTGTTTCAAAAAAAAAAAAATGGACCCACAGGATGAAAATATGAAAATGGAATCCGAATTATCCGATATTCGTATCCGCTAAAATACAAATATGGATATCTGTATCCGTATTCGAATTTAATGTAGTACTAAAATGGACACATCCGAATTTGTTTTTCGACGATTTTCTCTATCCGGTTCCACATCCGTATTCGGCAATATCCGACAATATTCGTATACGACCATATGAAGATAATATTTAAAGTGTTTATTTGGATGTTAGTGATGATAGTGTATAATCAAAACTATTTAAAAAATGTTATCTCCATTACTAATGATTATGATATCAATTTTAATATCACTATTATTATACCCATATAACTATTTAAAACTTATCTCTAATTGTAATAACTAATGTAATTAATTTAAATAATAAAGATATATGAATATTAAATTAATTTAATACTATAGTTTTTATATACTTTTTAAAACTTATCTCTAGTTGAAAATATTTTTATATACTTTTTATTATTTCATGATAAATGTATATATTTATTTATTAAATATATATTTATCTATAGTTTATTTAATTTTTATATGATTAATTACTGAAATAATTATGGATAAATGTGATATTATTAACGAGTGTCTTTGTCTACACTTGTTATGTACTTATAATTTAATATTTACTTGTATAATGATTTTGTTATTTAAAAACCATCAATAAATAAAATAAGTAAATGTTGTCTTCTAAATCGAGTAAATATCCGAATACGTATCCGCATCTGATCATTTATTTTGTATTCGTATTCGAGAGCACCCGGATTCGTATTCGTATTTAAGTAAAAATATGATAAAAGATGCTATCCGAATCCAATTCCATGCCATCCGTTTCCATCCCTACGCGGAATACCAATATTGGACCCCGCCCAGCCCACCTCGGGAGTTACAACTGACAACGGCTCTCTCTCTCCTCGAAGCATCTCGCACAGACACGCCATACCCGTCCCACCGTTCTCATCGCCCGTTCGCCGGCAGCCGCGCGCCTGCGTCAGCCGCACCCGATCCGCCTCGCGGACTCCTTCCGGAGCCTCCGTCGCCGGGCGACCCCCCTCCGCCGCCTCATTCCCGCCTTTACTTCTACTGGAGATCCGTCTGGGGCTGCGACTGGTTTCTCCGGTAATACGGCGAGGGTAAGGGTCCCGACATCGAATCCGAGTTTTTTCCCCTCTTTCCCCCCTTCAATCTGTGGCCTACGGCTCCACCTAGCATGGTTCATGTCCCGCAGTTACCGATTAGAGCTGAATCCCCGTTATTGATGGCTGGGGTAGTGGGGGGCCTGTGGCTGCTGAGATTTTGTTCCGTTTCTTGGATTTTTTTGGGGGGCATTGCTCAAATCAGTAGCAGCCTAGCAGGCTTTTGTTTCCTTTGACTCCCCGATTGCTTGGTATTCTGTTTTGTTTGTGGGAAAAAATCTCAATACATGCACACTGCGACGTCCGTACATACTGTGTATTTGGGTTGCCTCCTTTTGCAATTGGAGTATTGTGGCGTGTTACGCGTGTAGCCACTTGTTTTGCCCTTCTGGCTCACGCGATCCTCGAAGCATATAGGGAACAACCAATATGTATTCTGGAATAGAAGTGCTCTCCTATATTCATTTCAATTAATATGATACTTGTTTTCGTCAGAATGTCGCAGGGTGATCTTCACATCGTTCACACGGTTCCTCCATCAGAGTGAGCATAGCGTGCAATGGCACGGAAGTGACATCTTGGACAGCAATGAAACGTTTTGTGTATATCAATGATGATTCGTGCCGGTATTCCTTCTGTGACAATCGGATATCCAATACCAAATATAATTTGTGGAATTTTATCCCGAAAAACTTATGGGAGCAATTCAGGTTTGCATCTTTTCTTTATTTTTTTGACAGTACAATAGTTCCATCTCCATCTTAACCATTTCATTGCTTTAGCAGCTAAGCTATTTTGCTGTCTATCAATTTAGGGTGCTTCGTTTAACTTAGATACCTCTTGATGGGCCTAACATAGATGTAAGCAGAAATGTCAGTGCCATGTTGTTTAACATAATACCGGTATATAATACAATGAATCGGCCTTTCTTGTTTTTCTTTTCTCTGCATATGAAAATTTTCCATGTCATCTTGGCAAGGACTAAATTAATATAAGTGCACTAGATGAATATGCTTACTAACAATAAGTAATTGAGTTTTTTAATTAACTTGCTCTAAGAACTTATATAGGCTGTCCCACTGAATATGGTGCTACTTGCAACATGATAAAAAATATTTTTTGATCATTTTGTCAAAGGACCTGCAGGAACTCATTGTCAGCTCCATCAGAATTTTAATTTATGCTCATTTCTGCACGTATCAGGCGTTTCATGAATCAATATTTCCTGCTAATCGCCTGCCTTCAGTTGTGGTCCCGTATTACTCCTGTTAGTCCTGCAACTACATGGGGTCCACTTATCATCATCTTCATTGTTTCTGCTTCAAAAGAAGCTTGGGATGATTACAATAGGTATCTTTCAGACAAGAAAGCAAATGAAAGGAAAGTATGGTTGGTAAAGGATGGCATTCGTAGACAGGTTTTTTGCTTTTCTCCATTGATATTTATTTTGCTTTAATTTCACTCATCCATTGTAAGTTGCAAGCCATTTGCAGAACATTGTTTGCCAGGCCTAGTATCTTATCATGTCAGGAAACCAGTCTGCACCACAAATTCATTTTGCTAAATCCGTTCAAATTGTGTTTTCTGTTTTAGAAAAAAAGTGAACATCTAAATATAAAATCCTTATTTTCATATGTTTTCTAGGCTGTCTTTCCTTATCCAGTCATTCAGCTGCTGGTTTGGCAGCTTACCATAGATATCATAAAGTCAAACATGGCACTGTTCAATACAACTCTTATTTTAAAAGTTGAGAAATATCATGGAAGTTTCTTAAAGGGGAAAGTATATCATGTTTTTGTATTGTATATATCTGTTATCTATTTCAGAGAACCACCATCTGTTGTCTTTGTAATGTGGACTAAAAGATAAACAGAGTATTTTTTTTTTCATGGATGGCTAGTCAACTGATAATTTGCTTTCTTATCTGCGTTGAAAGTAGTGTAATATGGTATATTCTAAAGACAAGTAGTCTTAATAGCACTGGTATATGAGCTTATCAGGCTATTGTTGAATGTAGATCAAGCAAGGAGTTGTACTATAAATCTAGTTTCCTTCGTTATACAAAATGTACAAATTATATCTCTACTCTGTAATGATGGATATGTGATTACATTTTTATTATTGAAATATTGGAATGTGCTTTTGTTTTGTAGATCAAGGCACAGGAGATACATGTTGGAGATATAGTGTGGCTCCATGAGAATGATGAGATACCATGTGATCTTGTTCTCATCGGAACTTCTGATCCTCAAGGCATTTGTTATGTTGAGGTAAACAAAATTACCCACTAGCAGGAGCCCGTATGTTTGCTTGTTGTACATATTATTATAGTTCATATAAATTACTGGGATGGCCCTAGCCATTACCTTTAGTAAGTAATGAATTTATGATGAAACAAACTGAACCTGACTGGCAGTGATGGATTTACCTTCTAGGTTGCCCTAGGCTAGACTTCACTACTGTGGACCACAGATTTTCCATGCGTGCATCCTCTGCTTGTGTGACCTAGGTATTTTACTGTATGAATCTGAACCTGATTCCATTACCTAATCTTAGAAACCAAGGGCATCCTATCACATGATGAAAAAGCTCCCAAAGCTTCTGTTTGCTCTAGCCTGTTCCATTTTCCATCTTGACATCAGTTTCTTCTCCCCTATCATAAGATAATGTGCAATTGATATGGCAATACATGAATTTGCAAAGTCAGGAATAGTATTAGAGTTAGTAGAAGTATTGGATACAACATGTTCAACAGTTCAAGAATGGGATGGTTGTTGCAAAGTTCACAGAGGTCAACCTCCCTAATAATATGCTACAGATTGTTGTCCCACAGCTGCTGCAGGAGCTGGACCTCTGCAAGAGACTCCAAGAGTTAGGATGTTTCTGTGATATTTTCCTTAAGCCTTTGTACTCTGAGGATAGACCTTGTCACCTTGAAGCCTTCACTTTCTACGCATATTTGTTTAATAAGAAAAAAAAGAGCCCGTATACTTCTATTGTGCCCACAGCTTGACCTCCAAGACTGGAGTGGGATGACCTGCTCCAAAAATTCTTGGAGCTGAAGGTTCTGAGAACTGATGGAAACTTCTTATGGATTGATGGGATGTTGTTAATGGCTAACTGTGCTTCCCATGTTTACTTCAGACATCTGCTTTGGATGGTGAAACTGACCTGAAAACAAGAATTGTTCCTTCAATTTCTGCTAACTTGTCAGTAGAGGAGCTGGAAAAAGTTGAGGTGAGTCTTTCTGCAGTTCTCCTTTGGTATTTGCTATTTGTTTTCTGATTATTTCTCTTTAAATTGAGCAGGGTGTAGTCGAGTGCCCCAACCCAGATAATGACATAAGAAGATTTGATGCTAACATGCGCTTGTTCATCCCTATACTTGACAATGAAAAATGTCCTTTGAGCATAAAAAACACACTTCTTCAATCATGTTACTTACGGTACACTGAATGGGCTTGTGGAGTTGCAGTTTACACAGGTAAACACACAAATTTGATGATTTCATGATACCATACTTATTCTGCCTGAGGCTTTTGTTGTTGAATTGAAGACATTTTAGTGACATGCTTAATTTTCCGGTCATCCATTGTAGGCAATGAAACCAAATCAGGAATGAGCAGGGGAACTGCAGAGCCAAAGCTCACTGCTGCTGATGCAATGATAGACAAGCTGACTATTGCGATATTCATGTTCCAAATTGTTGTTGTAATTGTGCTGGGTTGTTTTGGGAATGTTTGGAAGAATATTCGGGGTCTCAAGGTGCTATTTCTTTTTTATAAGAACTAAGCAGTATCCTGGTGCAGAAAATTCACTGTAATATTCATGCATGTTCCCACCTATTTTTTTTAAGGGCACTTGCGACTATATTTTGTTGCCACCTGTTTTCATCCTATATTTTGTTATAGATTATTTTATCTACAAGGAATTGATATATACTTATGTTATTTGTATTCTATGATCTGATAATTCGTTTCCTGTATGCAGCAATGGTATCTTATGTATCCTGTGAAGGGACCATGGTATGATTTCTTGGTTATCCCATTGCGCTTCGAGCTGTTGTGCTCCATAATGATTCCAATCTCCATAAAGGTATGGTTTCAGATTGAATTGTTTCCTCTTCCTGTTTTACTTGTTCTTAAGCACACCATCTTGAAAGTATATATTTTTACTATATCATACTTGGTGTCAATCTTGATTTTTTGTAGGATATTAACATGAGTTTTGCATGTACAAAGATACGCAGCTCTCCTGCGTGTTAAAAGAAAGAAGAGATACTCCATGTACAAGATTACGATATCGACTAATACTTTACATAATTTTTTTTGATAAACTAATACTTTACATGATTGAAAAAATAGACTAGCTGGCCTAAGACTAACATCCCACCTGAAGTGGGCAGCTGCCCTCGGCTGGGTCTAGTGCCTTGTTGAGCTCCTGCCTACTGGGCTAGAAACATATTATTGGTACTATTATGTCGGGCTGCCTTCTCCAGGGCCTGACAAAATCTTCAGACCATTCAACTTGCCGGCATTGCTAGCTTTCTTTGGAGCCCAACAGGCAAACCTTCCCGCACAGCCTTAACAGACCAGCAAAGGATTGAGGCTGCATGACAGTGTTGTACACTAATCTAGATTTTTTTCTGACTAATTGCACATATTTTAATAGAACTGCAAGTCTGCCACCAAAATTCAATGGTAAACTTCATTAATCTGTTCCGGAACCAAACTTCCCTACTTATTTACCATCAATTTTTGTACACTCCTTTCTTTTTAAAAATTGTACACTACTTTCTCCAGTGTATCAATGTTTGCTTCATGTTTTCTTCATTAAGAACCTAGTGCTATGTAAGACATTATATTAGTTTCGATATTTTTTTCCTCGAACTACACAGGAAAGCCGTGTGTCATTTCATTAAGGTAGAAAAAGGAGTACACGAGTCTGTGTAACACCCCGCCCTTCAACACCGCACAACGCTGCCCTTCTGTAGGGGCTCGCCCGTTTGCTCAACTAGCAATGTGGTACTAAACATGTGCACTTGCAGTCATGGGCCACAACTGGACCATATCCAAATTGGGTCGGGTGTCACATACACCCCCCCTCAAAGAACCCGACGTCCTCGTCGGTCCAGCTCACCCACACTTGGGCAAATGTCCCAGCAGACCGCCCCCTCTTAGCTCACGACCGTACGTCCAAGGCCCGACATATGTCATGCCGTGTGTCCCAACCCGGGCCCACACGCGCCATGCGCCATATGCCTGCACACTGCGCCCGTACGCGCAACCGCGAGGGTCGGCTCTGATACCACTTGTAACACCCCGTCCTCCAACACCGCACAGCGCCGCCCTTCCGTAGGGGCTCGCCCGCTTACACATAGCACCCTACTTACACTTTCGTCCTCGCTTCGTGTAAAAGGGTTAACCCGA
>CM014276.1:30839602-30849773 GCA_004135705.1 Alloteropsis semialata | reverse complement strand
AAAGACAATGATAGATATGATGCTCATGTATGCAGTAAAGCAACCACAACTTAATTCATCTATTTTCTCATGAGCACTAGTTATTCAGTACATAGATTTTAACATGAAAGCACCAAGGTATTGGTGGGTGATTATTATTCTAGCCATTTTAGCATGTAGTAACCTAGCTCATGATGACATGCAGAGGCATCTACTTATATACCTATGGTTAATTACTACTTGCACTAGTTTTTACTACTAAATGCATATGTAAAATTTGTTACTCTCCTTTCTGGTTACCAAATTTTATAACAGCATATATGAATGAGGTGATGCAACTAATATCAAGTTTTAATGCAAAAGCTCTATCTAGTTCTAGCAAGCGATGGCGAGCACAACTACTAGCAAAAAGAGAGCAAAACACATATTTAAATTTATCACATGAAACCCTACTGATATCTGTAGGTTAGATGCAACCTACTGACATTTCTAATCATCCCTTGACAAAAAGAGCAAAAACTAACACATACATTAACTAGCTAAACCTATCCAAACATAAGCATCGATTTAACCGGATTAAACAGAGAGGTAAAGTATGCATTTTACTCCTACTCATATTTTTCCTGCAGAGAGAACTTCATGAGCAAACCAACAAAATTTATTTCATGATTTTTGGAGATTCCTACGATTTTCTATGAATTTTAAAAGGAGCAGCAAACTCAAGAAAAACAACAACTCGGGATTAACCAAAACGGGCTCCAACCAACTTCGCGAAGTCTACTCTTCCTCCCTCAACTCTCCTCCTCCTCCCCTGGCCAGCCCAGGCCCGCAATGGGCCGGCCCACTGCGCCTCCCCCTCTTCCCCTCACTCCTCCCTCTCACCCTGGCCCACTCGCCGGCCCAGCCGGCCACCAGGCCCGGCCACCACCTCCAGCCCACCCGCCTCCTCCCCTTCTCCTCGCTGGCCCGCAGCAGCTCAGGCCCCAAGTCGTCCTCTCCCTCACGGGAGTTCACGAGAACCGCGACAGGAAGCCACGGCTCGGACAGCGCCGCCGCCGCCCGGCCACCCCTTGATTCCGGCGATGAAACTTCAAGACGAGGGAAGCATCACGTGTTCCCGGACGCGACGAACTCATCTTGCTAGTTTGATTGGAGGATGGCGCACCGATTGAAGCTACCTACGAGGAAGAACGGGGAACGACGACGACAAGCGAGATTTGGAATTCCGGCCAAGGAGATGGATGGGACGGGTTGGGGATGGCTTGGTTGTGTGGAGGAGGGTGTGGAGGCTCTCTGGGTGCAAGGAATCGAGGGGTGGATGAGCGAGACGCACGCGGCGACGAGTGCCCGACGGTGACCGTGGCGCCCGCGGCGTTTCTTTGAATGGCGAGCTCGCGCGGGTGTGTGGGCGTGCGGACGGGGTCATGCTACGGATGGACAAGGCCGGGGGCAGGTGGAACAGGAGCCCAACGGCTGCCGACCGTGGTCAAGGCATGGCGAGCTCGGACAAGGACGACGCGACCGATTCCCACTCCGGTCACGCCGGTCGCCGACGACGTGAGCGATCAGAGCAGAGCATGGCGGGGCTGTGGTGATGACGAGCGCACAGGACACGGCATGGAGGGTGGGAACACGCGCTGCTGCGGCCAGAGGAGTAAAGGCGACGCGACGCCCATACGCGACGGATGACGACCGCGAACCCGTCACGACGGCGTTCCCCGGGCAGCTCAACTTCGCACGGTTAAAACTCCAAAAAGTACTGCATAACCAACCCCAACCGAGAATACCAAAGTTGTAGAGGGATGGTAGGGCTACAACTTTGAGTAAGGGAGTTTTTCCAGAACTCAACGGATTGGGAGTAAAAAGGGATTGAATTCAGCCAAAATTCACGAGTTCAGCCAACACTTAGCAAAATTTGGAATTGGCAGAAATTGGGTTCTGAGGCTGTTTCCAGAAATTGGATGGCGGGAGATTGGGGAAACTTTAAGGAGTGAGTTTGGTACCACTAGAAAGATCATTGAAAGCTCTACAAGATTGATAAAGGCTTCAACAAAGGATAACCAGTCTAACATATTCTAAAAAAAAGGCACTCAAGACAGCTAAAAGACATGATTTTAAACTTAGCGCTAGAGAGCTAAAACATATCTAGAACACTAACTATGCGTACGAGATGTTCATGAAACTTGCTAGGCATGTTAAAGAGAGTATGAATGAAGCATTAAAAGTATCTTAGCATGAACCATGCATAAAAAGCACATGAAATGATAACACATGTGTATGCATGAAATGATAAAGCACTAATGACTAGGTTCACATGCTTTCTTTATTATGCCATTAGATGACAGGGATTATGCTACATGATCAACGATGCAATGCATTAAGTTAGTTAGTTGATAAACGCAGGGCCAAACACCAGAGGTGTTACAGCCCTCCCCCCTTAAAAGAATCTCGTCCCGAGATTCCGGTGCTTACAAACTATGTGTGTCAAATTTTTAAGTACCTCTTTGTTGAGCGAGAAGGTCGGGGTAATTGTTCTGGAGATAACTTTCTTGCTCCCATGTGGCCTCATCTTCGGTGTTGTGGTTCCACTGAACTTTGTAAAATTTGATACACTTGTTCCTAGTGATTCTTTCTTTCTGATCAAGAATTTGTTCCTAGTGATTCTTTCTTTCTGATCAAGAATTTTAATTGGGCGTTCTTCATATTCAAGATCTGGTTCCAATGTGATTTCTTCCAAGGCCACTTCTTCAGTTGGTGCTCTTAGACATCTTTTGAGCTGCGATACATGAAATATATTGTGGATACCGGCAAGGTGAGTGCGGAGTTCCACTCGATATGCCACGGGTCCACAACATTGTAAGATTGGAAAGGGGCCAACATATCTTGGAGCTAGTTTGCCTTTGACTCCAAATCGGTGTACACCCTTACTTGGTGAGACCTTCAAATACACATAATCTCCGACATTAAAGCATAAGGGTCTCTTTCTTTTATCAAAGTAGCTCTTTTGTCGAGATTGGGCGGCTTTAAGGTTGGCGTGTACCACTCTCACTGTTTCCTCAGCTTCAGTAACTAAATCTGGTCCAAACACTGCTCGTTCTCCTGCTTCTGACCAATTCAAAGGGGTTCGACATCTACGCCCATATAAAGCTTCAAAAGGTGCCATCTTTAAGCTTTCTTGATAGCTGTTATTGTATGAAAATTCAGCTATGGGTAAGCACTTCTCCCAATTTTTGTCATAGTGAATGACACAAGCTCTCAACATGTCTTCTAGGATTTGATTTACTCTTTCGGTTTGGCCATCAGTTTGAGGATGGTAGGTTGAACTACGAATTAGCTTAGTTCCCATTGCAGCTTGCAATTGCTCCCAAAAACGAGAGACAAACTGTGTACCACGGTCGGAGATGATGGTCTTGGGTACCCCATGCAAACATACTATGCGAGATAATACAACTCTGCATACTTCTTTACTGGGTAGGTGGTTATCACTGGAATGAAGTGTGCTGTCTTTGTAAGTCGATCAACTATTACCCATATGGAATCATACCTTTGAGGTGTACGGGGTAATCCAACAATAAAATCCATACTAATATCTTCCCATTTCCATGATGGTATAGGCAAGGGTTGTAGCATACCAGCTACTTTCAAATGACTTGCTTTTACTCTCTAACAAGTATCACACTCTGCCACATACTTTGCTATTTCTCTTTTCATTCTCGTCCACCAAAAACTTTTTCTTAGGTCTTGATACATTTTATTGCTGCCAGGATGGATGGAAAACTTGGACGTATGTGCTTCATCTAAGATTAGCTTCCTAAGGGCTAGATCTTTAGGAACTACTAACCGATTTTTGAACCACAGAACATCATTCTCATCCCTTCGGAAACATTTGACTTTCTCATCTCCTTGGTCTAGCCTTTGCTTTATCCTTTTCATTCCCGGATCATTTTGTTGAGCTGAGATGATTTGATCTTTCAATGTAGGTTGGAGAGAAATATTGGCTAACATGCCATGTGAAATAATCTCTAGGCTCAATTTTCCCATCTCATGACATAAAGTGTCACTGTATGATTCAACTGACAAGCAATGACATTGGGCTTTGCGGCTCAATGCATCAGCAACAACATTCGCCTTCCCCGGGTGATAGTGCACTTCCAGATCATAATCCTTTATTAATTCTAACCACCTTCTCTGGCGCATGTTCAAATCTGACTGGGTAAAGATATATTTTAAACTTTTGTGGTCAGTGTAGATGTTGCAATGAGTACCCATGAGATAGTGTCTCCATATTTTCAGTGCATGGACTACTGCTGCTAGCTCTAAATCATGGGTTGGATAATTCTTCTCATGTGGCCGAAGGGCACGAGACGCATAAGCAATGATCCGGTTTTCTTGCATAAGAACACAACCAAGGCCAGTGCCGGATGCATCGCAATAAACATCAAAGGGCTTGGAAGTATCCGGTTGAGCAAGAACTGGTGCAGATGCGAGTAACTTCCTCAACTCAAGGAAAGATGCTTGACACTTTTCATCCCATTTAAATTTAATCTCTTTCTTGAGCAATTCAGTCATTGGTTTAGCAATCTTGGAGAAATCTGGAATGAATCTTCTGTAGTATCCTGCCAATCCTAAGAAACTTCTGATTTGATGAATAGATTTGGGTGGCTTCCAATCTAACACTTCCTGGACTTTACTTGGGTCAACTGCAATTCCCTCACTAGAGATAGTGTGTCCCAGGAATTTCACACTTCTCAACCAAAATTCACACTTGCTGAATTTGGCATAGAGTTGATGCTCTCTAAGGCGTTGCAAAACAATGTGAAGGTGTTTAGTGTGTTCTTCTTCATTTTTGGAGTAGATCAGGATATCATCAATGAACACTACCACAAATTTATCCAACTCAGGCATGAAGACGGAGTTCATGAGATACATGAAATAAGCTGGAGCGTTGGTTAAACCAAAAGACATCACCAGATATTCATATAGTCCATATCTAGTGGAGAAGACTGTTTTTGGAATATCTTTAGGTCGAATCTTTATTTGGTGATAACCAGATCGAAGATCAATCTTGGAGAATATTTTGGCATTTGCAAGTTGGTCAAAAAGAACATCAATGCGGGGTAATGGATATTTGTTCTTGATGGTCACTGCATTGAGGGGTCTATAGTTAACACACAACCTTAAGGTTTTATCCTTCTTTTTGACAAACAGAGCTGGACATCCCCATGGTGAGGTGCTTGGGCGTATGTATCCCTTGTCTAGCAATTCTTGTACTTGTTTCTTTAACTCTGCTAGTTCTTTAGGAGCCATGCGGTAAGGTCTTCGAGAGATGGGTGCAGTGCCAGGCTGTAACTCTATGGCAAACTCAATGTCACGGTCTGGAGGCATACCCGGTAGCTCATCTAGAAAGACATCTGGGTATTCACACACTACTGGGATATCCTCGAGCTTGATTTCAGAAGCATGATAGGAGACAGAAGCTGGGTCTTTATGGAAAGGCAAATTAAGGGTAATGGTTCCATGAATTGGTGAGTCTATGTGCACTTTTCTTGTTGCTAGCTCTAACTGAACTCTGTGCCTTTTCATCCAATTCATACCCAAAATCACATCTATGCCATATGTGCTCATGACGATCAGATCAGTGGGGATCATTTTGTCTCCTAATTTAAGAGGTACCACTCACAAATTTATCTGAAGTGATCCTACCCCCAGGTGAAGTAATGATATATGGTTTTCCCAATATTGCCATGTCAAACTTATGCTTAGTAGAATAACTTGGATCAATAAAGCTATGTGATGCACCTGAATCAAATAATATAACTGCAGGTTGGTCTCGGATAGAGAATGTACCCGCAAGTACTGGTGCTCCTTCCGGCGGATCTGCAATGTTGGCAAAGTTGACTCGTCCTTGACGAACTTGAACTATTTGCTTGCGGCCTTGAGTATTGCTAGAGCCCTGACTCCCAGATGGACCACTGTTGTGACCTTGCTTTGAAAACTTGCAGTCACGAGCAAAATGACCTGTTTTCCCACAATTGTAGCATGGGAAGTATCGGAGATAGAATCCCCAGTATCCTCAAGGAAGGCAGAATCCTATTAGAATTCCCCTGTAATCCTACTAGGACTCCTACCTTGTAGCCGACTAGGAACCCGCCCCCTGGACTATATAAAGGAGGGCTGCGGTATCTAGACAGGCAGATCGAAACACCTCAGCGCAGGGCGCAATACTATACACCCCATACAGGACGTAAGGTATTACGCTCTCTACTCGAGGCGGCCGGAACCTGTCTAAATCGTCTCGTGTTCACCATCGTGCTTCTGGTTCCGGCGAGGCCCCCACGAACAACTCGACTACTTAGGGACCCCCATAGTAGGCTAGCCGGTATAAAAAACCGACAGCTGGCGCGCCAGGTAGGGGTGATCGTCGAGATCATCGGGCGAGCTTGAAGGACCATATCTTCAAAATCGATCTACTTGATGGCGCGGCGAGCTAATTATCAGGCGACAGCTAATCAATGGCTCGTCGTGTTCCAGCGTCAAGCAGATGGAATCAATTCCGTGTTCCTCTGTTCGGTACAATTCGTAATGGATCAGGACCATCAACGTGCGTCTCCTGCCGCGTCCAAGAAAAAGTTTCAGCCGAAAGTTTGAGCCAGCTAACGGCGTACAACTTCCTGTCAGAGCTGCCTATTATTCTCGTTGCGTGCTCATTCATGAGGCAGGGAGAGCAGACTGCAAAGGAAAAATCTTGGGCAAATTGCTACACGTATGAAGGCTAAAGTATTCAGCTGCACGTGCATCAAGGAGGCCACCTAAGACGTAGTGCTGCGAGCCGACTACTTCGTCTCCTGTGGCACTCTCCGTGTCAACATGAAGCCGGCGTCCATGACAACTTCAACGACTCAGCAACACGCCGCCGAGGACCTGACACCTTCCTCGACTCGACGCTAGCTCGCGACGCAACGACGGCAACTTCGACTACTTAGGCACGATTTCAACTCGCGCCATCGACAACTCGGCTTGCCCCAAAACAACTCGAGAACAAGTTTTCTCCTACTCAACAACTAGACGGAATCAACTCCGACTAGTCGGCTTCATCAACAATGACGCGCTGATTCTCCTTTTCGGACACGAATCAAGCTAAGTCGCTTCTTTCTTTTGATATTATTTTTCTAACATGTTTTCTACATGTTTGGCCATGCGCCGACTTCTTTGGATATGCTCTTCGACGGGAATTACCCTCGGGGGCTACTCTGTGATCGACTACTCCTGGGGTCTGCTAACGCATAGCCCACGTGCTTGATGCATCGAGTTCGTAGGGCGCTGCCCACGCACTTGGTACATCGAGTTCGTAGGGTGTCGCCACATGTTTGGTACACCGAATCAGGAGGCTTTGCCACGAAGTTTTGTGTACTGAGTACTGGAGGCACCGCAGCAGCTACACCCTATGGATGCATTCGCCGACTACTTTGCGCGCAATTCGCGCTCTCTGTCGCAATGCCGACTTCTTTGTGCGTAATCCGCGCTCCCTGTCGGAAAGCCGACTACTTATTGTCTTCTCTTGGCGGTCACTAATTTCTTCGAGCAGAACACGCCTTAATTCGTGAAACCTCGGCTCTTTCTGTTACGCCTAACGTCTCTACATGCGTAAAATACACGCTGTGAGCAACGGCTAATGCAAGGACCAGGTGCTTAAACGTAATAGGCTAACTACTCGGGAAAAAATATGACCTAAAAAGAGCATGACACTTACATTTGTATTATGTTTATCGCTGAATAAATTTCAGTAAATTGAACATTTTACAAATATGCTACATAATGTATACATTTTTTCTTTCAGGTCAAGCTCGGGGGCTGAACACTGCAAAACTACCCGGTAGGTGCTTTGGCTCTGTTGTTGAGGAGGCTTGAAAGACCAACGACCTTTAGGTGGAGTTCTCTGCTGGGACTGTGATGGTGCACTGGGAACCAGTCGAAACTTCTTGGTAGGAGTAGTAGGTTGTGGAGCTGGTGCCCTCTTTCTCTTGTCAGCTTTTTCCGCCAGAATACTGTCCTCTTGGACTAGGGCCATGTTGACCAACTCAGTGTAGCTCTCAGCCTTAACCAAGGCCAAGTGCTTCTGAAGCTTGGGGCTTAGTCCCTTCTTGAACCGGTACTGTTTCTTGGCATCACTATCCACATGTTCACCAGTATATTGAGACAGTTGGTTGAACACATTGGCATACTGAAGTACATTGCGATTGCCTTGAGTTAGAGCCATAAACTCAGATAGTTTTCTCTCCAGTAGGCCAGCTGGAATGTGGTGTGAGAGAAAAGCTCCCTTGAATTCCTCCCAGCTTACTACATGATCAGCACGAAGTAGGGCATTGAAATTATCCCACCAGATCCTAGCAGGACCACGTAGCTGCTGTGATGCCAACAAGACCTTGTTGGCATCTGACACATTGATCAGTGGGAACTTGGACTCAATGGTTCGAATCCAAGCATTGGCATCAAGTGGATCATCTGCTTTATGGAAGAGCGGTGGCTGAGTACTGCAGAAATCCTGATAAGTGCTTTCACGAGGCTGATGATCATGCTGATTCTGGTTCTGACGATTGCCTTGCACCAGTTGCCGTAATAACTCAGTTTGCATTGCCAGCACCTCCGCCAAGTTCTGTGGCAATGGCGGCGGTGGTGGTAGCGGTGGGGATCCTGAGCGTCCGTGGGTATTCACCATTCTGCACCAAGATCATAGATGGATCAGTCATCTTAGCATTTGCAATAAACCAAAGGTATAACAAAATTCTTAACTCCAAGAATTAGTCATTGCAATTGCTACTAAACAAATAACTGTCCAAATTATCATGAGATTGAAACACTGATTTCATAATTCAATATCTTGCTCAAATGTAGCCCAAAAATGCTCAAATTTTCATGGCAGGACGTTCAACAAGTACTTAACAGAATTGGTATTCAACTCAAATGGCGAATCACAAGGGATCATGGTCAAACAGATCAAATTTGCAGACTGCGCGTGCTGGAATTTCAGAACAGAGTATGCTGACTAAACTGGGCATATCTCCTGATCCAGGAGGCTAAAAATTATGAAATATGTGGCAGTGGATAGAAGATAAAATTCTCCACAACTTTGTTAATTACGCCTCAGCCCAGAAAAATCATTAACAGGGGTCAAAAATTCCAGTAAGTCACAGCACAGCACGCAATACGAAAGATAAAGCGCTTTCTAGCGACTTCCATTACTGCATAAGGTCATATTTTACATCCATGGTTACATGACATAGCTAGGGATGGCTCTAACATGTTGTAACCCCATATTATACAATCAAGGAGTTACACAATTAGAGAGTACACTTCTCATTCGCTACACATCTACGGGGTCTCCTCGCCGGACTCAAAAATCTCTATCATCTCTGGGTCCTCTTCTTCTTCTGAGTCATCTTCTTCCTCATCGGAATCACTAATCCATCCACCGCAAGGGACTCGGGGTCTTATAATTTGATCCACTGAGCTCCCAACATCTGAGGTCATTGGAGCTACTGGTGCTTCATGGTCACTCTCCATACCTGAATCTCCTTACTCTGGCAACTCTGGTGGGGGCTCAGGAATTACAGGTTCCTCCACCCAATCCATTTGTCCCCCTCCCACATTCATTTGCCCATTTAGCTGCAGATGTAGCTCATGATTTTCCTCATTGACCTCATTCAGCACAGCCTCAATGTGCTCAATGAGTCCATTCTTGTCATTCACTTGTGCAGTTAATTCCTCAATTCGGGTGGCATTTTCAACGGCTTGCTGCTAGAGGTTGTCTAACTGGAGCATAAGGTAATTTTGGTTGGCACTCATTTTGTTCACCAAGTCAAACAGAGCAGTTGAGTATTTGGTGTTTGTGGCTAAGTTGGGATCATAAAGTGGGGAAGTGGAGTCCTGGATTTTCTTCATATTTGCTTCCCACAAGGATTTGGCTTGGCCATTATTGGGAAACATGGCTGCAGGTGTATCCATAACCTTGAGAGGATATCTCTCACAAAAGCGAGTGAGAGCCTGCCAAGCTGCTAGGTCACAGGTGTCACCAAACTGACTGCCACAGGAAGTCACCTTCAACTCACCCCGTATGTCCGGTGTCACACAGGGAATGGTGACAACAACCTCGTACTGAGACAGGCCTTGCCCCACCCGAGTCTTCCCGTAGAGC
>CM014276.1:30816044-30827502 GCA_004135705.1 Alloteropsis semialata | reverse complement strand
ACAAGATTGATAAAGACTCCAACACCGGATAACAAGCCTAGCATATCTTAAAAAGGCACTCAAGATAGCTAAAAGACATGATTTGAACTTAGCACTGGAGAACTAAAACACATCTAGAGCACTAGCTATGCATATGAGATATTCATGAAACTTGCTAGGCATGCTAAAGAGAGTATGAATGAAGTATTAAAAGTATCTTAGCATGAACCATGCATAAAAAGCACATGAAATGATAACACATGTGTATGCATGAAATGATAATGCACTAATGACTAGGTTCACATGCTTTCTTTATTATGCCATAGATGACAGGCATTATGCTACATGATCAACGATGCAATACATTAAGTTGGTTAGTTGATAATCGCAGGGCCAAACACTAGAGGTGTTACAGTTACCCTGCCTCTTGCTTTATTCTTCCCACCCCCCCTGCTTGCCCAGTCCATACGGTACTATTGTCCTGGCTAAACGTCTGGTTAATGCATGGGCCTTATTACCACGCATCACAGTCGTATTGGACGCTTTCTCTGAATTTTTTTAATTTTTTTACGATTTTTCAAAAACAACTCATGCGTATCATATGGCTGCCGCCAAATGATACGGCGGCAAGGCGTTGTAACCGCCGGTTCAAACGGCGGTTAGGCGAACCGCCGTTTGAACCGGCGGTTAAATTTTAAACAAATTTTCAAATTATTTTCCGTGACCTAACCGCCGGTTGAAACGGCGGTAGGGTTCACCACATGGGCCCGCGCAACCTAACCGCCGTTTCATTCGGCGGTAGAAGCCGGGCGCGCGGCGGGAGCTCCTACCGCCGAATGAATTGGCGGTTAGGTCTCCCCACTCTATAAAGCCCTAAATTCAGTTGAAAATCTCATTGTAAATCAGAAAAAAGAAAAACTAGGGTTTGAGTGAGGGAGTGAGGGAGAGGGAGATTCAGCGGCGAAGCCCTGCCTGTTCTGCTCGTCGGTTTCAGGTAAAATCCGAACTCATAGTTGTAGCTTCATTATGGAATTACTTACTGATATTAGATGTACTGATATTAGTTTTAGTGATATTAGTGTCAGCGATATTAGATGTACTGATATTAGTTTTAGTGATATTAGATGTAGTGATATTAGATGTACTGATATTAATTTTAGTGATATTAGATGTAGTGAATTAATTTTTTTGATATTAGATTTAATTACTGTAGTGATATTAGATTAACTGATATTATAGTTGACTGATATTATAGTTAGTGAATATTAGATATATTTAACCAATGTTTAATATGTGTTTCAATGGATCTTAGGATGCCGAGGCGTGGTAAAACAAGTAAATATTGTCAGCCAAGGTAATGTCCAATACATCGTATAAATTTGTGCCATTAATTTGTGTTGTTGCTTAGGGTCAGTCTTATGTAATTTCTTTTGTAATAGTCGTCGCTTTGGAAGTGCATATGCGGTCTTGCCGCTGCCTGCTGGTGTTCCCGTGCCTATGTGCTTTTGCGGTGATGATTGCAAGGTCGCCAAGTCCGATGAAGAGGAAACCTTTAGGCAGAGGTACTAAGGTAGCACTGCTAATCTACAGGGAATGGGAAATCTGGAAGGCAAGGAACGGCGGAATTTTTGAAGACAGAAACTACGCCGGCACGGAGACAGCTATTTGTCGCAGCTCCACAAATAGCAGCGTGTCGTCCGAACAAACTTTGTGTGGCCAAGTGGCGTAGATTAGGCCCAATGTCACATTCTGATCTGTCATATTTCGTTTTTCTCGCAGCCCAACGTTGCACCCAAGCCCAAGTACGCGGGCGGCCCGGCGGTGTCACTAGTGGAGACGTTGCGCCTCGTCAATTTTTTTTTTCATTTTCGTCGGATGTTTTTCTTTTCGTTTCCGTTTTTCTTCCTTTCGGTTTTCTTTTTTTGTTTCTTCCGTTAGTTATTCCGTTCACTGTTTTCTAGTTTTTTTTCCTTCCGTTACTTTCTATTGTTGTTTTCATTTTGCTAATCTTTTTTTTCTTTTCTACAAGTTGTTTCCTTTACCACTTATTTCCTTATTCAATTTTTTGGTTAAATCCTTACGTAGATGTTTTAACCTATTTTATAATTCGTTCAATTTTTTCGTTAAATCGTTGCATTACAATCATGCCCACGCTCTCAGCTACTCTCTCCGTTCAAAAATGATAGCTATATTTGCATCAGTGAAAAGTCACGTTATACAAAGTTTGACCAACAATTTCTATTAGAACATGTCTTCAATTTTTAGAAAATCATTGTCATACTAAAGAGAATACTGTCATAAATCTATTGATACAAGTTTTAAGTCCTAAATTTGCATATAGTTTGACTAATTATTAGTCAAACTTTGTATAACTTGACTTTTTACTGACGAAAATATAGGTATCATTTTTGAATGGAGGGAGTACTAGCATCAAGCCCATGCCCATGTGGCCATGTGGCAAGTAAATATTGTCAGCCAAGGTAATGTCCAATACATCGTATAAATTTGTGCCGTTAATTTGTGTTGTTGCTTAGGGTCAGTCTTATGTAATTTCTTTTGTAATAGTCGTCGCTTTGGAAGTGCATATGCGGTCTTGCCGCTGCCTGCTGGTGTTCCCGTGCCTATGTGCTATTGCGGTGATGATTGCAAGGTCGCTGTGTCCGATGAAGAGGAAACCTTTAGGCAGAGGTACTGGATGTGCGCGAACTATGAATTTGAGCCTACATGTCACCAAGTTATGATTGGCTTGTTGGTGAGAAATTGTTATTGCTTAATTTTTTTGACATGATGATTGTTTAATTCGGTGCATGACAGTTTTGAAATGTGTATTTTTTTGCAGACCCCTCCCCCGCTCTGTGATTTTGAGCAGTGGATCGACAATGAGATCAAACAGGAAGACAAGGAATGGTTGGAGGAGCAGAAACAGTGGGAGGCAGAGTGCAAGGAGCGTATGGAGAGGAGGCGTCAAGCTGAGGCAGCAGAAAAGGAACGGGCAGCGGAATTTCAAAGGAGGCTCCAAGCTCAAGCTAGGGAGGAGAGGGAGAAGAAGCTTGAGCGTGTCCGACGTGCCAAAGCTGCTTTGGAGGAGAATCCCGATGCTTTGAGAAAGGGAAAGTGGCCTCGGTGCACTCAGTAGTTTGCTAGTTGTATGGTTGCCATATCTTACACCTTTCATTATGTTGGTATTTACTGGACTTAATATTGTGATCGTGTTGTACTGGACTTAATATTGTGATGTTTTGTACTTCGGTTTTAAGTATGTTCACCACTGCTTAAATTTGTTGGATTTCTTCTTGAGATTTTGAGACATGGTTGGAGTTTAAAAAGATTGAAAAGAGGTAGTGGATGGCTAGTCTCGCAATGCCACTCAAATCTTGGAATAGCACTACTATAGTCAATATGAAGCCCCCCCTTCTGCCCAGTCCTGATATGTAGGATGAACATATTTGCATATAGATCAGTGTTTTGGAATGGTTACACAAATTTGTTTTCGTTCTACTGCAGGACTGGATGTCTGTGAGCAGTTTATGGATGTTAATGATGTTATCAAAGACGAGGATCTTCTTGCCCAAAAAACTTATTGGGGTTCACATGTACAGAATAATGGATTTCATTCATTCAACATAGCTCGCAATATTCAGCAGTTGGTTTCCACCATGGTTCCTAGGTATCCCAAGCAGCTTAATTTTCGCTCTAGGCGATTAAGCGCCAGGGAGCTCAATATGCTGAAGCGTAAAGCAAAGAGTAACGCAAAAGATCATACAAAGGTTGTATCTGAGGATGATGAAGTTACACTAAAAAGCTCTGTGCCATCCAATGGAGCTACTTCGGACCAAGTTGGTACACAAAATGTATGAATTATGAGCCATGCCAGTTTGTCTCCTGAAGTGTTTGCTTGAGTATGAGTTATATTCGTGATATATCTGATTTAATATTATAAACTTATCATAGAACCCAAACTAATCCGAGCATTTAGTGGCCAGTGTGTTGACGTGTATCTGTTGTTTTGTTCTGGAATTCATATCTTTGACCACTTATCATTCGGTTCTCATATCTTTGACCACCTTGTTTAATATTGTGTCAACAATATGTTTATGACCTCAAATGAGTATGGAAATGTCAAATACGAATTTAAGACAAACGAACTGCTGCAGGCACATAAATAAACACGCATAAATGGTATGTGAGGACCTTTACCGAACAAGGGTAACTAGGTCCTTTCATAACTAAACCTAACACGCCTTAGGAAATTGAAACCTAACATATCTTAGGAAACTGAAACCTAATATTGGTTACTCCTAGTAGTGGCCCCACATAGCGAACTGGGTGGCACCTTCTCCATAGTATTGTCCTGTTGATGGCGGCGGTGGCGGCGATGGTGGCGGTGGAGTTCTCTTGTTCTTGTGACAAGGGCAGCTGCAATCTGGAATGATGCACAATGCTTCCTGTGAACCATCATCATGGTCCTCGTTGCCATCATCTTCATCGTCGCTGTTGTTACGGTGGCTCACTTCTGTTTCGAGATCGAATATATGATTCTGCAAGTAGCTGATGTACTTCTGATGCGGATGAATTGGAGCAGGGTCAACCCACCTAGCGAACCCACAGTTTTCTGGAGCATTGGAACACTACAAGAAAGAAGCCAAGTAAATGAGTCCGGGAAAAGAGCATACACATATGTACGGAATAAATATTAATAGAGTACCCATGCTCATGAGCATTTGAAGAAACGACGACCTCCATTGTCCCCCTCGGTCTCCATCTGAACTAAGCAGTCCTCACCATGCAT
Organism: Alloteropsis semialata; assembly: GCA_004135705.1. Taxonomy (NCBI): domain Eukaryota; kingdom Viridiplantae; phylum Streptophyta; class Magnoliopsida; order Poales; family Poaceae; genus Alloteropsis; species Alloteropsis semialata. Next base: position 30,822,734 of record CM014276.1, on the reverse strand, counting down.
GCATTTTAGCCAATCTTCGTTCCGGGTATCATATCCTCTAAGAGGGAATTCTTTGCTGAAATCACTTTTGCTCTCGACTGGAAACTCATACACTGGTTCCCCAAAGAATCGAGGACCAACAGACCCCTCTTACACAATGGGAGGTCCCTTTCTTCCCCCCTTTCCTCTCCCAGCACCGAAACCCTTCCCACTAGATGACCCTCCAGACATTTGTACTACACAAGTACCCTTCCTCCGTTCTAAAGTAAGCGGCAATGCACACAACAATGCATATATATAGGCGCAAGGGGACTAATACCAGGGAACTCCAAGAAACACACCCTTGGATTCAATGGCCCACACCATCTCAGATTTGAGTGACTGCAGGAACACAACACACGGATTGAATGGCCCACACCTTCACATTTTTGAGTGACTGTAAGAAACACAACACATGGATTGAATGGCACACACCTTCACATTTTCGGCAGAACTTCTCCTCTTTTTGAAGCATTCACAAACAAGTAAATATTGTCATACAAGGTAAGGTGTCAGCTTAGGGTCCATCTTATGTACTTTCTTCGAATACACAGAAAAAACAACACATCACTGCATTGAATTGCCTTTGGCTTTCATTGAATTTAAATTGCATTACATTTTGCATTGGCACATGACGCGACATAATTATCATGATTTGTCCTAAACCTAACATGCCTTAGGGAATTTAGATAGCCTGGCAGATAACTTTAGGGACCTCATGAATCCCTCTTCTCACGAAATTCCTTCCTAATTTCTTCAATATCATTCCTGAATTTCTCTCCGGCAAGTCTGTTAGCTTCAGCCCTTTGTGCCGCCTGTCGTCCTTCCTCGGCTCTCATCTTCATCTCGTCCCAGCGCATCTGGTCCTTCCAGCTGATGGAGTCGTCGATCCATTCGGTGAAGTGACATGCCCTGGTGTCCGGTGTAGCAGTCCTTCTGCCTCCCTGCGTCAATTCGTAAAAAATATGATAACAATGTTAGTACCACAAACAATCAACATTTCATCTTCTTTGAGGTCATTACCTGCGAACTGTTTGTTATCTCATGGATCCTCTGGCAACACCAGTACCTCCTCCCATATGTGCCTTTTTTGAATGAGATAGCCATCCCGCTGTTCATGCCACAATAGCACTCGGGTGGGATCTCATCCTTTGGCCTCTGGTTGGCAGCAAGGATAGATCTGTCTGGATCATTGCGAGGAGCTCCCTCCATGGCTTCCATCTCCCGACGCAGATGCATGAACCCACCTTGCCTTCTATACCTAGACCCACTCCCACTCTGGTCAGCCATTTTGATTTTTGTGATGTGGATTCAAGTGGACGAATAAGCGCGATATTAATAGGCCACGTCACCAAGTACCCCAGCCAGTGGGCCAATGGATCCATGTGGCGTGTTTTTGCAGTCACTCAGGAAGGACATGGTGTGGGCCATTGAATCCGTGAGGTGTGTTTGTTACTGTCACAGGAAGGAGATGGTGTGGGCCATTGAATCCGTAGGATGTGTTTGTTGCAGCCAGTTTTTCAATAACCTTAAACAATTTTGAACCAGAAAATAATAATTTTAAATAATTAAACAATTTTCAAACAATTAATTGGTAATTGTTACCGCTGAATCATTTGGCGGTTCCAGAAACCGCCAAACCATTTGGCGGTTTGATCGTTAAACCGCCAGATGGTTCGGCGGTTCAGTGAACCGCCGGTTCAAACGGCGGTTCTCCTAACCGCCGTTTGAAATAACATTACGATTCCATATTATTTCCTAATGTAGAAATAAAAAATTAAGCCACACGATTTAAAATTTTATTTCATATAATTTAGTATCTCATTTATATTCATTTTATACGCTTTAAATTTCATTTATTAAACAAATAACATAGTAAAAGTGTTAATAGAAAATAATAAATAACAATAATTAATATAATAACAAATGTTAATAGAAAGTATTAGATAGAAAATACTCTCTCTCCGTCCCAAAAGAATGTAACTCTCTCTTTTCGAGAAATCAACTAATTTAAAATTGAATTTATACAAAAAATTACTAACATTTATGTTTTTAAGTAGATCTGATGTGACAATATATTCTATAACTAATCTAATAATATTTATTTTGTACCATAAATTTGTATTATTTTATATAAATTTAATCAAACTTAAAATTATTTGACTCTTTAGGAAACGAAAGTTGTATTTTTTTTTTTTGAACGGAGGGAGTACTAAAAATACTAAACAGAAGGGGACACTTGGCGGGAAAGGGAATCCATCCTTTGGTACCCGATGTAGCCACAACCTGAGAGGGCTGACACATACCGGTCGAGCGCCGCCGTGATGCCCATGTTGCCTCTGTTTTATTTTAGTCAGGCTGGTGTGCAAGCAATGGGGCTTTGTTTCTTACGCACGACTACAGGCATACCCTCACGCTATATCAAAACTCAAATGGTCCATGAGCTTTTTCTCCGTTTAATGTATATCACTGAGTTTTAAGACATGTTTTTGAACCTTGAGACATGTTTTTGCAGAAGCTGAGGCTTCATTTTCCTCTCCCATTGCAACACAACAATATATCTGCTAGAAATTGCCAAAAACCGATTGGATCGTCCAACAAGCAATATGTTGACGACCAAATTTGACATGTTTGCATAAATCGGTCTAGCCGGATTTGAAATCCAGTCTGACTAGTTTGAGTGGTTTCTGGTTTGATCAAAATGCAAATTGAACTATACCTTCATGTGTTTGAGTGTTTGGCACGTCATGTTTCAGCATCAACACAATATAACAGAATGTTAATCTGCTTATCGTTTATTTTGATATGCTAAATGAGATTGTGTGCCAATGGTATTCCTAAAGTGCAATATAGGGCCCTGGCCAAGGCAATGGCCTTTCTTATTTGGCCATAGATGTTGTCCAAGTATAAATTAGTAATGCTTTCTTGGTATTCCTTACTCATGTCTATTGTTACCTGACTTCTTTCTATTAATTACTATGCTTTTCGCATTAATTAATTTAGTATGCTTTCCTTGTGCTTCTTCCCTCTTGCCGATTATTCCTTGACTTCTTTCTATTCGTACTATTCTTTTCGTCAAGGCCATGGTGAATGGAAGCCGTTAATCGTGCTTAAAAATCGGCCTGTGCCTGGCTGCCAGCTTACCAAGATTGACACGGGCATTGCCCAAGCGAAGCTGCAACCAAATTTATTTCTTTGAATCTAAGGTTACCGATTTTTTGTTTGCCTAGAAATAAAAAAAGATTGTTTCACTGTATCGGAATTTTATTGCGGCGTGGGCATAATTGCTAGCATATGGGCTGCCAAACTACCAAATACAAAGCTCTTGTGTGCCATGCGCTGTCACTGGCCCAGCCCATGGTAATGCGCACGACCGGACCTGGGCTTCTTTCTACCGGTGCCCAGCTATGTCACGCAGAATGTTGGTTTATTGGCCCAAAAGAAAATCCAACAAATTAAGACAACGTAAAAAGTCATCTTTAAATTTAAAACCAAATTCAAAATTTAAACCATAATATTTAATTTATTAGTAAAACTAAGTTGATAATTAATTTGGTAGGGGCCGCGCGAACGCGTACCCCTCTGCCACAAATTATGACGGCCACTCTCCTACTTGAGGAGATGGTAGGCCAGTGCTCCTCCCAAGTGCAATGAAGGCCACTAACCTAGGCCATGGCTCTTTTTGATCAGCCATAGACCCCGTCCAGGTAAGTATGTTTGCAAGGTAACCTGCCTCTTGCTTTATTCTTCCCACGCCTCTTAACTCTGCTTGGCCAGCCGGTATGGTACTATTCTCCCCTGGCTAAACACATAATATGGTTCACGCCTGGACCTTATTACTACACCATTGCAGTCGTATTGGACTCGCCTTCTCCAGAAAAGCTCTCGCTTAGGCAGCCCACCCGCAGCTGACAGCCCGCCCCGGCCGTTTGGGCCCTGGCTCCTCCTCATACGCGACACATGTCTGTTGGGCTTGTTTCTGTACTATTCTTTTGGTGAATGACATGCTGAATAATAGCCGTTAATCCTACTTAATTTGGCCTGTTAGAGCTTATCAAGATTGACACGGGCATGGATAAGACAATGGTATCTCCAAGCTTTGCTATGAAGACCCAGCTAGCCACACACCGTGCCTGGCTGCCGTATCCAACCCAGGCAATAATGATGCACTAGCCACGCTTCACCCTTTGGTAGGCCAGTGTGGATAATCGTTTGTTGAACTTTAGAATGTACTGCAATATATCAAAATTTCAACTTACAAAAGGCAAAGCATATTAAATGTGATTGACATAAAGTATTTAGCAACTGGAGCCCATAATCCCATATACATCAGAAACATGTTAACTGCAGCATCTTGACAGCATGAAGAATTTAATTGTTTAGCTATGCCAGTTTATCGGTTTATCTTTTTAAGTATAGATATTGGCAAACATCTTGATTGAGAACTTTATCTGATTTTTTGTATCAACTGCAAGCTTAACCTCAACCAAGGTATCCAAAGATATCCTTTAACCTCAACCAAGATATCCAAAGATATCTCATTTAGTGCTCCTGTTGATATCTAAATACTCCAATAGGGCATAATTAGTTATAACTTCTCTTTGATGTGGAAGTGAAATGAGAATGAAACTGATCGCAACAATGATACAAAATAGAAGGAACATGAAATATTATTTAGTGTCTTTTCATTATAGAACAGAAGCAGCATGAACAGAAGGAGCAGAACAGGAGGAGTATTTTCAGAACAGAAGTGAGTACTGAATCCATAATACTGTCTTTTGTACTATCCTTTACTCCTTTAGTGTGTAATTTCAGTGAATAACTTGAGCCTTGAGATATCTTCGGTGCCAGGGAGCTGAGCTTGACACATCTTAGTTAGATATCATTTGGCGGTATTTAGTAATAAGGACAGGTCAATGACAAAGTATATGACAAGATATGGACATTTTTTATGCAACTAAGGAGCTGCTCTGCTCCTAATCAACATACTACAATTGAACACTTATTTAGTTATGCAACACATACTGGTGGGACCATAGCATCTTATGATAGCACAATTGTGCATGCGTCTTCTTGAAGGTAAAATTAGATTTTGCAGATACTACCACATTAACTCAACTCATTATAAAGCTAAAACAGTATGGTGGCTTTACCAGACCAAATACATCTAAAACCATATTGTACAATATTTTGATTTATTCATTTGATAAAATGTAGAAAAATCTCGATCTTACCGTTTTCGTTTTCTACATTTGCATAAATTTGCGATAGCGTTTTCGATCGTTTTCATTCCTAGTGGTTACCATATCATTTTTCTATTTCTGACATCAAACTTATTACATTGTCATAAACAATTAGAAATGTGCATTGAAATGTGCATTAAGGTCTACAGCATGTTCAATGACTATTGAGGATACATCTGGACTTTGACTTTTACTTACAAGCATTGTTGTCGGCCTCCTAAAGGATCTCCTTGTGAGTGGCAACTCTGGCATGCATGCAACATAGCCAACCCCATTGTACTTTGGCAGTGATAACCACAAAGTATTTGAATTAGACAACCCAAGCAAGAAAAATAGTTCTAATATAATACTTCATATGCAACTGAGAAAGAGCAGCGCATTCACTATTAAGAATATTGAGCTGCTCCAATATCTCCATCTATATTTGTGGGAAGCATAGTATAGCAACAAAATGGATCCTATCAATTCTCAAATTTTGCTATAGAAGCCAATCAATATGTATTTTAGTCCAAAAAGTTACAACAAAAGCTAAAACATGGCATCAATAGTTTATATATTAAAATTATAAGAAATAGAAAAGGTAATCACCTACAGGACAGAATATATCGTGTGTAAGATAGTAAATGGGGAACACCATATTACCTTGTTGGAGTGTAAACATGTTATGGATTGCGGCACCTGGAGCCTGTAGGCCTTGATTAAGCTCTGTAATCAAGCAAAGGTGAATTACCAAGCATCCGTTCTGCCTTTCGTGAGTAGTGAAAATTGTCTACCAAATCCAAATGCAATGATGACAGAGGAAGAAGGATAGGAGGCGACAAACTTCAATTCTAAAGTATGTATTTCATATATTTATAATGCAGAGTAAGATTACACCCTTATTTAGGTGTTTAAGCATCTGTCACACACTCACACATCACTTTTATAAGAAAACATGTTAGATGTTGCATCAGCATACTGTTCATTTCACTTGCATAAAGAACTAAAATGATACTCATTATTTTTTTTCCATAAAAGCCTTTACACAGAAGCCTAGATGGAAATGTGCTTAAATTTAAGACTAATTATAACAGTACTATTATTTTTTTTTTATTTGTCAATGTTGGGGGATTGGCCTGCCAAGTAACCCCTCCTTGAGATCGGACAGTCAATTCAGGGTATTTGCCTTCGCTATATGAGCCGATAGGTGGATCGCCTTCGATCGATGATCCAAGGCAGCGCTTGCTTTATTGCCTTCAGACACAACATGACAATCGACGATGAGCGAAGGCAATCTCTGACATAATGTATTGGATCTATCTCCCATTCTGTCTCCTGAGCAGGTTGTCATCGGTGCACCTTCGGCTTCGCCTCCGAGCAAGAGAGGGTTACCTCACCCGAAGGAGATTCATGATTTGAAGACGATCGAACCTAACAAAGGAGTGTCGAA
>CM014276.1:30802654-30813020 GCA_004135705.1 Alloteropsis semialata | reverse complement strand
TTTTTTTTTTTTTTTTTGAGCCTGGACTCCTAGTATACAAGATATAGTATCTGAACTCTACACCACACACACCACCACACACGCACACTTCTAGAAACTACAACCTATACACCCTAAGCGTCCTTTCATCGAAGCCACGGCCTTGTAGACGACGGGCACGTCGTAATCCCATTTTGACGCCACGCGAGAAGTCCAGGATCTACAGGAAACAAATACGGAGAATTAAACCCCCGGTGCGACACCCGGTGCTTCCTTCGAGAGTCGAACCCGGGTGGGTGCCCTCCACAACCGGAGCAGCAACCACCGCGCCACTCGCGCGTTCGCCCTCTATCTTTTTAGGCTTTTCAGTCTCGCATCTTTTTGGCTTTTGGAAGATTAAAAAGCCGAGGGCCAAAAGCTCAAACAAAGGCTTTTGGAAGATTGAAAAGCCGAGGGCCAAAAGCTCAAACAAACAGGCCCTTACTTCTCTTTTCTTTTTTGGCTTCATCATCCCCTCTTCTCCCACATATTATCCCCTTTGTTACTTCCCTTTCCTTTTTCCCCCCTTTTCAGGCTTCTTCATCCCCTATATTATCCAAATCGAAAGGCTCTCAATTTACCCTTGAATCAAGAAGCACAAATGTAGTTGTCGGGCCCACTCGTTAAGCATAAAGATCAATAGCTATAGAAAAGACCCAACCGCTAATTATTCTTTTAGCGCCATAGAAAACGTAAGAGCCTGCTATTACTTGCCCTACCACAGTTCAATAGTACATACACCACGATAATAAGTATCACACAGCAGCAAACGATCAAATGCTTCACACACGCAGCCGGGTACATTTGGGCGCACCGCCGCAGGGAACAAGAAAATGACAGACAACACCGGCGAACAGGAGACGCATGGTGTTCCTACAAGAACTCAGAAAGCTCTCACGCAGCGCTGTCGATGGCCATCGGCTGCGCCTCCTGCTTCCCGGGCACCTTCTGCAGTCGACCATCACAAAAGCAAAAGGTGTCAGAAGTAGAACCAGCAGCAGCTGAAACCGAGAGACGGCGAGAGGCTGAATCAAGAGGGGAATGGGGGAGCTCACCTTGGTGTCCATGTGCTCCAGCTTCCTCCATTTCGCGAACATGTTGCCGTAGAACTCGGCGTCCCGTCTGTTGTACTCTCTCATCCTCTCCTTCAGGGTCTTGTACACCAGCTTCACATCCCTGATCAACGCATAACAGGCAGGAGTTACTTCACCATGTTTATATACGTACTAACGATTTTAAGGCTATGATCTTCGCAGATCCTGATACCTGTTATCAGGATCGATTTCGAGTGCTTTCTTGATATCCACCTCTGCCAGTTCCAGATCAACAAGCTCAATGTATGCTTGCGCCCTTCTGTACAGGGCCTTAACATTCGTGCTCTCAAGTTCCAGAACCTGAAGGCCAGACATCATGGTCAGTTCAAGTCCCAATGCTTCCAACTGAACACAACCATGCGAACGACATATCATGAATCTGTATACAACAGTACCTTTGTGCAGAGCTTCTCTGCTTCTCTGTATTCTTTCAGTTTCAGCTTGCATGCCGCGTTGTTGAGCTTGCAACTGATCTTCAGAGCTTTAGATTGCTTCTTCTCATCTTCACTGAAGGAGCTGTCATACTCAATGTATTTTGCAGCCTGATTAATAGGCAAATGGAATTAGTACTGATCTGTCGCAGGTGATCAGAGGCACGTAACAGAGATTTTGTGAGAAGAGCAGCTATCCATTTACCTTCTCGTATCTCTTGGAGGCCTTGGCGTACTTGCCCATCTTAAACCAGGCATTGCCTTCATCTTTCTTCTTTACAGCTGCTTCAATCTTCTCAGCATTGCTCTTTAAATCCCAAGATTCTTTATCCTGCACAGAAGGTACCGATGTAAACATTTCTGATCAAAGAACAGCAATTAACAGCCTGTTCGGTTGGCTGGTGGCTGGTGCTGATTTGTTGTGAGAGAAAAGTACTGCTGGCTGGCTGGTGGCTGATAAGCCAAACGAACAGGCTGTAAGTAAACAGGCAAGTCAAAAAATTTAGCACACACCTTCTCGAAGGAAACAAGCTCCACTTCATAGTAGACAGTGGAATTTGGAGGAACCACAGCAAGATCTAGCTTTGTTTCAGCAGACCCAAAGGCATGTTCAGGTGGTATTCTCGCCAATGCAACCTCTCCTTTCTTCATATTAACCACCGTTATGTCAAGCCCCTCAATAACTTGTTCTTCATCTGTCTTGAACTCAAATGGTTCTTCACCATCATGCCCTTTCTTTACAAAGACAGTGCCATCCTCCAACTTACCAATAAGCCTCACTGCACAATCAGCATAACAACAATTAGTGTGAATGCAGAACTGCAATGACAAAAGGTTGGATGAGAAGGACCCCAAGAATTAGCATGTACCACACACCTCTCACTACTGCTCCATCGTTAGGTCGCTCATAGCCTTCACCTTCCTTCAGGACCTTCTTCAAGATCCTCTTGCGATCTCCGATAAGGGTCACAGTCTTCCAAGAAATCAGTTCAAGATCTATATGCATTGTAGCATTAGGAGGCACAGCACCTTCATCTCCAGACGCCGGTCTTCCTTGCTCCCCAAAACCATCTGATCATCATAATAGGTACATATATATTAATTAATACATACATACTGACAAACCATGGTGTTAGTTCCCAAAATGCACCAAAAGCAGGCCTAACTACAATTTCGAATGTACTAACTACAATTTCTTCAAGACTTACATTGTGGCTTGACAGTGAGAAGGACCTTCTCGCCCTTCTTCATGGTCTTCACAGCCTTGGCAAGTGCGGGGCAGAAGTAACCTGACAGCACAAATTTTATAAGTTACTCAGAACAATTCGTAGCTGAATGCCTGAATCCCACATTATGAAAAATCCAAGTTTCAGACACAAACCATCTTTGACAGCAAATTCAACACCATCAGACTTGGAGACAACAGTTCCATCCTCAAGTCTCGCCTCGTACTTAACTGTATGAATCAGTTGAGCAAAACATGTCAAAACCAGTATCAAACCAGGATACCAGCACTAATTCAAATGTGTCATCATACAACATCTTACCAAAAACTTCATCAAGGTCCTTGGGGTTCTCCCATTTTTCCCCTTCAGTAACTATCTTCTTGAAGATGCCACCGTCCTTGCAGATGTCCTTGACGCTGGCCCATGAAAGGAGCTCAACGTCGAACTGAAGCGTCGCGTTTGGTGGGATCGCTGGCGGCGAGCCAGTCTCACCATAGGCGAGCTCAGGTGGGATAGTGAACACTGCATTTTCACCCTTCTTCATGGTCTTGATGCCCAGATCCCATCCTTTTATCACTTGCCCTGCAGATTGAGGAAGGTACAAGTTATGATACAGGAACACTCAAATGTAGAAACCAAAGCTTATATTTGTAACTGCTGCTTTTATGTACCTTGTCCAAGCTTGAATTTGAAGGGGGTTCCACGGTCACGGCTGGAATCGAACTTCATTCCGTCAAGAAGGGTGCCAGTGTAATGCACTGCAGCAAACAGTTTGATTCAGAAATTACCCTCAGATAAACTGAACTAGTTATGAACTGCAATAATCCATCTTGGGTACTGTAATCTCAGAACTCATGTGGCGTTAATGTGATCTTCAGAACGATTGGATTATCGCAGACACTGTCACCCTCATACCGACACCATTTTTCCTACTCTGTTCTTGCGCTGGCTGTGTCGTCCCGTCGGCAAACCACCCGTACGAGTTCAGAGACTGAGCAACTAGCGGGAAAGTACAGGCAGGCACGTACCTTCAACCTCGTCGCCGGTCTCGGGGCGGTCCCACCCCTCTCCCTCCTTAACGAGCTTCTTCTTGAGCCCCTGCTTCCCGATCTCCTTCTCCTCCCCGACCTTCATATTCCCTGGGAAGAAGTTGTTGTCCTCCCCCTCCCCGGTGTCGAGGTCCTTCATGGCCTCGTCCTCATCCAGGCCCCCCATCACCTCCTGCTCCTCCTCCTCCTCGCCGGCGCCGGGGAGGTTGAACGCGTCGTCCGCCATTGGGTCTGGCACCGGCAGCGGCAGAGATTAACCAACCAATCCGCCAGAGAAATGCTCTTGGGCTGCAGATCAGCGCGCCTGTGCGTCCTCCGCGGGTGTGATTGTGCGTTCTTACCCTGAGAATTGCTCGCAACTCGAGCCTGATGGATCAAGATCGGCATTTTATAGGGAGCGCGTGCGGTTCTGGAGTGTTCTTCGGACAGTAGACTGGACGACCGGGGCAAAGGTGATTGGTGGATGCTTCCGGAGACGGGCTGCGAGGGCGGAGAGTGTTGGAAGGCCGTGGATGCTTCCAGAGACTGCTCTGCCTCTGGGAACCGCCGAGCCCCCAACAAGCCATGTCGTATCCATTTCTTTAATAAGAAAAAACAAGATCTTTAGCTAACTCCTAACTAATCCCCTCTTTTTAAAAAAAGGCAATGAACAATAATTGCCAGGAATATGCCACGAATTGAACCCTTCTTTTCTTCAAGTTTACTCATGAGGTGATGCTAGGAATATCTTCAAAGAAGGATTACTCTGGTTTCCCTTTTGCTGAGATATAATCCAAGCATTTCATGAAAAAATGGTAAATTTTTGCAAGAACTAGGAAACACAGTTAAAGATTGATTGGACTAGAAATTGCCAACTCACTTGGTGATTTCTTCAAATTTTGGTTTCCAAGGGGCAGAGGTGAATCTGTAAAGCTTTGCAGCAGGGGGATTTTTTTTCATATTGATAAAGAGTGCATTTTTTTTAAAAAAAAACTACCTCTGCGCTTTCATACCCTGTAGATCCAGATAATAAAGAGTCAAAGTGACCGCGTGTATCAGGACAACAAAATTCCATACCATATTCAGCATCATAGCAAAATTTAAACTGAAGCCATATGACAAGAATTAACAGAACAGCACATTATCAGTAAATTGTTGAGGATCAGGATTAGCTGGAATTCACTTACATCTCAAGGGTCAGTTGTATGCTTTCAACACAGTCCCACAGAACCTGTATTAGCAACAATGGCTCCAGACTAACATTCTAGAAGAACAAAAAAGTTGCCCAAAGTTTTACAAAGTTAGACAGACCTTTTCCTTTGATGTCCAAGGAGTATCAAAATTTCCCCCTTTGAAGTCCTTCAGCTTCATCAATGGTTCCCTGGGTCCAGACATGATATACTATGAACAATCTAACCTAAGAAATGAAACATTACGCTTCCACCAGCTATTAAATTAACCACTACAAAATGTTCTTCAAAAGGTGCAGAACTTACATCCAGGAATACCAAAAGCAGACAATGTGAATCAACTGCGGGCATTTGAGGTTATTTCAGGCTTTCAGCCTGACTGGCGCAGGACATACATCCAGGAATATAAAAAGCAGACAATGTGATCAACTGCGTGCATTCAAGGTGTTTCCTGGCTTTGAGCCTTTTAGTGGTGCAGAAACACTTAATTATCCATAACAATTACTAATCACAAAGGCACAGACAAAGTCTTCAGGAAAAACCTGGTTTTGAGCCTTTCTTTCAATCAAGGAGTAACTCAACAATTCAGGCTTTGGATAACCACATCATCTGGTTCAGAATGTGCTGATATATGAGATACTAACTCTTCTAGCATTAAACAGATTTTATCTCTCTCAGGATGATTCTGATCATCCACAAAGAATACATGAACTATGTCCTTGATCTCAATCCAGCTGCAGCCCGGTTCCTTTTTTGCACTGAGACCCCTCAATCTTGTTCTTACCTTCACAACATCTTCCCATTTCCCCAATTTAGCATAGATGTTGGACATCGCGACATAAGCAGACCTATGTTTTGTGCCCATGCAAAACAACCTCTGAGCAACTTTCTCACCCATCTCCAGGTCCATCGAATACCAGCAGGCGGTAAGTAGGGCTCCCCAGACTACGCCATCTGCTGGCACAGGCATCTCACTGATGAACTTCTCAGCTTCTCTGGTACGACCGGTCCGACCAAGAAGATCGACAACACAAGTATAATGCTCCACAGTTGGTACTAGTCCAAAGTTTTCCATGGAGCGGAAGATTTTCATCCCCTTGTTAACCAAACCAGCACGGGCACTAGCAATGAGGAGCCCAAGAAAAGTGATTTCGTTGGGATTGACATGATGCCTCAACATCCTCCCAAATTGTACCAGAGCCTCCAACCAGTGACCATTTTGTGCAAGACCACTGATAAGAGATGTCCATGAAGCAACATTACGTAATGTGATGTAACCAAATGCAGACTGCGCATCGCTCACGCAACCACATTTGAAGTACATATCAGCAAGAGCTGTCCCAACATGACTGTTAGAGTCAAATGAATTCTTGCAGAGATGGGCATGTAACATTTTGCCTTGCTCAAGCGTTCCAATAGTTGCACAGGCATGCAATAGAGCAGAGAATGTAGAAGGACTCCATCCAATTGACAACCGGCACATGACCACAAATAGCTTCAAAGCTTCTGAAGGCTGATCATTCTGAATGTACCCTGAAATCATAGAATTCCACGTTATTGTGTCTCTCTCATCCTTTATCTGTTCAAATAGCTTCAACCCCTCCTCCAGCCTTCCATTCTGAAGCAACACCGACATCATGGAGTTCAAGGAGACCATGTTTCTCCGAGGCATCTTCTCAAACAACCTCCTGCAATCTTCAAGCCTTCCGTCCATAGCATATGCCTTAATCATCAGATTGTAGGAACCCGAGTCATGCTCTGGCATCAGCGAGAAGACTGTCTTAGCATCCTCTGTCCTTCCCATCGATATAAGCCCTGCTATCAGTGTATTCGATGTAATCAAGGAAGGCATTTCCAAGTCATCGTAAACCTGGAGTGCATCATCCAAAGCATCAGAACTGCAGTAAAGATCAACGAGAGCACTGGTGATTAACTGCTCAGACTGAAACCCGCTTCGAACCAGACACCCATGGACCGATCGCCCGAAATCCAATGCTCCCATCCTCACACAAGCCCTCAAAACACTGTCATAAGTGTACTCGTTCGGCATGACACTACCATCAGCTAGGAACCTCACAAACAGCTCCAGCGCCTTGGCGCAGCACCTGGCCGTGCCTTTTGCGAAGCCCGATATGACAGCGGTCCACGCGAACACATCACGAGGCGCTGGCGTACGCTCCAGCAAGTCCAGGGCCTCGCCTAGCAGGCCAAACCTCACGAGGGCGACCACCATCGGGCTCCACAGCAGCTCGTTCTTGTGATGCCGGGACTCGAAGAGCGCGCGGGTCGCGCGCAGGTCGAGGCACGACGAGTAGAAGTCAAGGAGGGCCGCCCCTACGACGGGGAAAGCCTCGCACCCGGACCTGACCGCCAGGCCGTGAGCCTGCGCCCCCGCGCGGAGCCGCCGGCGGCGGGCGCAGGCGCCGAGCGCCGACGCGAACGTTGCCTCCGTCAGCCACGATCCGGCGCGGTGCGTCCGCGCTACGGCGTCCAGCGCGTCGGGGACGCTGCCGCGCCTGGCGTGGCCCGCGACGGCGGCGTTCCATGAGACCACGGCCCGGCGCGGCGTTCCGTCGAACAGGCTGCGGGCGGCGGGGGCGGTTTGGGCCTTGGCGAGCGTCGTGTCGTGTTCCTGCGCTGCGGAGCGCGCGTCGGCGTCTCGGTCGGCCGCAGCCTGTGCGGCGCGGGAAGGCGGCCATGTGTTGAGCCCGCGCGCATGGGTGGGAGGCGGCGGCGGCGGCGGCGGCCGTGTCGAGAAGGCGAGCGACGGCGCGGCTCTGCGGAGCATGCACGCGAGCAGGCGAGGCAGAGGCGATGATCCTCTGCGCCGTTCCTTCTGCATCCGACGGTGGCAGCTTCCCTGAAACGAGCCCGTCCTCCCTCGTTCGGCCCATAGGCCCGCGGACGGCCCACAAGCAGAGGACCGAAAAAGGGCGGGGAAAAGTCCATTTTGCCTCCTCGAACAATTGGATGAATCCACGATTCCCCCCGAACTCAAAAACCGTCCAACCAGTCCCTCAAACTTCTGAAACCAGATATTTTATCCCCCTCCCAATCTTAAACCATAGTGATTTTAGCCTACGTGGAGACACGTTGGCGCCACGCTAGCACCTCTTACATGGCGTGGCCCACCTGTCATCCTCTTCCCTCCTCTTTTTCCTATTTTTCTCTTTTTCCCCACCTCTCAATCCCTCCGCCGGTAGAACTCCAGTTGGACGGTTATTGAGAGTTGAATGTACTAGTTGGACGGTTTTTGAGTTTAGGGGGGAATCGTGGATTCGACCAAAAGTTCGAGGAGGCAAAATGGACTCCAACGCCAGTGACGTCTTACCTTGTTTGACGCGGTGCTATCTTACCTTGTTTGACAAAGTACGACCACAAGAGAGAGCTGACAACTAAGATTTACCGCACCACTAGATCCTATGCATTGTCCAAGAATACCATATTATTTTGTCATGCAGCATTTTGGATGTAACAAGTAGATAATTAGCTACTAATTCAAGCACATATTAGGCCAGTCTCAGTGAGAGTTTCATAGTGAGTTTATGGGCATTAAAGTCTTTATTAGTGGAGAGAAGGGACAATTTCATTATATGTGAAATGAGTTTCATTCCCACGACAAGTTATCTAGTTTTCAGTCTCGATAACAGTGCCATGAAACTGTTACATTGCACCGTTATGTACAATAGCCTGGCAACGTAACACACAGTATCATGATGTTCATATGAATTTTGCCTACTAATCTTCCTGAGATCGGACTCGATGGAAGGTATAATTGTAACACCTCTAGTGTTTGGCCCTGCGTTTATCAACTAACTAACTTAATGCATTGCATCGTTGATCATGTAGCATAATCCCTGTCATCTAATGGCATAATAAAGAAAGCATGTGAACCTAGTCAATAGTGCTTTATCATTTCATGCATACGCATGTGTTATCATTTCGTGTTCCCACCCTCCATGCCGCGTCTTGTGCGCTCGTCATCACCACAGCCCCGCCTGCTCTGCTCTGATCGCTCACGTCGTCGGCGACCGGCGTGACCGGAGTGGGAATCGGTCGCGTCGTCCTTGTCCGAGCTCGCCATGCCTTGACCACGGTCGGCAGCCGTTGGGCTCCTGTTCCACCTGCCCCCGGCCTTGTCCATCCGCAGCATGACCCCGTCCGCACGCCCACACACCCGCGCGAGCTCGCCATTCAAAGAAACGCCGCGGGCGCCACGGTCACCGTCGGGCACTCGTCGCCGCGTGCGTCTCGCTCATCCACCCCTCGATTCCTTGCACCCAGAGAGCCTCCACACCCTCCTCCACACAACCAAGCCATCCCCAACCCCTCCCATCCATCTCCTTGGCCGGAATTCCAAATCTCAGCTTGTCGTCGTCGTTCCCCGTTCTTCCTCGTAGGTAGCTTCAATCGGTGCGCCATCCTCCAATCAAACTAGCAAGATGAGTTCGTCGCGTCCGGGAACACGTGATGCTTTCTTCGTCTTGAAGTTTCATCGCCGGAATCAAGGGGTGGCCGGGCGGCGGCGGCGCTGTCCGAGCCGTGGCTTCCTGTCGCGGTTCTCGTGAACTCCCGTGAGGGAGAGGACGAGCGAGCGCAGGGGCTCGGTCCGACTTGGGGCCTGAGCTGCTGCGGGCCCGCGAGGAGAAGGGGAGGAGGCGGCTGGGCTGGAGGTGGTGGCCGGGCCTGGTGGCCGGCTGGGCCGGCGAGTGGGCCAGGGTGAGAGGGAGGAGTGAGGGGGAAGAGGGGGAGGCGCAGTGGGCCGGCCCATTGCGGGCCTGGGCTGGCCAGGGGAGGAGGAGGAGAGTTGAGGGAGGAAGAGTAGACTTCGCGAAGTTGGTTGGAGCCCGTTTTGGTTAATCCCGAGTTGTTGTTTTTCTTGAGTTTGCTGCTCCTTTTAAAATTCATAGAAAATCGTAGGAATCTCCAAAAATCATGAAATAAATTTTGTTGGTTTGCTCATGAAGTTCTCTCTGCAGGAAAAATATGAGTAGGAGTAAAATGCATACTTTACCTCTCTGTTTAATCCGGTTAAATCGATGCTTGTTTGGATAGGTTTAGCTAGTTAATGTATGTGTTAGTTTTTGCTCTTTTTGTCAAGGGATGATTAGAAATGTCAGTAGGTTGCATCTAACCTACAGATATCAGTAGGGTTTCATGTGATAAATTTAAATATGTGTTTTGCTCTCTTTTTGCTAGTAGTTGTGCTCGCCATTGCTTGCTAGAACTAGATAGAGCTTTTGCATTAAAACTTGATATTAGTTGCATCACCTCATTCATATGTGCTGTTATAAAATTTGGTAACCAGAAAGGAGAGTAACAAGTTTTACATATGCATTTAGTAGTAAAAACTAGTGCAAGTAGTAATTAACCATAGGT
>CM014276.1:30773582-30801654 GCA_004135705.1 Alloteropsis semialata | reverse complement strand
ATTCGGAGACGTGATCGATCACCCCGACGAACTCGCTGTCCGCCGGGGTGGGGACCAGGAGGCGCGTCACCAGGCGGGACACGACTTCTGGCGCGTTGCGCAGACCGTATGGGACCGCATACGGTGGGATGTAGTTCAGCATCTCCGGGGGGAGAGGGGCTCCTCCCAGAAGCTGAGTAGCGACGTTCGCCAGGGCGAACCTGGTACAGCGCACGTCTTCCTGCGTGGGCCGTGGCCCCAGGAAGATCTCGAGCTGCTCCCACAGTGGGGCCTCGTTGGCCCTCGAGCGGGGGTTGCCGGCTTCGTCGCCGGTGGCGTTGATGCCGATGTCCGCGAGGGCCTCGGTGGCGGTCGCGATGTCAGCATCAGCAGAGTTGACCGGGGGCGTGAGAGCGACTCTCTCCAAGTCCCCGGCGTTGGTGATGACGAAATCCAAACTCCCAAGACGCAGCTGCGTCCCAGGAGTCCAGCTCGATCCGCGGGTGGCCATCCGAAGCCTGGTGATCGCCGAAACGCGCAAAGGCCCCTACCTGGCGCGCCAACTGTCGGTGTGCGAAATAACCAACAAGTAAATTAGTGGATTGCGCGTCTGGGCTCCGGATGGTTCGCGAGAGGACACAAGGGATTATACTGGTTCGGGCACGAACGCCCTACGTCCAGTCGAGGCTGCTCGTGTTACTCGCGTTGCTCGTAGTAGGGGTTACAAGCGGTCGAGAGAGGGAGGGGCTCCCAAGTCTCTGGTGCGTCTAAGAGGGTGTGTTCTGGTGTGTGTTCTGGTGTGTGTGTGTCGTGTGTTCTTCTTCGTCGAAGTCTGTAGTAGGGGTGTACAAACTAGTCGGGAGAGGGAGAAGATCCCAAGTCCCTGAGCGGTATGAGTGAGTGTGTTGCGTGCGGTGTCCGAGTGTTCAACTAGTGTCCGAAAAAAATCCCCCCCGTCTGATGTCCCCTTGTCCCCTTTTATAGCCTCAAGGGGAGAAGGGAGCGGGGGGTAAAAAGGAGAAAATTACAAGGGGAGTTACTGCTCCCGAGAGCTTCCAGCTGCGTCGCTCGCTGAGCCGTACAGGGAGCAGGTGTTGACGGAGTGGGCGTCCCGCCGGACCCGGAATCGTACATCCCGAGTGGTTGGAGTCGATGCCTTCCTGGGTAAGCTCCCGGGTGGTTCCCGGGTCGTGGTTGACTTGCTCGAGGTCCTCGGGCGCTCCAGGTGTCCTGCTCGGGTTCCAGGTGTCGCCCGAGGACGCCTGGGGTCGTACTTGGACGCCTGGTGTAGCGCATGCATTCCTCTCCAGACTGTAGCGCTCCTGTTGGGACGAGACGGGCGCCACTGTGGCTGCCGTGGCGTAGGACAGACGCCCATCATGCTCTGACACGGCGGGTACCAAGTGGGTACGGCGCCGGATGGGTCGGGGTATGGCCGGGTAGTTTTACCCGAGGAGTCGGAGACCACTCGGAGGCGGAGAACCTGTCGGGCGAATCGGAGAACCACTCGGGCGTTCTAGGTAGTCGGGGTATGGGGAGTTTGCCTTGCTTTTGGTCTTTGGTTTTTGAGGGGTGGATTATCGTAAGCCCCCGGATTAAGGGTTCAATTGGGTACCCCTAATCCGTACCCTCGTCACTCCACTTCGTCTCGGGTCCACGCCGACCCGGGCGAGACGAGGAGAGGTCGGGCGAGATAGCGACAGGAGTGGTTCGGCCGAGGCGGACGAGGGTCGGCCGAGGCGGACGCGGGTCGGCCAAGGCGGACGGGAGTCGGCCGAGGCGGACGGGAGTCGGCCGAGACGGATGAGGGTCGGCCGAGGTGGACGAGGGTCGGCCGAGTCAGGGGAAAACCGACCCTCCCCTAATCTGATGTTCTTCGGGCTTTCTTATGCCTATCTTCTTCCTGAAACTGCGTGGCCCCACCCGTCGGTGAGAGGGTCGGATATTGATATCCGACACTTATATACCTATGGTTAATTACTACTTGCACTAGTTTTTACTACTAAATGCATATGTAAAACTTGTTACTCTCCTTTCTGGTTACCAAATTTTATAACAGCACATATGAATGAGGTGATGCAACTAATATCAAGTTTTAATGCAAAAGCTCTATCTAGTTCTAGCAAGCGATGGCGAGCACAACTACTAGCAAAAAGAGAGCAAAACACATATTTAAATTTATCACATGAAACCCTACTGATATCTGTAGGTTAGATGCAACCTACTGACATTTCTAATCATCCCTTGACAAAAAGAGCAAAAACTAACACATACATTAACTAGCTAAACCTATCCAAACAAGCATCGATTTAACCGGATTAAACAGAGAGGTAAAGTATGCATTTTACTCCTACTCATATTTTTCCTGCAGAGAGAACTTCATGAGCAAACCAACAAAATTTATTTCATGATTTTTGGAGATTCCTACGATTTTCTATGAATTTTAAAAGGAGCAGCAAACTCAAGAAAAACAACAACTCGGGATTAACCAAAACGGGCTCCAACCAACTTCGCGAAGTCTACTCTCCCTCCCTCAACTCTCCTCCTCCCCCTGGCCAGCCCAGGCCCGCAATGGGCCGGCCCACTGCGCCTCCCCCTCTTCCCCCTCACTCCTCCCTCTCACCCTGGCCCACTCGCCGGCCTAGCCGGCCACCAGGCCCGGCCACCACCTCCAGCCCAGCCGCCTCCTCCCCTTCTCCTCGCGGGCCCGCAGCAGCTCAGGCCCCAAGTCGGACCGAGCCCCTGCGCTCGCTCGTCCTCTCCCTCACGGGAGTTCACGAGAACCGCGACAGGAAGCCACGGCTCGGACAGCGCCGCCGCCGCCCGGCCACTCCTTGATTCCGGCGATGAAACTTCAAGACGAAGAAAGCATCACGTGTTCCCGGACGCGACGAACTCATCTTGCTAGTTTGATTGGAGGATGGCGCACCGATTGAAGCTACCTACGAGGAAGAACGGGGAACGACGACGACAAGCTGAGATTTGGAATTCCGGCCAAGGAGATGGATGGGAGGGGTTGGGGATGGCTTGGTTGTGTGGAGGAGGGTGTGGAGGCTCTCTGGGTGCAAGGAATCGAGGGGTGGATGAGCGAGACGCACGCGGCGACGAGTGCCCGACGGTGACCGTGGCGCCCGCGGCGTTTCTTTGAATGGCGAGCTCGCGCGGGTGTGTGGGCGTGCGGACGGGGTCATGCTGCGGATGGACAAGGCCGGGGGCAGGTGGAACAGGTGCCCAACGGCTGCCGACCGTGGTCAAGGCATGGCGAGCTCGGACAAGGACGACGCGACCGATTCCCACTCCGGTCACGCCGGTCGCCGACGACGTGAGCGATCAGAGCAGAGCAGGCGGGGCTGTGGTGATGACGAGCGCACAAGACGCGGCATGGAGGGTGGGAACACGAAATGATAACACATGCGTATGCATGAAATGATAAAGCACTATTGACTAGGTTCACATGCTTTCTTTATTATGCCATTAGATGACAGAGATTATGCTACATGATCAACGATGCAATGCATTAAGTTAGTTAGTTGATAAACGCAGGGCCAAACACTAGAGGTGTTACAATTATACCTTCCATCGAGTCCGATCTCAGGAAGATTAGTAGGCAAAATTCATATGAACATCATGATACTGTGTGTTACGTTGCCAGGCTATTGTACATAACGGTGCAATGTAACAGTTTCATGGCACTGTTATCGAGACTGAAAACTAGATAACTTGTCGTGGGAATGAAACTCATTTCACATATAATGAAATTGTCCCTTCTCTCCACTAATAAAGACTTTAATGCCCATAAACTCACTATGAAACTCTCACTGAGACTGGCCTAATATGTGCTTGAATTAGTAGCTAATTATCTACTTGTTACATCCAAAATGCTGCATGACAAAATAATATGGTATTCTTGGACAATGCATAGGATCTAGTGGTGCGGTAAATCTTAGTTGTCAGCTCTCTCTTGTGGTCGTACTTTGTCAAACAAGGTAAGATAGCACCGCGTCAAACAAGGTAAGACGTCACTGGCGTTGGAGTCCATTTTGCCTCCTCGAACTTTTGGTCGAATCCACGATTCCCCCCTAAACTCAAAAACCGTCCAACTAGTACATTCAACTCTCAATAACCGTCCAACTGGAGTTCTACCGGCGGAGGGATTGAGAGGTGGGGAAAAAGAGAAAAATAGGAAAAAGAGGAGGGAAGAGGATGACAGGTGGGCCACGCCATGTAAGAGGTGCTAGCGTGGCGCCAACGTGTCTCCACGTAGGCTAAAATCACTATGGTTTAAGATTGGGAGGGGGATAAAATATCTGGTTTCAGAAGTTTGAGGGACTGGTTGGACGGTTTTTGAGTTCGGGGGGAATCGTGGATTCATCCAATTGTTCGAGGAGGCAAAATGGACTTTTCCCCGCCCTTTTTCGGTCCTCTGCTTGTGGGCCGTCCGCGGGCCTATGGCCGAACGAGGGAGGACGGGCTCGTTTCAGGGAAGCTGCCACCGTCGGATGCAGAAGGAACGGCGCAGAGGATCATCGCCTCTGCCTCGCCTGCTCGCGTGCATGCTCCGCAGAGCCGCGCCGTCGCTCGCCTTCTCGACACGGCCGCCGCCGCCGCCGCCGCCTCCCACCCATGCGCGCGGGCTCAACACATGGCCGCCTTCCCGCGCCGCACAGGCTGCGGCCGACCGAGACGCCGACGCGCGCTCCGCAGCGCAGGAACACGACACGACGCTCGCCAAGGCCCAAACCGCCCCCGCCGCCCGCAGCCTGTTCGACGGAACGCCGCGCCGGGCCGTGGTCTCATGGAACGCCGCCGTCGCGGGCCACGCCAGGCGCGGCAGCGTCCCCGACGCGCTGGACGCCGTAGCGCGGACGCACCGCGCCGGATCGTGGCTGACGGAGGCAACGTTCGCGTCGGCGCTCGGCGCCTGCGCCCGCCGCCGGCGGCTCCGCGCGGGGGCGCAGGCTCACGGCCTGGCGGTCAGGTCCGGGTGCGAGGCTTTCCCCGTCGTAGGGGCGGCCCTCCTTGACTTCTACTCGTCGTGCCTCGACCTGCGCGCGACCCGCGCGCTCTTCGAGTCCCGGCATCACAAGAACGAGCTGCTGTGGAGCCCGATGGTGGTCGCCCTCGTGAGGTTTGGCCTGCTAGGCGAGGCCCTGGACTTGCTGGAGCGTACGCCAGCGCCTCGTGATGTGTTCGCGTGGACCGCTGTCATATCAGGCTTCGCAAAGGGCACGGCCAGGTGCTGCACCAAGGCGCTGGAGCTGTTTGTGAGGTTTCTGGCTGATGGTGGTGTCATGCCGAACGAGTACACTTATGACAGTGTTTTGAGGGCGTGTGTGAGGATGGGAGCATTGGATTTTGGGCGATCGGTCCATGGATGTCTGGTTCGAAGCGGGTTTCAGTCTGAGCAGTTAATCACCAGTGCTCTCGTTGATCTTTACTGCAGTTCTGATGCTTTGGATGATGCACTCCAGGTTTACGATGACTTGGAAATGCCTTCCTTGATTACATCGAATACACTGATAGCAGGGCTTATATCGATGGGAAGGACAGGGGATGCTAAGACGGTCTTCTCGCTGATGCCAGAGCATGACTCGTGTTCCTACAATCTGATGATTAAGGCATATGCTATGGACGGAAGGCTTGAAGATTGCAGGAGGTTGTTTGAGAAGATGCCTCGGAGAAACATGGTGTCCTTGAACTCCATGATGTCGGTGTTGCTTCAGAATGGAAGGCTGGAGGAGGGGTTGAAGCTATTTGAACAGATAAAGGATGAGAGAGACACAATAACATGGAACTCTATGATTTCAGGGTACATTCAGAATGATCAGCCTTCAGAAGCTTTGAAGCTATTTGTGGTCATGTGCCGGTTGTCTATTGGATGGAGTCCTTCTACATTCTCTGCTCTATTGCATGCCTGTGCAACTATTGGAATGCTTGAGCAAGGCAAAATGGTACATGCCCACCTCAGCAAGAATTCATTTGACTCTAACAGTCATGTTGGGACAGCTCTTGCTGATATGTACTTCAAATGTGGTTGCGTGAGCGATGCGCAGTCTGCATTTGGTTACATCACATCACCTAATGTTGCTTCATGGACAGCTCTTATCAGTGGTCTTGCACAAAATGGTCACTGGTTGGAGGCTCTGGTACAATTTGGGACGATGTTGAGGCACCATGTCAATCCCAACGAAATCACTTTTCTTGGGCTCCTCATTGCTAGTGCCCGTGTTGGTTTGGTTAACAAGGGGATGAAAATCTTCCGCTCCATGGAAAACTATGGACTAGTACCAACTGTGGAGCATTATACTTGTGTTGTCGATCTTCTTGGTCGGACCGGGCGTACCAGAGAAGCTGAGAAGTTCATCAGTGAGATGCCTGTGCCAGCAGATGGCGTGGTCTGGGGAGCCCTACTTACTGCCTGCTGGTATTCGATGGACCTGGAGATGGGTGAGAAAGTTGCTCAGAGGTTGTTTTGCATGGGCACAAAACATAGGTCTGCTTATGTTGCGATGTCCAACATCTATGCTAAATTGGGGAAATGGGAAGATGTTGTGAAGGTAAGAACAAGATTGAGGGGTCTCAGTGCAAAAAAGGAACCGGGCTGCAGCTGGATTGAGATCAAGGACATAGTTCATGTATTCTTTGTGGATGATCAGAATCATCCTGAGAGAGATAAAATCTGTTTAATGCTAGAAGAGTTAGTATCTCATATATCAGCACATTCTGAACCAGATGATATGGTTATCCAAAGCCTGAATTGTTGAGTTACTCATTGATTGAAAGAAAGGCTCAAAACCAGGTTTTTCCTGAAGACTTTGTCTGTGCCTTTGTGATTAGTAATTGTTATGGATAAGTAAGTGTTTCTGCACCACTAAAAGGCTGAAAGCCAGGAAACACCTTGAATGCACGCAGTTGATCACATTGTCTGCTTTTTATATTCCTGGATGTAAGTTCTGCGCCAGTCAAAGGCTGAAACCCTGAAATACCTTCAAATGCCCGCAGTTGATTCACATTGTCTGCTTTTGGAATTCCTGGATGTAAGTTCTGCACCTTTTGAAGAACATTTTGTAGTGGTTAATTTAATAGCTGGTGGAAGCGTAATGTTTCATTTCTTAGGTTAGATTGTTCATAGTATATCATGTCTGGACTCAGGGAACCCTTGATGAAGCTGAAGGGCTTCAAAGGGGGAAATTTTGATACTACTTGGACATCAAAGGAAAAGGTCTGTCTAACTTTGTAAACTTTGGGCAACTTTTTTGTTCTTCTAGAATGTTAGTCTGGAGCCATTGTTGCTAATACAGGTTCAACACATTAGCTTACATATGTCTTGTTTTACTTGAAGGGTTTGTAAGAGTAAAAATATGTTTGTTTATGGTCTCCATAGTTTTGCTGAATGTTAGTCTGGAGTAATTGTTGCTAATACAGGTTCAACACATTAGCTTACATATGTCTTGTTTTACTTGAAGAGTTTGTAAAAGTATGTGTGTTTATGGTCTCCATAGTTTTGCTTTAGGTGAATGCTGATCCAAGACACAAGTTTGGTAGACCAAATTTTTTTTGTTGCCCTGCCCATAAATAGTGCTGCAGCTTCTGAAGGAGCAAGTAACAAGATTGTTTCCATTCTAATCGCAGCTATGTCATGACTGCTACTTCTTTTTGTATCATCCAAGGTATTGGCATGGTAAATAAGCCGTATTCAGTTGCATATTTGCATGATTGGGGCATGTGATTGCCAAGGAGAGCAACTTGAGTAATACTAACTGAATGGTTAGGTCCCAGTTCCCTGCAAAGATTTCAGTTCGAATATTTTGATCAGTGGTTGCAAATGGACTACAAAGATCTTTGGGTATCTTTAATTGTTAGCTAGCGCAATCATCAATCAATATGAGATGGCATGTAGCGAAACTCTTCTGCCCTGAAGTTCAGCACTCAGCATGTGAAAGGAAGACTTTCAGAATTACAGTCTCAAGTCAATTTGGTTTCATTGTAGATCTTCTCTACAGCATGTGAAATTTGGGGATTGGGGGATTGTGTTGAAAGCATACAACTGACCCTTGAGATGTAAGTGAATTACAGCTAATCCTGATCCTCAACAATTTACTGATAATGTGCTGTTCTGTTAATTCTTGTCATATGGCTTCAGTTTAAATTTTGCTATGATGCTGAATATGGTATGGAATTTTGTTGTACTGATACACGCGGTCACTTTGACTCTTTATTATCTGGATCTACAGGGTATGAAAGAGCGGAGGTAGTCTTTTTTTAAAAAATGTACTTTTTATCAATATGAAAAAAAAAATGCCCCTGCTGCAAAGCTTTACAGATTCACCTCTGGTCTTTGGAAACCGAAATTTGAAGAAATCACCAAGTGAGTTGACAATTTCTAATCCAATCAATGTTTGACTGTGCTTCCTAGTTCTTGCAAAAGTTCACCGTTTTTTCATGAAATGCTCGGACTATATTTCAGCAAAAGGGAAACCAGAGTAATCCTTCTTTCAAGATATTCCTAGCATCACCTCATGAGTAAACTTGAAGAAAAGAAGGGTTCAATTCGTGGCATATTCCTGGCAATTATTGTTCATTGCCTTTTTTTAAAAAGAGGGGATTAGTTAGGAGTTAGCTAAAGATCTTGTTTTTTCTTATTAAAGAAATGGATACGACATGGCTTGTTGGGGGCTCGGCGGTTCCCAGAGGCAGAGCAGTCTCTGGAAGCATCCACGGCCTTCCAACACTCTCCGCCCTCGCAGCCCGTCTCCGGAAGCATCCACCAATCACCTTTGCCCCGGTCGTCCAGTCTACTGTCCGAAGAACACTCCAGAACCGCACGCGCTCCCTATAAAATGCCGATCTTGATCCATCAGGCTCGAGTTGCGAGCAATTCTCAGGGTAAGAACGCACAATCACACCCGCGGAGGACGCACAGGCGCGCTGATCTGCAGCCCAAGAGCATTTCTCTGGCGGATTGGTTGGTTAATCTCTGCCGCTGCCGGTGCCAGACCCAATGGCGGACGACGCGTTCAACCTCCCCGGCGCCGGCGAGGAGGAGGAGGAGCAGGAGGTGATGGGGGGCCTGGATGAGGACGAGGCCATGAAGGACCTCGACACCGGGGAGGGGGAGGACAACAACTTCTTCCCAGGGAATATGAAGGTCGGGGAGGAGAAGGAGATCGGGAAGCAGGGGCTCAAGAAGAAGCTCGTTAAGGAGGGAGAGGGGTGGGACCGCCCCGAGACCGGCGACGAGGTTGAAGGTACGTGCCTGCCTGTACTTTCCCGCTAGTTGCTCAGTCTCTGAACTCGTACGGGTGGTTTGCCGCCGGGACGACATAGCCAGCGCAAGAACAGAGTAGGAAAAATGGTGTCGGTATGAGGGTGACAGTGTCTGCGATAATCCAATCGTTCTGAAGATCACATTAACGCCACATGAGTTCTGAGATTACAGTACCCAAGATGGATTATTGCAGTTCATAACTAGTTCAGTTTATCTGAGGGTAATTTCTGAATCAAACTGTTTGCTGCAGTGCATTACACTGGCACCCTTCTTGACGGAATGAAGTTCGATTCCAGCCGTGACCGTGGAACCCCCTTCAAATTCAAGCTTGGACAAGGTACATAAAAGCAGCAGTTACAAATATAAGCTTTGGTTTCTACATTTGAGTGTTCCTGTATCATAACTTGTACCTTCCTCAATCTGCAGGGCAAGTGATAAAAGGATGGGATCTGGGCATCAAGACCATGAAGAAGGGTGAAAATGCAGTGTTCACTATCCCACCTGAGCTCGCCTATGGTGAGACTGGCTCGCCGCCAGCGATCCCACCAAACACGACGCTTCAGTTCGACGTTGAGCTCCTTTCATGGGCCAGCGTCAAGGACATCTGCAAGGACGGTGGCATCTTCAAGAAGATAGTTACTGAAGGGGAAAAATGGGAGAACCCCAAGGACCTTGATGAAGTTTTTGGTAAGATGTTGTATGATGACACATTTGAATTAGTGCTGGTATCCTGGTTTGATACTGGTTTTGACATGTTTTGCTCAACTGATTCATACAGTTAAGTACGAGGCGAGACTTGAGGATGGAACTGTTGTCTCCAAGTCTGATGGTGTTGAATTTGCTGTCAAAGATGGTTTGTGTCTGAAACTTGGATTTTTCATAATGTGGGATTCAGGCATTCAGCTACGAATTGTTCTGAGTAACTTATAAAATTTGTGCTGTCAGGTTACTTCTGCCCCGCACTTGCCAAGGCTGTGAAGACCATGAAGAAGGGCGAGAAGGTCCTTCTCACTGTCAAG
Source organism: Alloteropsis semialata (assembly GCA_004135705.1). Classification (NCBI taxonomy): domain Eukaryota; kingdom Viridiplantae; phylum Streptophyta; class Magnoliopsida; order Poales; family Poaceae; genus Alloteropsis; species Alloteropsis semialata. The sequence goes on along the minus strand of CM014276.1, from coordinate 30,791,388 downwards.
CCACAATGTAAGTCTTGAAGAAATTGTAGTTAGTACATTCGAAATTGTAGTTAGGCCTGCTTTTGGTGCATTTTGGGAACTAACACCATGGTTTGTCAGTATGTATGTATTAATTAATATATATGTACCTATTATGATGATCAGATGGTTTTGGGGAGCAAGGAAGACCGGCGTCTGGAGATGAAGGTGCTGTGCCTCCTAATGCTACAATGAATATAGATCTTGAACTGATTTCTTGGAAGACTGTGACCCTTATCGGAGATCGCAAGAGGATCTTGAAGAAGGTCCTGAAGGAAGGTGAAGGCTATGAGCGACCTAATGATGGAGCAGTAGTGAGAGGTGTGTGGTACATGCTAATTCTTGGGGTCCTTCTCATCCAACCTTTTGTCATTGCAGTTCTGCATTCACACTAATTGTTGTTATGCTGATTGTGCAGTGAGGCTTATTGGTAAGTTGGAGGATGGCACTGTCTTTGTAAAGAAAGGGCATGATGGTGAAGAACCATTTGAGTTCAAGACAGATGAAGAACAAGTTATTGAGGGGCTTGACATAACGGTGGTTAATATGAAGAAAGGAGAGGTTGCATTGGCGAGAATACCACCTGAACATGCCTTTGGGTCTGCTGAAACAAAGCTAGATCTTGCTGTGGTTCCTCCAAATTCCACTGTCTACTATGAAGTGGAGCTTGTTTCCTTCGAGAAGGTGTGTGCTAAATTTTTTGACTTGCCTGTTTACTTACAGCCTATTCGTTTGGCTTATCAGCCACCAGCCAGCCAGCAGTACTTTTCTCTCACAACAAATCAGCACCAGCCACCAGCCAACCGAACAGGCTGTTAATTGCTGTTCTTTGATCAGAAATGTTTACATCGGTACCTTCTGTGCAGGATAAAGAATCTTGGGATTTAAAGAGCAATGCTGAGAAGATTGAAGCAGCTGTAAAGAAGAAAGATGAAGGCAATGCCTGGTTTAAGATGGGCAAGTACGCCAAGGCCTCCAAGAGATACGAGAAGGTAAATGGATAGCTGCTCTTCTCACAAAATCTCTGTTACGTGCCTCTGATCACCTGCGACAGATCAGTACTAATTCCATTTGCCTATTAATCAGGCTGCAAAATACATTGAGTATGACAGCTCCTTCAGTGAAGATGAGAAGAAGCAATCTAAAGCTCTGAAGATCAGTTGCAAGCTCAACAACGCGGCATGCAAGCTGAAACTGAAAGAATACAGAGAAGCAGAGAAGCTCTGCACAAAGGTACTGTTGTATACAGATTCATGATATGTCGTTCGCATGGTTGTGTTCAGTTGGAAGCATTGGAACTTGAACTGACCATGATGTCTGGCCTTCAGGTTCTGGAACTTGAGAGCACGAATGTTAAGGCCCTGTACAGAAGGGCGCAAGCATACATTGAGCTTGTTGATCTGGAACTGGCAGAGGTGGATATCAAGAAAGCGCTCGAAATCGATCCTGATAACAGGTATCAGGATCTGCGAAGATCATAGCCTTAAAATCGTTAGTACGTATATAAACATGGTGAAGTAACTCCTGCCTGTTATGCGTTGATCAGGGATGTGAAGCTGGTGTACAAGACCCTGAAGGAGAGGATGAGAGAGTACAACAGACGGGACGCCGAGTTCTACGGCAACATGTTCGCGAAATGGAGGAAGCTGGAGCACATGGACACCAAGGTGAGCTCCCCCATTCCCCTCTTGATTCAGCCTCTCGCCGTCTCTCGGTTTCAGCTGCTGCTGGTTCTACTTCTGACACCTTTTGCTTTTGTGATGGTCGACTGCAGAAGGTGCCCGGGAAGCAGGAGGCGCAGCCGATGGCCATCGACAGCGCTGCGTGAGAGCTTTCTGAGTTCGTGTAGGAACACCATGCGTCTCCTGTTCGCCGGTGTTGTCTGTCATTTTCTTGTTCCCTGCGGCGGTGCGCCCATATGTACCCGCCTGCGTGTGTGAAGCATTTGATCGTTTGCTGCTGTGTGATACTTATTATCGTGGTGTATGTACTATTGAACTGTGGTAGGGCAAGTAATAGCAGGCTCTTACGTTTTCTATGGCGCTAAAAGAATAATTAGCGGTTGGATCTTTTCTATAGCTATTGATCTTTATGCTTAACGAGTGGGCCCGACAACTACATTTGTGCTTCTTGATTCAAGGGTAAATTGAGAGCCTTTCGATTTGGATAATATAGGGGATGAAGAAGCCTGAAAAGGGGGGAAAAAGGAAAGGGAAGTAACAAAGGGGATAATATGTGGGAGAAGAGGGGATGATGAAGCCAAAAAAGAAAAGAGAAGTAAGGGCCTGTTTGTTTGAGCTTTTGGCCCTCGGCTTTTCAATCTTCCAAAAGCCAAAAAGATGCGAGACTGAAAAGCCTAAAAGCCTAAAAAGATAGAGGGCGAACGCGCGAGTGGCGCGGTGGTTGCTGCTCCGGTTGTGGAGGGCACCCACCCGGGTTCGACTCTCGAAGGAAGCACCGGGTGTCGCACCGGGGGTTTAATTCTCGTATTTGTTTCCTGTAGATCCTGGACTTCTCGCGTGGCGTCACAATGGGATTACGATGTGCCCGTCGTCTACGAGGCCGTGGCTTCGATGAAAGGACGCTTAGGGTGTATAGGTTGTAGTTTCTAGAAGTGTGCGTGTGTGGTGGTGTGTGTGGTGTAGAGTTCAGATACTATATCTTGTATACTAGGAGTCCAGGCTCAAAAAAAAAAAAAAAAANGAGGGTGGAAGGGTGAGGAGGGTGAACCTCGTATGCGAGGCGGCCCTACGAGGCAGAGGCTCCTTGCTGCAGGTTTATTTCACCAAAACTGAGGTAATTTAAACTGTAAGACTTATTTTACGGAATTAATCTTTCTAGTTTAATTTTTAAGTAAAACTATGTTTGACAGCTGAAAGCCGATCTTTACCCCACAATGACTGTTAAACCCAAGCTGAGGTAGTGAGCTAGTTGGGCGAGTGAGTTAACCTCAAACTCTAGCTCCGAGGACGTCCACCCTTGTTATTACCATGTAGAACGCTAGCAGCACTCAGCAGGCAGGTACTGGAGGGGGCATCCGCACTCCACCGCATCCCTGAAGAGCCGCCTCTCCAACGCGTACGTTCTCACGCGGTATTATGAAGATAGAGTTGTTGGCAACTAGACCCAAATTGGCAGTTCAGCTCCAGGACACACACCTTCCAAAGCGTGGTGTAATTAACACAGCCTCGTGAACATGCATGTATGTGTGTGTGCTAGTACTAGTATGAATAAAACTGGAGACAAAGATGCCGTTCTATCTAATATTTACGACGGTGCATCCTTAGGGCTTGTTTAGGGTATGAACAACGCAGAAGCTCTTACAGAGGCGCTTAAGAGGAGAGAGAGAAATAGGAGCCTCAAAATACAATGGAACTACTACTATTTAGGGGCGCTTGAACTTCTCAACTGATTTCGGTTAGCAGTTACACGTACATGCGTGGAACAATTTCGGGAGGCCTTGAGTGGCCACGATCCATGGGATCACGACAGAGTCTGCCCAGGCGTCGCTGCTTGGCGAAGCGGCGACTCCGCCTGCAAGCGCCCTCGCTCGTCCCCGCTAGATGCCACCGAGGCAAGATAACGGAATAACTTCCGATAAGCGTCCAGCGTTGTACGGGCCTTTCGTTGGTGCAACTATTTTGAATCTTTTACTGTAGCAATTCTAAACCTAAGATTAGGAGGACTAAACATGATCTAATTATAAAACTAATTACACGGATGGACAGAAAATCGTGAGACGAATCTATTAAACCTAATTAATCCGTCATTAGAGATTGTTTACTGTAGCACGACGTTGTCTAATTATGGCCAAATTAGGCTCATTAGATTCGTCTCGCAAAGTTAGGGGGTTATGGAATGGGTTTTGTCATTAACTCACATTTAATACTCCATGCATGTAAGATTTCCTTTGATGAATAATAAAGTTGGATGAATAGTGAAGTTTGTTGTGGGAACTAAACAAGCCCTTAGCTATGCTGGCGGTCGAGCTCATCTTTATTTCAGGGTCCCAAAACTCTGTGAAATGATGTGTTGGCAAGTTCAGTAATCTCTAAGATACGAATCCTGGGTACTTTCGCTAACGGGTAGCGGGTTCACGTCGCCCGCAAACCCGCAAGCCGTTGGATCTGGCGAGTAGCCTGTTCGCTTGGCTTATCAGCCACCAGCCAACAGTACTTCAGTCTCACAATAAATCAGCACCAGCCACCAGCCAGCCAACAGTACTTCAGTCTCACAACAAATCAGCACCCAGCCAACCGACTGTTCGATCAGCAGGTCTCGCCCGTTAAGCTGCAAATTCGGGTTTTCGCGAATCCTCGTCGAGCCTTCCGAGCGAGGACCTCATCCCTTCTCCTTTGCCTTCGCCGTCGCGCTGCCTGCGCCCTCCGCCTGCCGCGCTGCTCGGCGCCCTCCGCCCGCAGCCTCCGCTTCATCCATTGAATCGGCGGACAAACGCTTAGTCGCGAAGCTTCGGGTCTTATCGTCCCCATCTCGCGCGGCCTCTGTCTCGGCGGCCGGCGCTCGCGACGGTCACGGCGCTCCTCCATACTCTCGTCGCCGACGCGCTCAGCTATCGCGGACGGCCTTGTGTGACGCAGCAGCTCTTACCGTTCGAGGAGCTCACTGTGTGCGCTCGCGCCGTCCCTCAAGACGACCGCGCCTCCAGTTGCGCTCTCTCTCCGGCCTCATCCAGCGTCGCGCATGGAAGCAACGGCGATAGAAGCACGCCAGCAGGCCACAAGCTCATGCAGTCCTGAGCACCTGAGCATGCTGTGCAAGCCGACACAGCTACTGCCATGAGGTGTTTGATCTTTTGCCTGTTACGTTGCCCAATATTGTGAAATACAGATTAGTACATCTTCGATTTGATCTATTACTAAATACTAAATACTATTTGTTGTGACTGTATTGCATTGCCAAATAAATGCGCAGGCCTCCGCTCCTTCTCACTTTGCCCATCCCCATCTGCTGCGACTGCGCTAAACTGACATTGAGTGATTGCTTGATAAAATAGGGATATGTTTGATGCCTTGATAAAAGATCTGTAAGAGATTCCCCTTCACACACATATCTTTTCGAATACCATTTGACTAACTGTCAATATTACATTTTTGTGCTAAGAACAGAATATTATGTTTGATAGTTCCCGTGACACATACATTTGACTGAAGAAGTGGATATTTTTCAAGATCTGATGTGTTAAAACTATACCCTTTTTGGCAGATTGTTTTTCCTATGGTCTACACTCGGCGTGGCTATTCAACATTTTTCATTTTTGGTACATTTGTGCTACCTATCTTTATAAATTCAATCTTTTGTTGTTAAACACTTTAAAAGGAATCGTTTCAGAAGGTTGTTAAGACCATGCTTATCCACCAAAGAAAGAGGAATATGAACTATTTTAGCTCTGGAATTCAAGTGAAAGACCTTTTACTATATGACTGCACCTTGTTTTCTGCTTCATCTCAGGTAAGCTTGGTTAATGCTTGATCAAACTACTTGCTTTAACATGTATGCCTCATATTACAGAGTTTTGTCACGATACAGGTCATCGGGTCCTTGATGACCACACAAAGGTAACCACATTTTTGGCCAGTGACTTGTTGGGGGGTAAATCTATACTTTGGTGCGATCAGTAATGGCTACTTTCTTCAACTTATTCTTGAAGAAGTTGTGCTCCTCACAAATCAGCACTAATAATTACAGGCTGTATTCAGAGCTCTAAAAATTATTATCTTATGAGATTCAGTTGTTTCATCTTGCGGCAACAATAAAATCTTAACTTCTACTAGATGTATAAAATGAGTATTTATTATTTATTTTTTTTAGAAACCGGAGCTTCTTTGCATTGACTGTTGGGATATTGCGAAGGCAATATGCACAAACAATAGCTAAGACTGAGAAATAGAGACAAGCAACAATATATTACTCATCAACAGTTTTCTCGGGAATCATCCCTTTACACGTTGGTGAGAGGTCCTCTTTTATAGGAAGGTCAAGAGGCATCTTTATATTCTACTTATGCCCCTAGAAACTAGGCATCATCACCCTGACTATACAACATGGGTGATCTGAGGGCATAATGGTACATCTACATCTCACAATGTGAATGCGTAGACTAACGATGCCGTGTTTGACTTTGTCTTGACTGGGTCTTCCCTGGTTTCGACACTCCTTTGTTAGGTTCGGTCGACTTCAAATCATGAATCTCCTTCGGGTGAGGTAACCCTCTCTTGCTCGGAGGCGAAGCCGAAGGTGCGCCGATGACAACCTGCTCAGGAGACAGAATGGGAGATAGATCCAATACATTATGTCAGAGATTGCCTTCGCTCATCGTCGATTGTCATGTTGTGTCTGAAGGCAATAAAGCAAGCGCTGCCTTAGATCATCGATCGAAGGCGATCCACCTATCGGCTCATCTAGCGAAGGCAAATACCCTGAATTGACTGTCCGATCTCAAGGAGGGGTTACTTGGCAGGCCAATCCCCCAACATTGACAAATAAAAAAAAGAATAATAGTACTGTTATAATTAGTCTTAAATTTAAGCACATTTCCATCTAGGCTTCTGTGTAAAGGCTTTTATGGAAAAAAAAATAATGAGTATCATTTTAGTTCTTTATGCAAGTGAAATGAACAGTATGCTGATGCAACATCTAACATGTTTTCTTATAAAAGTGATGTGTGAGTGTGTGACAGATGCTTAAACACCTAAATAAGGGTGTAATCTTACTCTGCATTATAAATATATGAAATACATGCTTTAGAATTGAAGTTTGTCGCCTCCTATCCTTCTTCCTCTGTCATCATTGCATTTGGATTTGGTCGACAATTTTCACTACTCACGAAAGGCAGAACGGATGCTTGGTAATTCAACTTTGCTTGATTACAGAGCTTAATCAAGGCCTATAGGCTCCAGGTGCCGCAATCCATAACATGTTTACACCCCGACAAGGTAATATGGTGTTCCCCATTTACTATCATACACACGATATATTCTGTCCTGTAGGTGATTACCTTTTCTATTTCTTATAATTTTAATATATAAACTATTAATGCCATGTTTTAGCTTTTGTTGTAACTTTTTGGACTAAAGTACATATTGATTGGCTTCTATAGCAAATTCTGAGAATTGATAGGATCCATTTTGTTGCTATACTATGCTTCCCACAAATATAGATGGAGATATTGGAGCAGCTCAATATTCTTAATAGTGAATGCGCTGCTCTTTCTCAGTTGCATATGAAGTATTATATTAGAACTGTTTTTCTTGCTTGGGTTGTCTAATTCAAATACTTGGTGGTTATCACTGCCAAAGTACAATGGGGTTGGCTATGTTGCATGCATGCCAGAGTTGCCACTCACAAGGAGATCCTTTAGGAGGCCGACAACAATGCTTGTAAGTAAAAGTCAAAGTCCAGATGTATCCTCAATAGTCATTGAACATGCTGTAGGCCTTAATGCACATTTCTAATTGTTTATGACAATGTAATAAGTTTGATGTCAGAAATAGAAAAATGATATGGTAACCACTAGGAATGAAAACGATCGAAAACGCTATCGCAAATTTATGCAAATGTAGAAAACGAAAACGGTAAGATCGAGATTTTTCTACATTTTATCAAATGAATAAATCAAAATATTGTACAATATGGTTTTAGATGTATTTGGTCTGGTAAAGCCACCATACTGTTTTAGCTTTATAATGAGTTGAGTTAATGTGGTAGTATCTGCAAAATCTAATTTTACCTTCAAGAAGACGCACGCACAATTGTGCTATCATAAGATGCTATGGTCCCACCAGTATGTGTTGCATAACTAAATAAGTGTTCAATTGTAGTATGTTGATTAGGAGCAGAGCAGCTCCTTAGTTGCATAAAAAATGTCCATATCTTGTCATATACTTTGTCATTGACCTGTCCTTATTACTAAATACCGCCAAATGATATCTAACTAAGATGTGTCAAGCTCAGCTCCCTGGCACCGAAGATATCTCAAGGCTCAAGTTATTCACTGAAATTACACACTAAAGGAGTAAAGGATAGTACAAAAGACAGTATTATGGATTCAGTACTCACTTCTGTTCTGAAAATACTCCTCCTGTTCTGCTCCTTCTGTTCATGCTGCTTCTGTTCTATAATGAAAAGACACTAAATAATATTTCATGTTCCTTCTATTTTGTATCATTGTTGCGATCAGTTTCATTCTCATTTCACTTCCACATCAAAGAGAAGTTATAACTAATTATGCCCTATTGGAGTATTTAGATATCAACAGGAGCACTAAATGAGATATCTTTGGATATCTTGGTTGAGGTTAAAGGATATCTTTGGATACCTTGGTTGAGGTTAAGCTTGCAGTTGATACAAAAATTCAGATAAAGTTCTCAATCAAGATGTTTGCCAATATCTATACTTAAAAAGATAAACCGATAAACTGGCATAGCTAAACAATTAAATTCTTCATGCTGTCAAGATGCTGCAGTTAACATGTTTCTGATGTATATGGGATTATGGGCTCCAGTTGCTAAATACTTTATGTCAATCACATTTAATATGCTTTGCCTTTTGTAAGTTGAAATTTTGATATATTGCAGTACATTCTAAAGTTCAACAAACGATTATCCACACTGGCCTACCAAAGGGTGAAGCGTGGCTAGTGCATCATTATTGCCTGGGTTGGATACGGCAGCCAGGCACGGTGTGTGGCTAGCTGGGTCTTCATAGCAAAGCTTGGAGATACCATTGTCTTATCCATGCCCGTGTCAATCTTGATAAGCTCTAACAGGCCAAATTAAGTAGGATTAACGGCTATTATTCAGCATGTCATTCACCAAAAGAATAGTACAGAAACAAGCCCAACAGACATGTGTCGCGTATGAGGAGGAGCCAGGGCCCAAACGGCCGGGGCGGGCTGTCAGCTGCGGGTGGGCTGCCTAAGCGAGAGCTTTTCTGGAGAAGGCGAGTCCAATACGACTGCAATGGTGTAGTAATAAGGTCCAGGCGTGAACCATATTATGTGTTTAGCCAGGGGAGAATAGTACCATACCGGCTGGCCAAGCAGAGTTAAGAGGCGTGGGAAGAATAAAGCAAGAGGCAGGTTACCTTGCAAACATACTTACCTGGACGGGGTCTATGGCTGATCAAAAAGAGCCATGGCCTAGGTTAGTGGCCTTCATTGCACTTGGGAGGAGCACTGGCCTACCATCTCCTCAAGTAGGAGAGTGGCCGTCATAATTTGTGGCAGAGGGGTACGCGTTCGCGCGGCCCCTACCAAATTAATTATCAACTTAGTTTTACTAATAAATTAAATATTCTGGTTTAAATTTTGAATTTAGTTTTAAATTTAAAGATGCCTTTTTACGTTGTCTTAATTTGTTGGATTTTCTTTTGGGCCAATAAACCAACATTCTGCGTGACATAGCTGGGCACCGGTAGAAAGAAGCCCAGGTCCGGTCGTGCGCATTACCATGGGCTGGGCCAGTGACAGCGCATGGCACACAAGAGCTTTGTATTTGGTAGTTTGGCAGCCCATATGCTAGCAATTATGCCCACGCCGCAATAAAATTCCGATACAGTGAAACAATCTTTTTTTATTTCTAGGCAAACAAAAAATCGGTAACCTTAGATTCAAAGAAATAAATTTGGTTGCAGCTTCGCTTGGGCAATGCCCGTGTCAATCTTGGTAAGCTGGCAGCCAGGCACAGGCCGATTTTTAAGCACGATTAACGGCTTCCATTCACCATGGCCTTGACGAAAAGAATAGTACGAATAGAAAGAAGTCAAGGAATAATCGGCAAGAGGGAAGGAGCACAAGGAAAGCATACTAAATTAATTAATGCGAAAAGCATAGTAATTAATAGAAAGAAGTCAGGTAACAATAGACATGAGTAAGGAATACCAAGAAAGCATTACTAATTTATACTTGGACAACATCTATGGCCAAATAAGAAAGGCCATTGCCTTGGCCAGGGCCCTATATTGCACTTTAGGAATACCATTGGCACACAATCTCATTTAGCATATCAAAATAAACGATAAGCAGATTAACATTCTGTTATATTGTGTTGATGCTGAAACATGACGTGCCAAACACTCAAACACATGAAGGTATAGTTCAATTTGCATTTTGATCAAACCAGAAACCACTCAAACTAGTCAGACTGGATTTCAAATCCGGCTAGACCGATTTATGCAAACATGTCAAATTTGGTCGTCAACATATTGCTTGTTGGACGATCCAATCGGTTTTTGGCAATTTCTAGCAGATATATTGTTGTGTTGCAATGGGAGAGGAAAATGAAGCCTCAGCTTCTGCAAAAACATGTCTCAAGGTTCAAAAACATGTCTTAAAACTCAGTGATATACATTAAACGGAGAAAAAGCTCATGGACCATTTGAGTTTTGATATAGCGTGAGGGTATGCCTGTAGTCGTGCGTAAGAAACAAAGCCCCATTGCTTGCACACCAGCCTGACTAAAATAAAACAGAGGCAACATGGGCATCACGGCGGCGCTCGACCGGTATGTGTCAGCCCTCTCAGGTTGTGGCTACATCGGGTACCAAAGGATGGATTCCCTTTCCCGCCAAGTGTCCCCTTCTGTTTAGTATTTTTAGTACTCCCTCCGTTCAAAAAAAAAATACAACTTTCGTTTCCTAAAGAGTCAAATAATTTTAAGTTTGATTAAATTTATATAAAATAATACAAATTTATGGTACAAAATAAATATTATTAGATTAGTTATAGAATATATTGTCACATCAGATCTACTTAAAAACATAAATGTTAGTAATTTTTTGTATAAATTCAATTTTAAATTAGTTGATTTCTCGAAAAGAGAGAGTTACATTCTTTTGGGACGGAGAGAGAGTATTTTCTATCTAATACTTTCTATTAACATTTGTTATTATATTAATTATTGTTATTTATTATTTTCTATTAACACTTTTACTATGTTATTTGTTTAATAAATGAAATTTAAAGCGTATAAAATGAATATAAATGAGATACTAAATTATATGAAATAAAATTTTAAATCGTGTGGCTTAATTTTTTATTTCTACATTAGGAAATAATATGGAATCGTAATGTTATTTCAAACGGCGGTTAGGAGAACCGCCGTTTGAACCGGCGGTTCACTGAACCGCCGAACCATCTGGCGGTTTAACGATCAAACCGCCAAATGGTTTGGCGGTTTCTGGACCGCCAAATGATTCAGCGGTAACAATTACCAATTAATTGTTTGAAAATTGTTTAATTGTTTAAAATTATTATTTTCTGGTTCAAAATTGTTTAAGGTTATTGAAAAACTGGCTGCAACAAACACATCCTACGGATTCAATGGCCCACACCATCTCCTTCCTGTGACAGTAACAAACACACCTCACGGATTCAATGGCCCACACCATGTCCTTCCTGAGTGACTGCAAAAACACGCCACATGGATCCACTGGCCCACTGGCTGGGGGTACTTGGTGGCGTGGCCTATTAATATCGCGCTTATTCATCCACTTGAATCCACATCACAAAAATCAAAATGGCTGACCAGAGTGGGAGTGGGTCTAGGTATAGAAGGCAAGGTGGGTTCATGCATCTGCGCCGGGAGATGGAAGCCATGGAGGGAGCTCCTCGCAATGATCCAGACAGATCTATCCTTGCTGCCAACCAGAGGCCAAAGGATGAGATCCCACCCGAGTGCTATTGTGGCATGAACAGCGGGATGGCTATCTCATTCAAAAAAGGCACATATGGGAGGAGGTACTGGTGTTGCCAGAGGATCCATGAGATAACAAACAGTTCGCAGGCAATGACCTCAAAGAAGATGAAATGTTGATTGTTTGTGGTACTAACATTGTTATCATATTTTTTACGAATTGACGCAGGGAGGCAGAAGGACTGTTACACCGGACACCAGGGCATGTCACTTCACCGAATGGATCGACGACTCCATCAGCTGAAAGGACCAGATGCGCTGGGACGAGATGAAGATGAGAGCCGAGGAAGGACGACAGGCGGCACAAAGGGCTGAAGCTAACAGACTTGCCGGAGAGAAATTCAGGAATGATATTGAAGAAATTAGGAAGGAATTTCATGAGAAGAGGGATTCATGAGGTCCCTAAAGTTATCTGCCAGGCTATCTAAATTCCCTAAGGCATGTTAGGTTTAGGACGAATCATGATAATTATGTCGCGTCACGTGCCAATGCAAAATGTAATGCAATTTAAATTCAATGAAAGCCAAAGGCAATTCAATGCAGTGATGTGTTGTTTTTTCTGTGTATTCGAAGAAAGTACATAAGATGGACCTTAAGCTGACACATTACCTTGTATGACAATATTTACTTGTTTGTGAATGCTTCAAAAAGAGGAGAAGTTCTGCCGAAAATGTGAAGGTGTGTGCCATTCAATCCATGTGTTGTGTTTCTTACAGTCACTCAAAAATGTGAAGGTGTGGGCCATTCAATCCGTGTGTTGTGTTCCTGCAGTCACTCAAATCTGAGATGGTGTGGGCCATTGAATCCAAGAGGTGTGTTTCTTGGAGTTCCCTGGTATTAGTCCCCTTGCGCCTATATATATGCATTGTTGTGTGCATTGCCGCTTACTTTAGAACGGAGGAAGGGTTCTTGTGTAGTACAAATGTCTGGAGGGTCATCTAGTGGGAAGGGTTTCGGTGCTGGGAGAGGAAAGGGGGGAAGAAAGGGACCTCCCATTGTGTAAGAGGGGTCTGTTGGTCCTCGATTCTTTGGGGAACCAGTGTATGAGTTTCCAGTCGAGAGCAAAAGTGATTTCAGCAAAGAATTCCCTCTTAGAGGATATGATACCCGGAACGAAGATTGGCTAAAATGCATGCATGGTGAGGACTGCTTAGTTCAGATGGAGACCGAGGGGGACAATGGAGGTCGTCGTTTCTTCAAATGCTCATGAGCATGGGTACTCTATTAATATTTATTCCGTACATATGTGTATGTTCTTTTCCCGGACTCATTTACTTGGCTTCTTTCTTGTAGTGTTCCAATGCTCCAGAAAACTGTGGGTTCGCTAGGTGGGTTGACCCTGCTCCAATTCATCCGCATCAGAAGTACATCAGCTACTTGCAGAATCATATATTCGATCTCGAAACAGAAGTGAGCCACCGTAACAACAGCGACGATGAAGATGATGGCAACGAGGACCATGATGATGGTTCACAGGAAGCATTGTGCATCATTCCAGATTGCAGCTGCCCTTGTCACAAGAACAAGAGAACTCCACTGCCACCATCGCCGCCACCGCCGCCATCAACAGGACAATACTATGGAGAAGGTGCCACCCAGTTCGCTATGTGGGGCCACTACTAGGAGTAACCAATATTAGGTTTCAGTTTCCTAAGATATGTTAGGTTTCAATTTCCTAAGGCGTGTTAGGTTTAGTTATGAAAGGACCTAGTTACCCTTGTTCGGTAAAGGTCCTCACATACCATTTATGCGTGTTTATTTATGTGCCTGCAGCAGTTCGTTTGTCTTAAATTCGTATTTGACATTTCCATACTCATTTGAGGTCATAAACATATTGTTGACACAATATTAAACAAGGTGGTCAAAGATATGAGAACCGAATGATAAGTGGTCAAAGATATGAATTCCAGAACAAAACAACAGATACACGTCAACACACTGGCCACTAAATGCTCGGATTAGTTTGGGTTCTATGATAAGTTTATAATATTAAATCAGATATATCACGAATATAACTCATACTCAAGCAAACACTTCAGGGGACAAACTGGCATGGCTCATAATTCATACATTTTGTGAACCAACTTGGTCCAAAGTAGCTCCATTGGATGGCACAGAGCTTTTTAGTGTAACTTCATCATCCTCAGATACAACCTTTGTATGATCTTTTGCGTTACTCTTTGCTTTACGCTTCAGCATATTGAGCTCCCTGGCGCTTAATCGCCTAGAGCGAAAATTAAGCTGCTTGGGATACCTAGGAACCATGGTGGAAACCAACTGCTGAATATTGCGAGCTATGTTGAATGAATGAAATCCATTATTCTGTACATGTGAACCCCAATAAGTTTTTTGGGCAAGAAGATCCTCGTCTTTGATAACATCATTAACATCCATAAACTGCTCACAGACATCCAGTCCTGCAGTAGAACGAAAACAAATTTGTGTAACCATTCCAAAACACTGATCTATATGCAAATATGTTCATCCTACATATCAGGACTGGGCAGAAGGGGGGGCTTCATATTGACTATAGTAGTGCTATTCCAAGATTTGAGTGGCATTGCGAGACTAGCCATCCACTACCTCTTTTCAATCTTTTTAAACTCCAACCATGTCTCAAAATCTCAAGAAGAAATCCAACAAATTTAAGCAGTGGTGAACATACTTAAAACCGAAGTACAAAACATCACAATATTAAGTCCAGTACAACACGATCACAATATTAAGTCCAGTAAATACCAACATAATGAAAGGTGTAAGATATGGCAACCATACAACTAGCAAACTACTGAGTGCACCGAGGCCACTTTCCCTTTCTCAAAGCATCGGGATTCTCCTCCAAAGCAGCTTTGGCACGTCGGACACGCTTAAGCTTCTTCTCCCTCTCCTCTCTAGCTTGAGCTTGGAGCCTCCTTTGAAATTCCGCTGCCCGTTCCTTTTCTGCTGCCTCAGCTTGACGCCTCCTCTCCATACGCTCCTTGCACTCTGCTTCCCACTGTTTCTGCTCCTCCAACCATTCCTTGTCTTCCTGTTTGATCTCATTGTCGATCCACTGCTCAAAATCACAGAGCGGGGGAGGGGTCTGCAAAAAAATACACATTTCAAAACTGTCATGCACCGAATTAAACAATCATCATGTCAAAAAAATTAAGCAATAACAATTTCTCACCAACAAGCCAATCATAACTTGGTGACATGTAGGCTCAAATTCATAGTTCGCGCACATCCAGTACCTCTGCCTAAAGGTTTCCTCTTCATCGGACACAGCGACCTTGCAATCATCACCGCAATAGCACATAGGCACGGGAATACCAGCAGGCAGCGGCAAGACCGCATATGCACTTCCAAAGCGATGACTATTACAAAAGAAATTACATAAGACTGACCCTAAGCAACAACACAAATTAATGGCACAAATTTATACGATGTATTGGACATTACCTTGGCTGACAATATTTACTTGTTTTACCACGCCTCGGCATCCTAAGATCCATTGAAACACATATTAAACATTGGTTAAATATATCTAATATTCACTAACTATAATATCAGTCAACTATAATATCAGTTAATCTAATATCACTACAGTAATTAAATTTAATATCAAAAAAATTAATTCACTACATCTAATATCACTAAAACAAATATCAGTACATCTAATATCACTACATCTAATATCACTAAAACTAATATCAGTACATCTAATATCGCTGACACTAATATCACTAAAACTAATATCAGTACATCTAATATCAGTAAGTAATTCCATAATGAAGCTACAACTATGAGTTCGGATTTTACCTGAAACCGACGAGCAGAACAGGCAGGGCTTCGCCGTTGAATCTCCCTCTCCCTCACTCCCTCACTCAAACCCTAGTTTTTCTTTTTTCTGATTTACAATGAGATTTTCAACTGAATTTAGGGCTTTATAGAGTGGGGAGACCTAACCGCCAATTCATTCGGCGGTAGGAGCTCCCGCCGCGCGCCCGGCTTCTACCGCCGAATGAAACGGCGGTTAGGTTGCGCGGGCCCATGTGGTGAACCCTACCGCCGTTTCAACCGGCGGTTAGGTCACGGAAAATAATTTGAAAATTTGTTTAAAATTTAATCGCCGGTTCAAACGGCGGTTCGCCTAACCGCCGTTTGAACCGGCGGTTACAACGCCTTGCCGCCGTATCATTTGGCGGCAGCCATATGATACGCATGAGTTGTTTTTGAAAAATCGTAAAAAAATTAAAAAAATTCAGAGAAAGCGTCCAATACGACTGTGATGCGTGGTAATAAGGCCCATGCATTAACCAGACGTTTAGCCAGGACAATAGTACCGTATGGACTGGGCAAGCAGGGGGGGTGGGAAGAATAAAGCAAGAGGCAGGGTAACTGTAACACCTCTAGTGTTTGGCCCTGCGATTATCAACTAACCAACTTAATGTATTGCATCGTTGATCATGTAGCATAATGCCTGTCATCTATGGCATAATAAAGAAAGCATGTGAACCTAGTCATTAGCGCATTATCATTTCATGCATACACATGTGTTATCATTTCATGTGCTTTTTATGCATGGTTCATGCTAAGATACTTTTAATACTTCATTCATACTCTCTTTAGCATGCCTAGCAAGTTTCATGAATATCTCATATGCATAGCTAGTGCTCTAGATGTGTTTTAGTTCTCCAGTGCTAAGTTCAAATCATGTCTTTTAGCTATCTTGAGTGCCTTTTTAAGATATGCTAGGCTTGTTATCCGGTGTTGGAGTCTTTATCAATCTTGTAGAACTTCCAATGATCTTTCCAACAGTACCAAATTCACTCCTTGAAGTTTCTCCAAACTCCCGCAATCCTAATTCTAAAACAGCTATAGAGCCAGTTTCGCAATTCCGAATTTTTCCTAAGTGTCGGCCGAATTCGTGAATTTTGGCTGATTTCAATCCTTGTTATCTCCCAATCTGTTGAGTTTTGGAACAAACTCCCCTACTCAAAGTTGAAGCCCTATCATCCATCTACAACTTTGTTATTCTATGGTGGGTCGGGTTATGTAGTAAATTTCAGAGTTATTGCCACCCGAAGGCAGGCTGTTTGGTGAACGCCAGAGCGACATGTACGCGGTCACCGCCGTCCAACATGCACGTCGCGACGCCGGTTCGTACTTGGCGTAACGGCTGCACATGTTCCATCCACAAAGCCGCACTAGGTGTATTCCTCACCTTTTGCAACTCCACCATGTACGGGAACGTCCGTTCTCCAACACGTTCGGCTGTCAATCGCAACGATCATCGTGTATCGGCTTAACCTACGGTCGTACTTGTTGAACGGCTGTTCCACCTTCTCTCCAACACGACCGGCTCTCATCCTGGCCATTCCACACGTACGGCGCAGCTCATTCTTTATAAGAACGCCCGTTCACCATAGCCATCGATGCTCATTCTTCATCCCACGAAATTCACTCGTCCACGGTTTAATTTCTTACACCTAGAGCATCCATGCACTTACCTCCACCGATCCAAACCCTTCCCAACTCCTCCCATCGACGGCTTTGGCCGGAATTTCACATCTCGGTCATCCTCGTCGTCGTAAGTTCTTCCTCGTAGGTAGCTTCGCATGGTTCATGTCCTTTCAATCAACCTAGCAAGACGAGTTCGCGAGGTCCGGGAACACGCGATGCTCTCCTCGGTTCATAGTTTGGTGGACGGAGCCGTAAGGGAGGGAGAATGGCGGCGGCGCTGGCTGACCAGCGGCGCGCGCCCGTCCCGGTGCGCGAGAATTCGCGAGGAGGGAGAGAGGGGCGCAGGGGAAAGAAGGGCCGGCCGGCTGGGCCTGTTGGCCGTTTGGGCCAGGGAGAGGGAAGGAAGAAAAAGGAAGGGAAAAGGAGGTGGGGGCGAGTTGGGCCTGGCCCGAGTTAGGCCCAAGTCGACCAAAGGAGAAAAGGAAAAATTCGAGGGGGAAAAGTGAACTTTGGTGAAGATGTTTCGGCCTGTTTTTGTTGAATCCCGAGCCGCAGTTTTCTTGTGTACAGCTGCACCTTGCGAAATTCATAGAAAATCATAGAAATCCAAAAATTACGAAATAAATTTTGTT
>CM014276.1:30742436-30772582 GCA_004135705.1 Alloteropsis semialata | reverse complement strand
ATAACTCAACAGGCGGGTGGTGGACGGGAGCGCCCCTTCCTGTGGTGTGCTGGCCCAACGGCGAGTTGGCACGACATTGTGGATCACCGGCCCAGGGATGGACAGGAGCGCCCCTTCTGACGCGCGTTGGCTTGGCGGCGGTCGGGGCGGCACCACGATGCGCTGGCCTAGAGTACAGGGGCATAGCCATGGCGCGGCGTATCCACGACGTCGTCATCCTGCGCCCCGATGGCATGGAGGTGAAGCCCAGCGTCAAGTGTGTGGCAAGGCATGGGCAACAAACAGATCGTGCGGCCAGGAAAGGATGTTGGTGAGTAATGGAGGGATAAGATGAAAAAAGTTGTTGGCCTATCGCGGAAATGACGGAGCTGGCGATAGGGCGACCGCGGAGCGACACCGCCGCCAGGAAGATTGATCAAGCCGACGTTTAGCCTCGACGCCGTCGAGGACATCTGCCGGCGCTGGTCGTCGGGCAAGACTCCGGGGCCTTCCGCCGCCGGTCTGCTATCTCGTTTTAACCTTGTGGGGTTTCTACGAGAGTAGCTTCTCGTGTTTCTTGCCGATCGTTGGATGCGGCGATCTCCAGTCCGGATTGATACTCTTGATCGGGGGCTGGTTAAGTTGACGTTGTTGATCAGGACTCCGGATATTTTGGTGAGGTGCCCCCTGCCGTGGTTATAAGGGACAAAGGCGGCTAGGGTTTTGTGTTTCTGTCGCGGCTTGGGTTTTGTGTTTCCGTCGCGATCCTGTGCTCCTGCTAGCGCTACGTCCGCAACCTTGGGCTGGTGTGCTGTTAGGTTTTGGTGGGGGTGATCAGGGATCTCCGGTGAGGAGGTTGCCCACCCGAAGCCGAGCCTACGGTTCTCCAATCCAGGTTCCGATTTGGCCTGATGGCGAGTGCAGATCGTGTCTCGGAGAAGCTGCGTGAGATGGAGCGTGATGAAGTGGAAGTTGCTGGTGAGGGGTTAGCTACTGGTGTGCCGGTGTCGGTGGCCGGTGGCAACATAGCGGATGCGGCGGCCGATGGCAACATTGCGGTGCCGGAGGTGGATGCCAACTTGGACCGCCGTTTGGTTCCTATAGGGAATCAATCTGCTGGCGATGGAGAGGAGGAAGAGGAGTACGATTTTGCGGATGATTCTGAAGCAGTCCTGCCACAGAGGTGGATGGCTGTGGCTCGCTTTTACTCGGGACAGGATTTCAAGACCTGGGTGTTATTCAATGAACTAAGTAAGGCGTGGGGTAAGCAGCTGCCTGTGCCGGCCCGGGAACTGGAGGATAATAGGTTTTTGGTTGAATTTGATGCTGAATGGTTATGGAAGAAAGCAGTCCATGGGGGGCCATGGAAACATAAGGGCGATGCTGTCATCTTTGTTCCATATGACGGCTTGCAGAGGCTCTCAGAAATAAAGATTGAATCCATTGGGCTATGGATTCGTATTTTTGATGTTCCTGTTGCCATGCTCACTGATGGTTTTGTGAGAGCGCTGGGTGCAAAGGTGGGAAGGGTGCTGGAAGTGGGAGAAGCTCAGATGAACTACAAGCGGGTGAAGATTGATTTTCCTTTGGAGAAATCTCTTATGCACACGGTGCAGATGAAGGTGAAAGGGCGGGGACTCATGGAGTTCGCACTGCGCTATGAAAATATTCCACACTTCTGCTTTGGGTGTGGTCGAATTGGCCATGCTCAAAGGGAGTGCCCGGAGGAGGGAGGTTCAGAAGGGGGAGTTCGCTTTGGTACTGCATTGCGGTGCTCTCCTCAGAAGCGAGATGTAGGCAAGCGCATCACTATTCCGGCAGTGGATTCGAATATAAGGAAAGGCCTTAACTTTAGTGGTGAGCAGAAGAACAAGGTGTTGTCAGGTGCACATTCTTCCAACACCCCTTTCGGCCGTGGACAGTCAGTTAGTGGTTATCGTAGGGCAAGGGAGGAGGAAGTGGATCAAGATGGAGGGGACAGGGAGCATGGTGCCCCGAGGAATGTGCATGTTGGAGTTCCAGCTGAAGTGTCGGAGGATTTGGCTAAGGGGGTTGCTAATATGGCGGTGGATGCTCCGATCCCTGATCTGAATAATCCAATAGCTTCGGGAGGAAAGGAGAGGGTCTCGGGGTTAAATTCCTTTGTTGATTCGTATGAGGCCGGAAGTGTTCACAAGGAGATGGACGGTTGCCCCATCCTGCAACATCGTCTGTTAAAGGAGACCAGTGGGAAGACAGGTGCTGGAGTGAAGGTTGGAAAAATAAAAAAGTCGGCACAGGAGGCGACCATTGGAGTAGGGGAACCAGCCAATGCTATGGAGGTTGATGGTGGTGCTACTAAGGAAGAGAGGGTGGCGAAGCAGCAGGACGCTTCGCCGGCGAAACGCTACAAACTGTCCGCAACAACGCAGATGACCCTGACGGGCGCCCAGGGTGGGCCCCGTCAGGAGCAATGAATGCGTTGGCATGGAACTGCCGGGGGGTGGGGAACTCCCGGACAGTTCAAGATCTCTGTGGCTTGGTGAAGTCACACAACCCCAAGTTAGTTTTTTTGTCGGATACTAGGATGAGTGCAGGTCGAGTTAGTAATTTGAAGTGGAGGTTGGGTTTTCGAAACTGTTTACCTGTTAGTAGTTCAGGTCTTAGTGGAGGCTTAGCTCTTTTTTGGGATGACTCGGTGCATGTAACCCTGCTGTCCCAAGGTTTTCGCTACATTGATGTGCTAGTTAAAGAGGAGATGAATGAAGCCCCTTGGAGGGCAACTTTTGTTTATGGCGAACCTCGTGCTGAAAATAGAAGGGAGGTGTGGGATCTCCTGCGTGATTTATGTGGTGTGTGGGATGGTCCATGGTTAGTTATGGGCGACTTTAATGAAGCAATGTGGCAATACGAGCATTTTTCAGAAACACCTCGTTCTGAAAGACACATGATGGATTTTAGGGAAGTGCTTAGCCACTGCGATTTACATGACCTTGGTTTTGCAGGTTTACCATGGACGTATAATAATAACCAGGGGGGCCGCCGCAATGTTCGTGTACGTCTTGATCGTGGAGTGGCTAACACGGACTGGTCGATCCGTTTCCCTGCAGCATGTGTTAAGCATCTTACGTCCTCGCAATCTGATCATAAAGCGCTCCTCCTTCGCTTGGCTCCATCGGCTCCGGTGGAACAGCGCAACTGCCATTTCAGGTATGAAATTATGTGGGAGCGTGATGCGAATTTACAGATAGTTATTGAGAACTCCTGGTTAAAGAAGAACCCTGGCAGCGATCTAGGGGCCCTGTCATCGTTGCTGGAAATGGTTGTCAAGGATCTTAAGGACTGGAGCAGGCTATCCTTTGGCAATGTTACACGGCAGCTCAATGATCTACGGAAGGAACTGGAGAGGTTGGAGCTTGACGATCCAATTCAGAATAGAGAGCGCATTCTTCAGGCTAAGAAGGAACTTGATGAGCTCCTTTATAGGGAAGAAATGATGTGGCTGCAACGTTCTAGGATAAATTGGTTACGGGAGGGTGATAGGAATACAAAGTTTTTTCACCGGAAAGCCTTGTGGAGATCAAGAAAGAATAAGATTAAGAAACTGAAAAGGGAGGACGGCAGTTGGTGTTCGGACAGGGAAGGAATGCTAGATATGGTGTTTGATTATTTCTCTACAATTTTCACTAGGGATGATAGCATTGTCCCTAATGAAATTGTGGATCTGTTTGAACCTAAGATATCTGCTGATCTAAACACCATGTTATGCAAGCCTTTTACGGCAGATGAGATAGGGGATGCCCTCTTCCAAATTGGTCCTCTAAAAGCCCCAGGGCCGGACGGTTTGCCTGGAAGATTCTTTCAGAGAAATTGGCTCATGCTGAAGGAAGATGTCGTCAAAGCGGTGCAGGAATTTTTTGAAACCGGTATTATGCCTGAAGGGGTCAATGATGCCTGCATCGTCCTAATACCGAAGGTGGCCAGCCCAGAGACCTTGAAGGACTTTAGGCCGATCAGTCTGTGTAACGTCCTTTACAAGGTGGTTTCCAAATGCATGGTTAACCGTCTTCGTCCTATCCTTCATGATATTATTTCGGAAAGCCAGAGCGCTTTTATCCCAGGTAGAATGATTACAGATAATGCCTTGATAGCTTTTGAATGCATTCATGCGATAAGCTCGAATACAAATGAAAGAGGAGATTTCTGCGCATATAAGTTGGATTTATCGAAAGCATATGACCGGGTTGATTGGAGGTTTTTGGAACAAGTTCTTTTGAAGCTAGGCTTTCATCGTACGTGGGTGCAACGGGTTATGACTTGTGTGTCATCGGTGCGCTACACTGTCCGCTTCAATGGCGTCAACTCGGCGCCAATCACTCCAACGCGTGGTCTACGCCAAGGTGATCCCTTATCGCCGTATCTCTTTCTCTTTGTAGCTGACGGCTTGTCAAAGCTAATAACTAGGAAGGTGGAGTCCAGGGAACTGCAGGAGCTACAGATTTGCAGGAATGCTCCTGGTGTGTCGCACTTGCTTTTTGCTGACGATACCCTCATGTTTTTCAAAGCTGATATAGGTCAAGCTGCTACTGTCAAGAATATATTAGAAGTATATGCCCGGTGCACGGGTCAGCTCATTAACCCTGCAAAATGTTCGATAATGTTTAAGGAGAAAACTGCACCGGCAGATGTTGCTATGCAGGAGGAGGTTAAAAGAATTCTAGGGGTGCAACTCAGTGCCTTTGAAGCCAAGTACCTTGGTCTACCGACGCCAACAGGAAGGATGAAAGGAGCACGATTTCAGTTAATTAAGGAACGGCTAGGCAAAAGACTCAAAGATTACTCAGAAAGATTTCTATCTTCTGCGGCAAAGGAGGTTCTTATTAAGTCAGTTGCACAGGCATTGCCAACCTATATCATGAGTGTGTTCAAGCTCCCGATGGGTACCTGTGACTCATTGACAAGCATTATTCATGATTTTTGGTGGGGCGTAGAGAATGGTAAAAGAAAGGCAGCTTGGGTAGCTTGGAAGGACCTAAATTTGAAGAAGGGTCAAGGTGGTCTGGGCTTCAAGGATCTACGTCTTTTTAATCAGGCACTTCTAGCCCGTCAAGCTTGGAGATTGATTGAATTCCCAAACAGCTTATGTGCAAGATTATTGAAAGCAAGATATTACCCCCGGGGTAGTCTGGTGGATACTGCGTTTTCTGGAAACTCCTCCTCTACCTGGCAGGCTGTTATACATGGGCTGGAGTTGCTGAAACAGGGGATTATTTGGAGAATTGGATGTGGTTCGCAGGTTCGTATTTGGAGAGATCCGTGGATCCCCCGAGAATTTTCTTTCAGAGTCACTTCTAATAAGGGGAGATGTAGGCTCAAGTGGGTTTCTGAACTGATGGATATTGAAGGGAAGGATTGGGACATGGATAAATTGATTGGTTTCTTCAACCCGGCAGATGCTGATGGTATCTCCAAGATCAAACTGCCGGCACGAGGTGGAGAAGACTTCATTGCCTGGCCTCATGAGAAGACAGGTATTTTTACAGTGCGTAGTGCTTATGCCTTAGCTCTGAAAATTCACAACAACTACAGGGAGGAGGGTTCTAGTTCTAGCCCTGATGGTGAGAGGAAACTCTGGCTGAACATTTGGAAGGGGAATGTTCCACCGAAGGTCAATGTCTTTGCATGGAAATTATGCAGGGATGCCCTCCCGACGCGGCGCATGAAACTACGAAAGCATTTAGTGAACACAGATGTATGTGAATTGTGTGGGATGTCAGCTGAAACAGGTTTTCATGCGGTGGTGGATTGCCCACAGGCGAGAGATTTGCGTCAAGCTATGCGTCGTCACTGGCGATTACCGGATGAGAAGCTTTTTGCCTACACTGGGCCGGACTGGTTTCTACTCCTGTTGGATCAGTGCCCCTTGGAGCAGAGGGACCTGACAAAGCTGGTTCTCTGGCGTGCTTGGGCCGTTCATAACAACATTACTCACGGGGCAGGAGCAGCTCAGGTGGATGAATCAGTGCACTTCCTGCTGAATCTCAGAAATACGATCACAACCGGTCTGACCCCGGTGCAACCGGTTTCAGGCAAAGGGAAAGAACACTGTTACTCATCCGACAACCCGGCGCTTGTTCAAAAGAAGAAGGATGCTGGTCGATGGCGCGCCCCCCCAGTGGGGTGGATCAAGGTAAATGTTGATGGCTCTTTTGTGATGCAAACAGGTGATGCAGGTGTAGGCGTGGTTGCTCGGGACGACAAGGGGAAGATCATCTTCTCGGCGTGGAGGACTCTTTCCCGGTGTGCCAACGCACTGGAGGCTGAAGCTCAAGCCTGCCTAGAGGGCTTGCGTCTCGCCGCGCGGTGGGCGCCAGGCCCGGTCCTGCTGGAATCGGATTGCCAATACATGGTCCAAGCGCTGTCATCTCCAAGTGATCGATCGGAGGTTAGCTTCATTGTGAAGGAGGCTAAGGAGTTTGGTCAAGTCCTTGTGGATTGGAGGACCATCAAGGGTAATAGAGAATGTAATCTAGTTGCTCATGAATTAGCTCAGTTTGCTAGGCGGTCTGCTCATACGGCGGCTTGGTTGGGACAGGCACCTGCGTGTGTTCTTGACCTAATCCAGAACGATTGTAACACTTCTTTGCCTAGCTAATAAATTCTCTTTGCCCCGCAAAAAAAAAAGGATGTTGGTGAGTAGTTCCAAAGGAGATAGAAGAGGAGATAAAAGGACTGAAAAAAAATTTAAGGGAAAGGGGATTGTGAAAAGTGATATGTTGAACAAGGTTTTTGCCCCAAAATCCATTTTAACCAAAAATAAAAGAAAATGAGATTGTGAAAGGGGATATATCGAAGACGCTCTAAGGCAGAACCATGTGGGCATAAGAGCACATGCCCCCATCTCCACACTCCACAACAAAGGATGCTTGATTTTCCACCAATGTCCAAGTATGTTTTTGGACCTTCAACTCAAATTCTATAGATGTTTCATATTCATCTACTGAAATGGGACAAATCCAACTATGTCAAGTATGTATTATAAAAATTAAAGAGTAAATTGCACTCATTATACAATAACTTGTATGTTTATATTATATCACTTTAGTTCAACAAGTTGTGAAACATACAAATGGGTACATACACTTTTTAAATGTGTGCATATTCAGTCATATGTACGTCATTAAGTATATTTGCTGTGGTGATACACTACGTAACTATAACTTAGGTCACAATATTAATTGGAGACACTGGTAAAAAATAAAAAAATATTAATGGTCATCGGAACTCGATTAAGTCCTCAAAAATGGTGGCGTTAAATTATTGCCCACATAAATTATCTACCACACATAATTATATCCACACTTCCAAGATCTTGATAATGGAATTGAAAAGGTGGAACAATGCTTCCGTACCCTTCCTGAAAAACATTTCTGAATTTGTTCACCATTTCACGTCAAGAGCATGAAGCACGATCATTCCAACAATATCCCAATCGAGTCGACCACGAGCCCATCTGTACATGCTATGTACTGTACTCATATTCAACTTTAGAACACGGTGAAAATGCAGAAAATTGGTGATGATCTGTTAATTATTGCGGATGTTACAATAATATTTTATTCTCATTCCCTCGTAATCAATACTTGTGGTCTAAGTGACAGTCACTTAGCCGATCACAGTGACAAAATACACTTGATGATGTACATTTGACTAACAAGTTCATGTATTCATTTGCATGTTTTACAATTTGCCTGAGCAATGTGAGACAATCAAACAAGTTTTGTTATGGTGGGTGCAATTTATTTAAAATTAAAAATTGTTGACGACAAGATAGCCCAAGATGAGGCCTGAGCTGTTACCTTAGCCACGACAAATGGCTTGCATTGGTAAAAGGCCGAGCCTTGGTAAATGCACGCAACAGTGAGACAACAATCGATGAGGGAGCGAAGGAGGAAAGGTAGACGGCTATACAACGTGATGATAGAGGGGAAGGTGAGGTGGAAGCGACTGTGTTGTACTTCCAATGCTTGGGGAAGGAAGATGCTTCATGAGACGGCTTGATTCTTGACCACGAGAGGAGGGTGGGCACAGCTCTGGTGGATGAACTTGGCATGGGCATGGGTCGGGGGGCTTCCTTGTGGCTCTTTAATCGCTCCCATATTTGGGGGACCCTGCCGTTATTCAGGGCCATTGAAAAAGGATGTACTGGCCACCTCCTCTATGCTGTAAAATTCAGGCCCATAGGTGGCTGAGTTGAAGGGATCGTGGCATCCTAAGAGGGGAATGAATTAGATGTTCTAAAAACTAAGGCTCCAAGCACATATAAAAACATATTTCAATTTCTATCTAGATGTGCACTAGGTTTTTGTATGTGTTGCTATCTCTACCGTAAAAGAGTTTTGCACCTTAGGTTCCAATCCTATCAACTACACAAGGCAATTATAGAAAAGTAAATGCGAAATGTAAAGGATACAATGTAAATGCGGTGTCAGTGGTAGAGAACGCAAACTCTCGGTACGGCGATTTTTCCTGAGGTATCGGGAAGTTAGCTAACTTCCCCTTAGTCCTCGTTGGAGCCCCTTCTTGGGAAATGCCCCTTCCTTAGGGCAATGCTCCGGTGGCGGAAAACTCCGTGGTAGCCAACGGGACTACCCACAACACGAGCGGGTCTCCGCTGGGCCTCTCGCCGGTGACCTCCGTCGTCTTCACTATGCACTACAACAAATATGGCATTTTATAACATTTCATTTTTGTCACAGAAAGCTATTTTTTCGTCACATTTGATAATCTATGACACTCGCATGACGAAAATTCGTTCGTCATCTATACCCCGTAATAAAAGGTATTCAATGACGAAACAACTTTTTTCGTCATAAATTTTTTGACGGTTCTTCTATCGTCACTAATTTATGACGACAATTTTTCATCATTAAAGACCTCTAAAACGTCACAAAATCTTCTATGAGGATGATGTGGCAGTGACGTGGCAACACTTTCATGACGAGTTGGATCTGACGTGGCATTAGTTTTGTGACGATTTGATTCGTCACAATACTAAATGGCCCATTAGGTGGGTCAATTTGGGTCCATTTTTTCAATACATGTACAGAATGTCAACACAATATATTAAAAATATCATCACATGAAATAAATTCTGATCCATACAACAACTCATCACATACATACAATCTAATTTAAGCAAACACCATACATCTGCCTCTTCTATTTCTACTACTATCAAAACCATTGGGAGAACAAAAGCACTACACTTATTAATACCACAGTGCCATCAAGTCATTGGGAGAACAAAAGCACTACACTTATTAATACCACAGTGCCATCAAGTCATGTCTTTGTTGCTGCTCACACCCAAGTCGGAAGCATGGGATTCAGTACCTGACAGTAAAGGACCACAATTTTACATAGTAGAAGAATCAATATAATCGGATACATATATTTGCAATACATAGAATCAAGATGCAAGCATTTGATATATCGTTTACTGTACAATAATTGGTAGATTTGGTCAACATGTTCAACATTTCAACACGAGGAACTAAATATTGTCAATGTAACACCAGAAATTAACAACAAGGGATCAAGTCCTAACACAACACCTATTGCTAATGCGCTAGGCGGTCTCTAGGCGGTGACCCTCCGCCTAGGCGTTTTCTAGTATGTGTAAAACTGTAGTTAATAAATACAATTTACTAACTTTGAACATATTTCGTTGACTTCTTTCAGAGTGGCATTGCAGCTAGGTTGCTGCGCCGCAGATGCACGAGAGGAGAGGGGCAGCGCGGGTGCTGGGCGAGAGAGAGGTTGCGGATGACATATAAGTTAGGGTACATTTGTCCCCTTATTTATTTCGAATTATAGAAACACATACAAAAAGGTGCCTTATAAACTACGTTCAAATATCAATGTCTCGTGCAGTGGCAAGGCACCTGTTTCAGAACTGTAAGACCAAAGTTCGAACCTCTCAGTGCTACATTTTTTTTGGAATTAAAACTTTTTTCTATTTTTCCAATTTTCATAAGTAAATATTTTTTGGAATTAAAACTTTTTTCTATTTTTCCAATTTTCATAAGTAAATATTTTTTGGAATTAAAACACGAGTATGTTGTTTAAAAAAAAGGGTTAAGGTTTTTTTTTAACCCATAATGGACTGAACATCCTAAGAGGATAATTTCATAATATTAACATAACTGTGTTACTAGCCTAATGGTAAGGCGAGAACCTCCCTTATGCGACATCCTGGTTTTGAACCCCTTAGGCGCCGCATTTTGTTTTTTTTAAAAAAATTGAACTTTACATTTGCCATGTGGCATACAGAAATTTAAACAACAAATCGTGGCATGAACGGGTAGTCGTCTAGTGGGTGGTTGATCTAGTGAACAACTAGCTCAATGGTAAGCATGCATGAAAGGGTTAATCGGTAGATCCCAGGTTTGACTGTTGTGTGCGCATGATTTTTTATTAGTTTTTGCTCTTTTATTTATTTATTTTTGCTTAAAAAATTGTGACGAAGTTTTGGCTTGATGACAAAATGAAATTCGTTACGTTTTTTGGCATTGGACTAGTTTATGACGATTTCTCGTTAGTCTTAGTGACGAAACCTCATTTTTGTCACTAAGTTATGCTGCTTCATACAGAACGTCATAAAAGCTACCATCATAACGACGAATAGACCTAATGTCATGAGATATTTGTCACAAAAGATGGTATTTGTTGTAGTGATGGTAGAGCTTTGACAAACCACCAAGGGCCTCTCCTCTCTCGTACAAGCACCGGTGGCCTCTCCACAAAGGTTTGTTTGAGGGTCTCGCAAGACTACAACGCTCCGGATTTACAACACTTGGTGCAGGCAAGCACCGATAGCAAAGAGGTATGCAAACCTCGCTAAACTCTAGACTAAAGCCTAAAGTGAAGCGCTAAGCGACCTAAACTAGCACTAATCAAAGTCTAAGCCTTATTGCTAATTGTCTGATCTTCTCTTAAGCACTTTGGTGGATAGAGCACATGAAATGGTGAATTTCAACACCCACTATTTTTTTCAAGCTCTAACCCCCTTCAAATGGCCGGGTGGAGGGGTTTTTATAGCCCCAACATGAAGAACTAGCCATTAGATAGCCGTTGGACACTATCTGCATAGCACCGACTATTGTGGTGCCCAAATAGGTGCACCGCCACAATAGTCTGTCATTTCAAAGCTGAATCTTCAACTTCTTCAGCACCACAGACTATTGCCGTGCCCCACTACAACAACCGGTGATCGTAGCACCGCAATAGTCTGTCGTTGCAGTATGTTTTGGCATTTTTCAGTGAAGGGCCGCAACTTGCTCCACTCAGCATTGGTAGGACCGCAATAGTCTATCCTCACTATGTCAGCGGGACCAACTATTGTTGTGCTCATGACTGGGTAGCATAGCAATAGTCTGTGCTCCTGTTTTTTATTTTACTTTGTTTTCTTTGCGGTTTCTTCTTTGGCTTGCCTTGTATGATGTCTTGGGTTTCTTTTAAGGTCTTCTAATGTCTTGATCATATATTCTTGACCTTGTTTAAAGTGTTTGATCACCCAAGTCCATCACCTTACATCCATGCGACTATGTCCTTGTATACTAGCAAATTTGTTAGTCCACATGGGTTGTGTTGCATGCAATCACCAAAATCACAAATGATCTATTAG
Organism: Alloteropsis semialata; assembly: GCA_004135705.1. Taxonomy (NCBI): domain Eukaryota; kingdom Viridiplantae; phylum Streptophyta; class Magnoliopsida; order Poales; family Poaceae; genus Alloteropsis; species Alloteropsis semialata. Next base: position 30,760,935 of record CM014276.1, on the reverse strand, counting down.
TAGGTCCATTTTCCTAACATGAGTCATGTTTATGGTCTAGTCATCAATTTGACGCCAAGGACTTTATTGTCGTGTGCCAACCAAAAAACTGCTAGAATATTTCTAGTATTGGAGAGGGCCAAAGGTAGCTAGACTCCGGCATTTGTTGGAGGGCTAAAAATGACCTCGTCACTCTGATTCATAAGTTAAGTCCTTTTATATAAGGGTTTAATTAAAACATTTATCTATATTCTGTAACAGTAATAATTAAGCTACGATATCATTATCTGGACCCATCAGGATCATGGTTGTAAAAATCTTGATTCTAGTGCGATTTTATGACTTTTTACAATCTTAGTTTATCGGATCGATTGTACTAGGTAGAATATAAATTTCATGATTCTTTAGTTATGATCCTAAGATTTGTGATCGTACCTTTGGAGTTGCGATCCGATTTAGGATCATGATTTTAACAACCTTGATCAAGATAAGTGTGGTGATTAATAATACCACTGATACATTTTGGATTCATCAAACTAGCATGTTTGAAACTCTAATCGTGGTTGGTGACATGGTTCACGAGTCGCAATATTTTTCTAAAACATTGGTGAAATATTTAACATCTGGAAGTGGTTTATCTAAATAGATCCCTACCATCTAACTATGAAATAGACAAGCATAGAGGGTAGAGTAAATTCCTTCAATACCACTAGAATTTATATCAGTTCCCTCTTTGCCATCGAAATTCTTCCCTTCCCTTCATTGCCACTAATTTAATTTTCACCTTCCTTGGATGCCATTCCGTTGAGTTCAGTGGTAAGTTGCTGTGATGTTGAGATCAAAAAGACAATTGTACCCCTACAAACCAAATGAAGAAGCCATCCTCGATTCACTCCTCTGCCCCTCTTCCCTGTCCTCCGCGCCCTACGCAGAGGCTGAGTGCCACGGCCGTGCCCTGCCGTGAACCCCGCGCTCAGGGGCTCGGACCCCCACGCCCTGCGCTGAGGCATCGCGTGCCCGAGCGGCGCACCGCGCAGAGGCTGCGCCGAGGGGCGTCGCATGCCCGGGCGGTGCCGTGCGCCGAGGCTGCGCCGGCTGAGGGGCCTCACGTGGCCGAGTGGCGCACCACGCGGAGGCTGCGCCGAACGTCCTCGCGCCTCGATCGTCCGCGCGGAGGCTGCACCGAGGAGCCGCAGTCTCCGAGCCGTACGCAGGGGTGCCGTTCCTTACTCACGTCTCACGCCCAGGCTGCAGACCAGCAATCGCCGAGGCCCGCACGCTGAATCTCCGCTCCGCTCGCTCGCCGGCCGCCGAGCGGCCCGATTTCTTCCATCTCGATCTTGGGTTTGGCCCGACTGATCCTATTCTCATGGGTCTGAATTAGATAAGGCCCTCCGTTCGTGGGCCCGTGCTGTCATCGGCTAAGGGGCGTTGTAGGCATCAAAATATGACGGGAACAGACGTCTACATGATGGGTCCCACAAGTCGGTGATACAACATAACTGAATGTTGACTTGGAGTGGTATCAAGGAAGATGAAAATTAAACTAGTGGCAATGAAGGGATGGGAAGAATTTCGATGGCAATGAGGGAACTGGTATAAATTTTAGTAGCATTGAAGGAATTTACTCTAGAGGGTATATCGTTTAGCTCCACAACCATACATATAAGTCGTTTTTATGAGGGTTTAAAGAAAAATTCTATTGTCTAGTTTTGTCAAAATAAGTGTGGTAATTTACCTCTGATAAAAACCTGCCCGGTTTCTTCTGGTTTAATGAGATAATTGCTCAATGAGCTCCTAGTTTATCTTTCTCTTTTCCTCATGATCAATGGGATCATTTATCATTTCTATGATTTCAAGCTTAGCCCATGCAACAGTCGATTTTTTTTTCTTCTTTTGATTATACGTGCAGTGCGTATACTCTGTAGTCTGTCCGCTCTGTCTTTTTTTTTTAGACCAGCTCTGTCTTTTCTTTTGCTGCTAATAAATTCCTATTGCTTTCTTGCAAACAATTTCAGAGACCTTGACACCAGCTGCGGACAGTCCATAGAGCGGCAGAGCCCAGTCGTAGGGCGTCGTAGAATTTACGCGTCGTCCATAGTACATGCTACGTTGGGCCTGAAGTAAGGGTGGGCTGTCCAAGAAGGCCCCTTCGAGAAAGAGAGGGTCCGAATCCGGGCCCAACTGTGATGGCGTGATTATGATTATTAGCATAGGCGTTAACCAAACGTTTAATCAGTAGAATAGTCCCAAACCGTTTGGCGAACCACGGGTGCGAGGCTTGGGAAGAATAAAAACAGAGGGAGGGACAACCTGTAAACATACTTACCTGGACGGGGTCTATGGCTGATCATAAAGAGCCATGGCCTAGGTTAACGGCCTCCATTGCACTTGGGAGGAGCGTGGGCTTACCATCTCCTCGAGTAGGAGAGTGGACGTCAAAATTTGTGGCAGAGGGGGGTACGCGTTCGCGCGGCCCCTAGCAAAGCATTGCTTCAAAGTTTATACATATTTTAGCATTGCTTCAAAGTTTATACATATTTTCATAAATATGTATGTATGATGAGATGATTTAATTAGTTTGTAATTAAATTTAAATTGATGTACTCTAAAATAAGTTGATGAGATGATTTAATTAGGTTGTAATTAAATTTAAATTTATGTACCGTATAAGTTGAATTTTAAGACTTGGATACCTTGGAAGGTTTTTATTGGTTTCTGCTTTTTTACTTTTTTTTAGAATTTCTGCTTTTTTACTTTTTTTTTGAGAACTTTCTGCTTTTTTACTGAGTTTGATTATGTTGGATTACCATATGGGCCACCTAAACTGGGCCGAGTCATATCGTTGTTTTCGTTGGCCCAGCTCATATTGTTGGTTTTCGTGGGTTTTCGTGGCCCAATATAGAGCTTGTAGTTGGTAATTTGCTGGTAGCTGGAATGGTGTGATTTCCATGAAAGCAATTGGCCATTCCAGCACTACACAAATCAGTCGACCAAGATCATATATAATTCCATTTGCTGTTCAACAATTCCCCAATCGGGAAACATTGATTTTACAGTTACATCACATTTTTGTAGCACTGACTCCAATCAGCTGAATCCAAATCCATCTAGATCTGCATTCCAAATCCAGCCGCGTGAGACTTGGATTCATTCCTGCGAGCGAGTGGCCGCTCCACTTGCTTGCATTTTCACCGCGCTGCCGCGATGCGCCCGTCCTTCGATTCGTGCCCATCTGAACTTCTGAAGGCAGGCGCGCGCGGCGTTACCTGGCGCCGTACTGCACTGCGGCACCAGCGCAGCTGGATAAAGGCGCCGTCGACGACGACGCACGCGTGCGCGCATGTGCATCCGCGGCAGCCGGCACGAGCCCGGGGAATGAGGCGCAGGCCGGCCGGCCAGCTCGCGCCGACGTGCTGCCTGCTCCTCGATCGCCCGCGTGCGTGCTCGCGCGTCGGGCCGGTCGCTCGAACGCGCCGCCGTGCTGAGTGGCGAGAGCAGGCCTGGCCGGGGGCATGTGACCCGCGCCGCGGCCCGATCGTGCGCACGCGCGCGCGCGCGCTGGCAACGCCACCACGTGAGCCTCGGCGCGGCGTCGCGTGTCGCGCCATGTGCGCGCCCGTGCGTGCTGTGCTCGGCCGTGGCGTGGCGTGCCTCGCCGTCGCCATTGCCGATGTCCGCGGCGTGGGCGCGCACATGGCGTCACGCGCGTGCGTGCGAGGGGGAGGGGGTGGGGGGAGCGCCCGCGACCGCGGGTCAAACATCGCTGCGCGCCGCACGAGGAGGAAGGCAGAGGGGGGAAGAGCGAGGAAGCATCCTGCATTGCTTCGTTCGCGGGCTCGCCGCTGCTCGCGTGGCGTAGTACGTCCTTTGTCAGCGACACAGTGCGTGCGTGGTTAGCCGTGACACGGCATGCCTAATGCCCCTAGCTAGGGCATAGCGCGAATCCCTATGCAGTATAAGGACTCTTTGGTATTCTAGTGTTGTTGCCATTGTATTCTACTTGTCTGTCAGGGCTCGCCTGTCATCATCCCATGGTTATACCACGACCCCGAGGAGGAGATACCCGCCACAGAGAAGGAGACAGGCATCACCTGCGAGTAATAGTCTTCTATCAACATATAGGCTCCTGCACGATCTATCACTTCTTAGGAGGCATAAATATATATTGAAAAATTATGGATAAATTTAGGAACCATGACTAATCAAAATTCTTCATTTTTATATCTTACTTGCCTATTTTAATAATTTTTTATATCTGTAATTTGTGTTCGATTGTGATATATTTTCAGTTACTTTTCGTGATCTTCCATATCCATTCACAAAAAATTACCCATAGAAACCTTATTAACTTGAGCTTTGTTATCAACATATACATTCGTCTGGATATTTTGTATTTCTCATTTTTGATGTGCGACAATTTAAGCATATTGTTTTGCATTTAAGTTGAAATGCTAGCGCTTTTCTAAATCTTATATCCAAAACTCTCTTTGGATTTTATCCGGAATCTATATTTTAATTCTGTAGTTACACTTTTTATTGCTATAGCGGCATAAATATATGTTTCATCCTATGCCACAATATCCAGACGTGATGTTTTCTATATCAAATAACCAATAAGAGTATTTATATAACTTTTCCAAGAAAAATGAGTGTCATCAATATGTATTAATCCATATATGTTACAATAATTTAGACAACTATAATAACAACGTACAAAATTTTTCATGGCTATATAATTAAACATGGAGTAATAGTTGTATGTGACTTGATATTGGTATGCGACTCCTTATGGTCTTATGGAAACCTATATTGTTCATTGCCCTCCACATGCAGTTATATAATGTCTATTTGAGAAGTGGTAATTTTGATGGATATATAGAGCAATTGGGCTACTTTCTTCATAATTTGAAGTGGCTAATTAGTTTGAAGGTTTAGCGATTACTTTAGGTTATTCTTAGTAATGTCACATCAGAATAGTTTTGTTGTACATTTAGACTTTGCTTATTTTGCATAAATAGATGTTTTAACCTATACCATAGTATCCGGGATGTGATGTTTTCTATATCAAATAACCTATAAGAGTATTCACATAACTTTTCCAAAAAAGAATGGGTTGTCATCAATAAAGTATTAATCCATATGTGTTGCAATAATTTAGATAAGTAACTATAATAACAACGTACCAAAAAAAATTCTTGGCTACTAATATATTTTAACATGGAGTGATATTTGTATGTGACTTGATATTGGTGTGCGACTCCTTATAGTCTTATTATGGAAACCTATACCGTTCATTGTTCCCCACATGCAGTTATACATGTCTATGTGAGAAGTGGCAATTTTGATGGATATATAGAGTACTTGGTCTACTTTCTTCATAATTTGAAGTGGCTTATTAATTTGAAGGTTTAGCGATTACTTTAGGTTATTTTTATTAATGTCACATCAGAATAATTTAGTTGTAGATTTAGACTTTGTTTATTTTGCATAAGGACAAAAGTAGATGATTTAGACAAAGAATTTACTTTAGATTATTTTCATGATGGTTGGAGTGGGTAGTTTAGATACAAATTTAGAGGGTCATATTATGTTATTTTCACAATGCTGGTGGTACGTATTTTTTTTAAAAAAAATTCGGCGCTACATTATCAGTGAATATAGAAATCGATGGTCAGATATGCTCTATGTAGTGAAATTTCTACAATTTCATAGAGCATCTTGTAAGGATTAACATGAAGGCTCTAGAATTAAAGATCTCCAATTAGTAATAGCAAGAGTGATTCAGATACTTCTGAACCATTGGATAAGTTCGTTCAAATGAATACTCATACCCCCAAACCTATTTTGATGGACAAAAAAGATTAAATTGTAACCTACCGCAAAATATCAAGAAACTTGCATAACCAAAACAGCGACTTTAGAAATTTAAGGGATTTGGCAGAAATGCATAGTCCCCGAGCTTTCCCAAGTTCCCTTGCTACAAAAGGCAAGCGAATCTCTCACACCCCCACGACCAGGACTTGGCTCCCTCTAGAACCAAGTAGGTCCATCGTTCATCCTAAGATCTACCAGCCCAGGTGTGCTAAAGGGCAAGGTGTTGAAATGTGTATTTATCATTGTATGTAATGTATTGTGCAAGATAAGTATGAAAAGATAAAATTTTGTATGATTCCCACACCGAAGGAAAATATTTCACTTGATTGGATTCAATACAGCTATTGGAATATTATTGGATATTTTGCTATGCTACACTTTATGAAGATTGGGTCTCATCATTTTCAAAGTTCTGCTGGCTCGGGAAACCCTGAGCCAGGTTATCCAAAACAAGGTCTCGCTTTCTCGCTGCACGTGTACTACCTCTTAATAATCTATACACCCATTTCTATCCAAGTTCCTGTGTTTTCAAAATCGTTTTAGAATGCAATGAGCTGTGTTGTTCTACTGTATAGGAGCGTAGCATATAAATCCGTATATTGAACATATTTCATTCCTTTATTTTACATTCTTTAGTATAAAATGGACCGCCATCCATGCCATTCAGATCAAAATGTGATGTGAACATGGCATCTTTTTCTTGGAAATTCCTGACAAAAATTATCCATACCTGACCTTACTTTGATTCGTTGCAACAGCTAGATTTTTTTTTTGTCTATACATCATACTTTTTTTTTTGTCCATATGGTTTTAGTTGGACAAAATAAAATAAAACTGAACTTAAAAGGGGAACAAGATAAAGAAGACAACTAACCGCACCTGACTACAGAACAAACGCGTCAGTGGCATATACGCATGGATGACATATATAAGAACAATATAAAGCTGTCCGCACGAGTGCAGATTTCTGTCGTGAAATTAATCTTCTGTTTTTGCGCTAGCTGACGGATGCGCTGAATCACAAGATGGGGATTCAGAAACATGTAGTAGCAGAATTGCATCTTCAAAAGCTTGCATGCAGACTTAGGCCAGACAAGCATGAATAGACAAATACACAATGCAAATTGAAATCTGAAATCTCAGTTCCATCCAAAATAGGTTGCAAAATTCTGATGGCCAGCAGCCAAAAAAAGAAAAAAAGAAAAAAAAAGAACAACGTTACTGTGGTAAAACTGCTGATTTGTGCCTTACATGTTCAGAGTTCATAGTGTCAAAACGATTTCTCCAGCTTACACACTGAACATATGCATAAAAGGAACAAACCTATCCTGCTACAAAACTAATGCTTCTACCCCGTTGTTATACATGGCCTACTAGCATTATCAGAACTTCAGAAGTCGTGGTAGCTCAGTTTCAGCTGGAGAACGAACTCATCGCGCATGCACCATGGGCATGGGGCAGCTGAAGACGGCCGACGAGCTCGCGGTGTCGTCGAGCTCGTCGTCGCCATTGTCGTCGCCGATGACGATGATTTCGCGGTATGGGCTGCGCGTGGCCGTCCTCTCGTCGCCTTGGAAGGTGACGGCTGCCCCCCATGCGGCGTCGAGCTTCGCCGGCGCCCGTCCCTGCTGCGAGCTTCGGGACCATGTCGAAGATCCCAAGCAGCCGGAGTCACTCGGGCAGCTCCGACTGCCATGGCCGCTGGTGGTAGAGTAGCTGCTGCTGCGGTGGTCGGCGAAGAACCCATGGCGGCGGAGCTCGAAGTCCCGCCGCGCCAGCTCGTCGTCTTCCGGCTCCCGCAGGCGCGGGCGGGGGCCCGAGGACGCGTCGGAGGCCATGGAGTCCTCCACCTCGCCGCCGTCCGCGTGGTCCGCCTGCAGCACCATCCACCTCTGGGCGGCGGCGGCGTGGTCGGCGCCGCCGCAGGGGACGTATCGTGCCGCCGCCCCGTTGGAGTGGTCGAGGTACAGAGTCCATCCGGACTGGCACCCGCTGCCGGACCGCGACGGCGAGCTCACGATCTCCCTCTCCATGGCGTCGAGTGTTGCCAATGCCAAGCTTCTCTCCATGGCTCGACGGGTGGATCGCCGGCGACGATGGCCTCTGCTTGGTTGCTTCTGATCTCGCTCTCGCTGCCGGAGTGAGGCAGGGAGGGTGAGGTATATGAGGGGAGTGCTGGAGTGGGGATCTCGAGGCGCGCGATCGAAGGCTTTGTTTTATCTGGGGCGCAGGTGCCCGCAGATGGGGAGGAACAGGCAGAGGCAGATGCCCTCCATTCTTTCTCTGGGTTCGTGTCCACGCCTCCACGGGCACATGCGTCGTGGCGGACTGGGAGGCGATCACGCGAGCGAGCCCTGCACGTGCGCGCCTGAGCGGCGGGGACCGGCCGGTGAGCAGCCGTACGTCGGGAGACCGATCGAGACTCTGCGCGCTGCATGAATGTCGCATGTGCGCCACTGGATCCCTCGTAATATAAGCATGCCCACTCTGCACTGGACACCAGTGGAAGAAGATAGGCAGAGAGCAGTAGCGGAGCTTGACTAGATGAACAGAGGGGGCCGGTCAACTAACCATGAGCAGTGCTAAAATCACTATTCACTTAATGGAGATTTAGCTGGCCAGAGCCATGGCCTACTTTGGTCTCAACAAAGCTCCACCCTGACAGAGCGCCAAGCAAGATCTGGGACGAACCCTAGTCGCATATATATATGCTGCTGGATTGCCTTGCACACAACAAGAAGCCCCACTGAGTCTGTGTCTGTGTCTGCAAATTCGCCTTCTTCTCCACCGCATCCATTGCAACCATGGGCATATGGCGTTGTTCGCCGTCGTTGCCAAGCTCGCCGCAAGTGGAGAAGTCAATGATCAGAGAACCATGCAAGATTTGTGTTCGCGACCAAAATTGGCAATTAGAGCAAGGATTAGGAAAATCCAGGCCCTGACCGGTCTGACCGGTTCCCCAGACCGGTCAGACCGGTGTGCCCCTGTAATCCGACTAGGACTCTTAGTTTTAGTTAATTACGAGTTGTAAAACCTATTTCTTGCGGGAAAAGTCCTACCCTCCCTATAAATATAAAGGGATTCGGCCGATTGAGTTAGATCCAATCGAATTTATCAAATCTATTATTTTTACCTTTACTTTTCTGTACCTTCTAAACCCTACCTTTTCCAACCCCCATTGCTGTTCTTCCTTCGTCTCGACGACGTTTGAAGGCGCCCTAGCTGGCCTGACTGAGCCTAGGGTAACCCAAGATGCGCACATCCTGACGGGGTCCCTCCCGGACGAGCGCTCGTTGGTTTCTCGCCGAGCTCCCAGCTGCCCGGCGAGGACCGGTCTGACCGGTCACCAGGACCGGTCTGACCGGTGAGCTCAGAGAAGCTGCAAAGAGCTTCTCTGCGCTTGCTAGTATTTGACGCGGCACGTTTTCGCGTCAACATACTTTTTGGCGACTCCGCTGGGGAACAAGAAAAAAGGATCTACTATCATGTCGACTCTACCGAAGCCAGGTGAAGTTGATCCTGACAATATTCAAAGGCCGACTGCTAATGAGCTATCGGCTGAGGATCGTCATCTATTCAAGCAACTCCTGCTGCAAGAAAAGGAGGAGATGGAATGGGCCAAGAAAAAGCTTGAAGACAAGACACAATGGTTCCTCTCGCACTTCTCCAAGGATCGAAAAGGTGCTATCTCCAAGGACAAGGAGGTGGTTCAACTTTCAGAAGAGGAAGAAGAAAAAGATGAGGTAATACCCACTGTGAGTACTGCACCAGAGCCTGTTACGCTTGATCAAATTAATAGATTGCTAGTTTCTGGTCAAGAAAAAGTTCTTTCTCTTGTTCAAGGCATGATTGATAAGTCTATAGGAAAGCAACCTTCGGCCGTAACTAGTAATGCTATTAGATCTGATATGGCTGGTACTTCACAACAAATTATACCTCATAATTCGTCGGCAGCAATACCACCCAAAGATCCACAATATGGGATGCCGTTGAATAATTCTGCAGGATCGAATCCAATGCAATTTGGCCCGGCCACACCGATCAGACCGGTTCCAGTAACCGGTCCAACCGGTTATACGCAGCACGGCCAGATACCGGTCAGACCGGTTGCAGGCACCGGTCCGACCGGTGTGGGTGATTCTGCTGTGTGTCATATGATGCATGAACCTATAACTAGTGCATCACATGTTCAGGCTAATTCTGGCCGAATTAATGGTGTTTCTGGTTATGCTACATGTGCTCCAATGACATATACTACCAATCCTATGTCTTTCCAAAGTTCAGGCTATTTACAACAATCATTACATGCACAGCCGAACCTTATGCCACAACAAACGCCAAATGTCAATGATCAGCAAGGCTCAAATGATCTTTATATTCAAAGCCTGCTTGAAGAATATAAAAAGGATTTGGCCATTATGATTAAAGATACTTTTGGTGTGGAGGTTAAAGATAAAACTTTGGCATGTCAAAAACCTTATCCTGCAAATTTTGATGCTATACCCTATCCTCAAGGTTTTAAAGTGCCAGAGTTTGTTAAATTCACTGGGGAAGACAATAGGACTACATGAGAGCATATTAGCCAGTTTAATGCGCAATTGGGTATTCATGGTAGTATTGATCACTTGAAAATCAGATTATTCCCTTTGTCATTATCTGGTATTGCTTTCTCACGGTTTTCGGCATTATCTGCTAATTCTATTCATACATGGTCTCAATTAGAGCATAAATTCCATGAACACTTTTATAATGGTGATAATGAATTGAGACTATCTCACTTAACATCGGTTAGGCAGAAGAATGATGAATCTGTTGTTGAATATATTAGAAGGTTTAGAGATACAAAAAACCGATGTTATAGTTTGAGTATTTCTGAAAAGGATCTTGCCAAATTATCTTTTAATGGTTTGAAGTCTCATATCAAAGAAAAATTGGAAAGTCATGAGTTTCTTACCATTAATCAAGTATTACAAAAAAACTCTGGCTCAAGAAAGCCGAGGTAAAGATGCTCGCTCAAAGTTCGATCGTCCCAACATGCATATGTTAAACAATGATTCATTGGACGATGAGAATGAAGAGATATATGCTGCTGAATTTACATGGCCGAGCAATTCTCAATCATATAGTTGCCCTTCTCTTAGGCCGATTCATAAAAATCGGCAAGAAGAAGTGAAATTTACTTTTGATGTTTCCAAGTGCGATAGAATATTTGATGAGTTGCATAAAAATGGATACATCAAGACCACGTATACTATACCATCGCTTGATGAGTTGAAATGACGTGCGTATTGTAAATTTCACAATTCTTTTTCACATGCAACTAATGATTGTAATGTGTTCCGTAGGCGAATTCAATCGGCCCTTAATGAAGGCCATTTGACTTTGGTTGGAATGCAAGTTGATGCTGATCCTTTTCCTAAGAATTTCTCTGTCAATACCATTGAATTACAGAATCCTAAAGTATTGATCATGCCGAGTCAAGCCGATACAACAAAAGGGAAAAATGTAATCATTGGTGAAGCACGACCAGAATAGAAGAGGAACAAAAAGGTGTGGTTGAAAAAGGACCCTCAAATTGCAAAAGGGAATTCGATGCTCGGGGGGCAAGCCAAAAGCAACAGTACTGATCCTGACAGGACCGGTCAGACCGGTTCTATACACCGGTCAGACCGGTTGACGCCGAGAGTTTCTGGCAAAGATGCTGGTCCTGACAGGACCGGTCAGACCGGTTGACCCCGGGGGTATCTGATAAATCAAAGAAAAAATTAAGGCCGACTTTTGAGGAACTTCTGGAGAAATACAAGAAGCTTGGTGCTACTCAGAAGCTTAGAAATCGGCCAGAAAAAATAAAAGCCTCATCAAAACACCAGGAATCTTTCTCAACTCGAGGCAATAGTAGTTCTACATTATATCCATCTTTTAGACCGACTACATCATGGTCCTGGTCATATCCTTACTACTATTTGCATTGGGATTACAGTAGTATGAATATGCAGCCATATTTTGTTCCATATCCTGTTTCATACTACAATCCTGAGTCATTACAAAGACCGATTGTTTCTAGTGACAATCTGGTTGAGGAAGTTGCATCCACTGATTTTGAGGCAAGAGAGAAGGACAACAAGCAAGACTCAATATACATGCAACCAAGGTGGTGTCCTCCAGGCTTGTCACGTACTCAAAAGAGAAAATTGCAGCGGATGCGCAAGAGGTCAATGGAGCAACGAGCTGAAGAGAAGCCAGTAGCAATGAAGACAAAGATGGTGTGGAGACCGAAGAACGTTGCTTCAACTTCAACTTGAACAAGACATCAAGACATGGCCAATGTATAAACATTATCCTTAGAGTAGTTTTGGTTGCTGAATGTTTTCTGATTCGCAAGCTTCACCAGAAAACAGGGGAGCATATGTTCGCGACCAAAATTGGCAATTAGAGCAAGGATTAGGAAAATCCGGGCCCTGACCGGTCTGACCGGTCTGGGGAACCGGTCAGACCGGTGTGCCCCTATAGTCCGACTAGGACTCTTAGTTTTAGTTAATTACGAGTTGTAAAACCTATTCCTTGCGGGAAAAGTCCTACCCTCCCTATAAATATAAAGGGATTCGGCCGATTGAGTTAGATCCAATCGAATTTATCAAATCTATTATTTTTACCTTTACTTTTCTGTACCTACTAAATCCTAGCTTTTTCAACCCCCATTGCTGTTCTTCCTTCGTCTCGACGACGTTTGAAGGCGCCCTAGCTGGCCTGACCGAGCCTAGGGCAACCCAAGGTGCGCACATCCTGACGGGGTCCCTCCCGGACGAGCGCTCGTTGGTTTCTCGCCGAGCTCCCAGCTGCCCGGCGAGGACCGGTCTGACCGGTCACCAGGACCGGTCTGACCGGTGAGCTCAGAGAAGCTGCAAAGAGCTTCTCTGCGCTTGCTAGTATTTGACGCGGCACGTTTTCGCGTCAACAATTTGTAAGAACCCAATAGCACACTGCCCTTTTAAGATCGTAATAGCAGCTCATCCTAAAGAACGGAACAAAGAACTGTCATACAAATATTGGCGATGGCACATCTTTGAGCTCGATCCAAATCTACTTTTGCGCCATCGTATAAAAAAAGAACACACTTTTTAGGTGCAATGAAATAGGGAGGTATTGTTTGTTAGTCATCTCAATTTTTTCCACCATATGCGCTTATCATCACGTCACCCCAAATTAGAGGTAGTGGCGACTCTTAGGGGAGCTCCAGCCCCCCTGCAGCCTAGAAGCTCCATTGGAGCATGAGGTGGGGAAAGAGAAAAAGGAAGGAGAAAGAAAAAGAAAGAGAGAAAACCGAGGAGGAAAGGAGATGAGAGCCCCTTACATTTTAATCTTAGATTCGCCACTGATTAGACGGTGTTTGTTTTCTATCTACATTATATAAGCCAAGTACATCATGGTAAAATGCTATTATGGACCACCAAATTATTTTTTATTTGAACCACCGGATCACCAAAATAATTTTGAATAAGCTGCACATAGGTAGTTTATTTCAGTTTATTTGGTGGTCCATAGTGACTCTTTTACTATAATATTTTTGATGTATAAACTAGATTATATAATCTGGCTTGAAAACAAACATGTCTTTAACCTGTATGTTTTCTTGCAATCATGCTACATTAGAAAAACAAGAAGTAGGAAATCATGCTCCACCTTGAAGAGGAATTCGGATCTCTGTGGGACACCGTCACGGGCCAGAGGCCCACAGAATTCAGTGTAGAAAACGCGCGTAGCTAATGGGCTGAATGGGCTGGTGCTAGGCCTTAACGACAAGGTCAAAACGTTGAAAAAGAAGCACAGTCCAATATGAACTCGTCCATTAGTGATTAGTCGTGCGTGCCTCTGGTGGTTGACGATTTGTAGTACGGCTTTGACTCGGACAACCGTAGGCTGTTTCAGCCTTTCTCAGGGTTGCAAAAGAAAAAGAAATTCCCTTTCAAAAATAAATGAACGAACCAAATTATATTCGTCCAGTTTCTCTCGGTCTAATTTTGTTGCAGGGCGTGTTTCTTTTTCTTTTATTTGCAACATAAGTAGTACCACTGAAACAAATTTCTGTTTGATTTCCCTGCAGGACGAATTTCTGTGTTTTTTTAATTTCCAACACAAGTAATATAACACTGAATAATTTTCCATGTCATTTCCCTGCAACTGCAAGAATAAATAAATGCAAGAATAAATAAACTAGGAAGTCCAAAAAAAAATCTCTTGTTCCATTATTTGTAAAAAAAAGAAAAAAAATCCCTAAGTCAGTTTTCTCAACATAATATTGTCATTTTATAGGTCTAGTAAAACCACTGAAAAACAGCTTAGTTATGTCATATAGCTGCATGTGATACCTACCAAATCGGTTTCCAAACAACACCACAACATTCCGCTTCGCTGGTGCAGAAGCAGAACACAGAAACAAACCGAAACATTTTACATTACAACACTGAGAAATTAAAATTGTACAGGTCAAAGCGCAGGGCCATCAAGCTCGCTCTGCCGATCCTAACACCGCAACACTTGTCACTTTTTTACTGTCGGTTTCGTTTGTGCCACCAAACGCCGCCGCTGCCGGACCGGCCGACCGTGTAGAAACGTCGAGGGCTTTCATGGTAGTGGTAGGGTTGCCCCTTCTTATTTTCCATGAAATTGACTCCCCTGGCAAGTGCGAAGAACCGGCCGGGACAGACAGTCCGGCTCCAGCAATTTGCCGCCCCGCACGTCGGTCCGTCCCTGCCGCCTCTGCCCGCCCGACCGACGGACCGACCGTGAAGAAACGGTGAGGGTTTCAGGCTTGGACGGCCTCTCCTTTAGACCTTTACACCCTGCTGCTCTGCACCTACCGCTACCGTTTTCTTCCTTTTTTCAGACACGACGGCTTGCTTCAATGGTCAGATTGTTTGGGTGTTTGGTGAGGCCACCCCACCAACCAGCAGGGTCAGACTTTGTGGCCGGCCTGTGGGGTCAATTTTCTTCCTTTCTTTTTGGTTTCCTGAAAAGTTTTCCATTGTCATCTTGTTCTTTTTTAGCGTGTATTTTTTCGCGCATTATGAAGAACAGAGTAGTTCCGTGCTCTGTTTTCTGATGGCACTGAGAATGTCCTCTGTTTCATGGGGAATTGGGGACAGAGCGATGACGGGAAACATGTATGCTCTGTTTTTCAGAGTAAATGAGATATGCTATGTTTCTGCGAGCAGTGAGAATCGCAGGGTAAAACACTGAGATTTGAATGGCAAAACAATGTAGAGATGCCATAAAAAAAGGAGCTAGACAGACTTTTTTTTGTACTAAAAAGGACCGTAAAGAAAGGGCAAAGAGCAACATGTATGGTACTAGTATCAAAAAAATAAATAAAAAATGAATGAATTGAATCACAGCACAAGGGCATGGCCTTTTTGCATGCCCCGGCATCACAGCTAATTGTACACCTTCTTCTTCCTCGAGGCTTCTTTGGTCTCCAACAAAAGAATGGCCCTCTCCATCTCTGATCCCAAAGACGGAGGAGGCAAAACTATCCTACATCTACATGTTGTACACCTTCGATGACCTTGCAAACCCAGCTGAATTCAGCTTTGGATGCAGGAACAGGTGTTTCCCCGTCGTGTGCTCTTCTAATTGCAGCAGTGGGAGGGTGGATTGGAGCCGGACTTGTTGTCGCCGAGCATGTCGACGACCATCTGGATCGCCTCATTCAGCCTCCCCTCCACCTTGAACGGCCTCGCCGACACCGCCACCATGTTCACGATCTGGATCAGCAGCACCAGCACCAGCACCGCCTTCGCCATCCTCATCGCCATCGCTGCCGCTGTCGCGCAACCGGGAGACAGAATGGAGATCAGAGGCTTTGATTTCTCGAGCTCTGCTTCTTGTTCTTCTTGTCCTTGTGTTTGGAGAGGAGGGAGCGAGTTGCTTGCATTGTTGCATGCCGGGGGGCGGTGCTTTTATAGGTGAGGGTTGGGTGCAGGGGGCCTGTCATATGCGCTTACGTGTAGGCAGGGCCGGTTGGCTCGTAGAAACGGTCGCTGTTCTCCGAGTCTCACCTCGTACTTTTCGCCGGACGGGTTCCAACTCCTTGACCCTGTGTGTTTGTGTGTGTGTGTATGCCCTCTGCGCTCTGCTCGGCAGCAGCCTAATAAACTATAATGGTCAGCACCTTTGATCCATGTTCAGTGTTCATATTCTTCTTCTTTTCAAAACCGACAGGCACGATCATCATGACTCCAACTCCCCGACTCAAAAATTTCCCATGCATGCTGTTTCATGGAAATTGTGGAGCGCTGTAGGGTTCAAAATAATATTTGAATACGAAAAGTCGTCTGGTCCAAAGTCCAAACTGAGAATTCGATACGCAGCGGAAGATCGACCTACAGTGTCAGTCTGAATTAACACGAGAACCGTCTGGTCAGACCAAAATTTGCCGCCGGTGCTGGTACTGGTACTGCTACAAGTGTTTCTTGACCAGGCGCTAGCCCTGACTCTGACAGCGCGTTTCGTCCTCCATTCGCGTCAGCAACCGTGTACCACGCGCACACCAAGCAAGCTACACGCCATGTCCAGCCCGTTTCACATTCTCGTTGAACCAACCACAGCCAGCGCTAGATCACACAGAGATCCTTTACGTTTGATTATTTGAATATTTAAAGTTTTCAAATCTTTCCCATGCGCACGCAAGTTCTCAAGCTCCACGATCCAAGTTATGCTAGAGTATGCAAAGTCAGGTCCGAACCGAGAATTATTCAGATGCTACAATATATATATTTTTTTGTTGAGTTCAGATGACAACTGTCTGGTCAGACCAAATTATGTGCTGTTGCTGCTGCTACGACAACGAGAATCTCTTCGTCCCCATTCACGTCATCTTCGTTCCGTGTGCGACGCACGCACCAAACAAACAGCTACCCCGAACCGTTCCACATCCCCGTTGATCTTGAACCAACGCTAGATTACATTCAAAACCTTTTCATTTGACCGGCCCAAACATTCAAAAATCCCGGACACTCTGCGCTTTGCTCTGGTCGTCCGTCCAACAAGGTACGAGCGGTTCAAGGGCCGCCGACTCGCGGTTCAGACTTCAGACTAGCGCCCTCATCGAGCCCTGAACGAGTCCGCGCACGGGGGGGTTCGTTCTCTTCTTCCTCCTCCGTCCTCGATCGCGTGCGTTTGAATCCCGCGGGAGAAGTACGTGCGGACCGGATCAGAAACCAGGGAGGTTTGAAAATTTGAAACACGCGCCGGACTTCAAACTGGGCGTGCGACCGCGTGCCTACTGGACGGTACTGGCTGGCTGGGATACGGCGGAGCCGTACGCCTGCCTGAACCCGACGACATTGTCTCTTCTTTCTTTATATAAACCACCTCACCATGCATTATGCCTCTCTCAAGCTACATACCAAGCTCTAAGCTTTTCCAAAGCAAGCGAGCTCTCCTCTGCCTAACCTGCGACTTCGACTACGGCATTGAACCTGCTTGCCGCCGCCTGCGCGACGACGAGGAGACCTCCGATGGCGGTGACGGCGAGGACGGTGCTGCTGCTCGTGCTCCTGGTGCACGTCCTGGCCGTCCTCGCGGCGGCGGCGCGGCCGCTGCAGGGGGACGCCGGGACCAGGACGGACGTCGTCACGCAGCTGCTGCGCGCCGCCAAGTCGGGACCCAACCCGCGCACGCACTGCTGCTGATCAAAGCAAAGGCCTCTGCACTTCTGGCCGATTTCTTCTTCTTCCTTGATTCAATGAAGCATCAGCCATCCATGGAGAGCAACGCAGCCCACGGACACGAGCCAAGCCAAGCCATGCCGTGTGGCCATGCATGCCTCGGCGCTCACCACAGATTTTTTTTTCTTTTTCTTTATCTTTCTCCTTGTTCTTGGAGACCTTAAGCTGTAACTATCATGATTACCCTGTATGTACTGTACATGATCCTCTCCTCTGAATGTACGTAACATTCATTCGTTTCTTCTGACAATATAGACTGACCATATTTTCGTACAAAGGAATACTTTACGCATTTCGAATATTTGTTTCATTAGTAAAAAGATAAAAAAAACAATTAAACCTGAAATGAGAAAACTACTCCAAACTTGAAAAAAGGTCTCCAAATCAAGACAAACGACTAAGCAAATGAAATTAATTCCTAAACACGGTGCTAGATTTGAATATAAAAGAAGCACACTATGTGTAGTATGTGCAGTCAATAGGTTTGACCACATGGAAATTAAATAGCCACCCTCCACGACACCTACACTGAAACCAAATATTCAGGCCACTTGGATGTGTACAGTATCCTCGGAATCTTGGATGCTAAATGTGTAAGAAAACCCACCTTAGTTCTTTACTACTAACAATCCAAGCAAATTTCAGATGATTTGCATCGGGTCTAATTTGAGTTTTGATTATTTTTCAGTTGAAATAATTTCTTCTGAGACATGGCTTTAACAAAAATCTGACTGCCACTTAGAAAATCATGAATTCATGGTTCAAATTTTCAGCTGGAATTTATTCAATATTGGTCTTAGAACAACTCCGGCAATACCCAACAAACAACCCATCTATCTTTTTTAGTAGGGTTGTCTTTATTTTCTAGACTCCAACAATACCCTCTAAACAACCTTCTACTTATCGTTGCCTCACCT
>CM014276.1:30708048-30740515 GCA_004135705.1 Alloteropsis semialata | reverse complement strand
TTATTCAAAAAAAATTGCATTAATATCATTTATTTTATTATTACTTGTTTTATTGTCAAAGGTCTTTTAAGTACGACTTAAATTTCTACTTATTTGTACTATTTTTTTGAACAAGACGAATGATCAAAGTTGTATTTAAAAGTCAACAGTGAACAACAATTTGAAATGGAGGGAGTACATGTCAGGCACACGTGCATTAGGTTTGGGAAAACATTAATCGAAACTTGAGGAATTCAGAGTTTTCAGTCAAATTTCTGAAGATAAAATTAGAGGTAATAATGAAAAATATAGAACAGATTTTCTCAAAAAAAATATAGAATAGATAACCCCCTCCAGTTTTGTAGGAAAAGGGAGCATTCTAACATTCGAAAAATAGAGCATTATTGTAGAGACAGGCTCAACATGCACTCAGCACTCTCTTGTTCTGTGCATGTGCACGTGATGTGTGCACTGCTCGAATGTGCAGTAAGCCAAAGGGAGAAATGTGCCTCACGTTGCAAGACCAGACCACCCACCCCCATATATGTCGCCTCCTGCATATAAGGCTATGCTTAGAATATACGTACACATGGCTCTGTTTAATTCAGCAAGATAAGTTTAGGAAATTTACTGTAGCAAAACTAAATCAAAGATTACGAGGGCTAAACATGATCTAATTATAAAACTAATTACACGGATGGACGGGAAATCACGAGACGAATCTATTAAGTCTAATTAATCCATCATTAATTTACGTTTAATACCTTTAATTAGTATCCTAATATTTGATGAATAGTGATGAATAGGAAAAACTTATGGAATTAAACATGGCCTGTCTACGTCACAAATATCCTTTCCATTCCCGTAGCGAGACAAGTACCGATTCATCGATTCTGATGGAGACTGGGTCCAGCTCCATGTCCGCGTTTTGACTGAGCTTTTGGGTCCCAGGTTCTGACGGCATTTCAGGTTTTGAATCCGTGCTTCATTCTCAAGTAATACATGTCATATTGGGTTTAATAGATATATATAGGGGGTGTTCAATTCCGTGAAAAAATTTTGGTGAAAAATTTTGCAAGAGAATCTTACCATTTAGGAGTACTAAATGTAGACTAATAATAAAACTAATTATAGATCTCGTCTGGAAATTGCGAGACGAATCTAATGATGGTAATTAATCTATGATTAGTGAATGTTTAGCGGATGGTTACTGGAGCATCACTCTTGCAAATCATGGCCTAATTAGGCTCATTAGATGCATCTCGCAAAGTTACCTAGGGTTATAGAATGGGTTTTGTCATTAACACACGTTTACTACTCCATGCATGTAAGATTCTCTTGGGAAAAATTTTGGTGAAAAATTTCTTGGGGAATTGAACACCCCCATAGTAGCAATCAGGAAGAGTCACCGTCCGTGTCAGCAACATGAAAATGTCTTGTGCAAGCACTCGATTGTTTGACCTTTTTAGATGTCAATGCTAGTAAAAGGTAAATGATATACATATCTAGTCAGTTTACGAGACCACGCGCGGAATCGTGCTTCTCAGGCAAATGTACTATGCATGTAGGCAGACACCTTGTTTATTAATATTAATAATAATAATAATAATAATAATAATAATAATAATAATAATAATAATAATAATAATAATAATAATAATAATAATAATAATAAATCTTTATTTACATGTCTAACGCTGGTCGGAGAAAAGGAAATGGTTTCTATGTGGTAGAGGCCACTGCCAGGCATTGTGGGTGGGACGAGAGTGTCACCATAATGAGGTTATACGTAGGAGCAAAGATTCAGACATCAAGTATGTTAATGAGGTTATAGGAAGGTGGAACCGAGCTAGGTGGTCACGTTGGATGGTGGGCTAACAGTAGTGTGACGCTATCGGCCATGCTGGCAAGTGAGGCGGAGGAATGAAATAGTACCGGGCAGGAAGATGTGTAAATGAGGGAGAGAATGAGCATGTAGGTGAAGTCGGTCCAATTCATTTGGCAACAACTCGACCATTTTTTCTAAATGTATCTTAGCTTAACATCTTTTCAATTTCTTCATTTCAGGCATCCAATGATTCACAGCCTTTCTTCTTCGTTGCTCGAGGAAGTCGACACTTCTTTTTTTTTATATAAAAAAACGCCAAGTCAGGTCACTAACACAAAAAAAAACTTGATCTGAGATTTGTGTCTTTCACTTGTACTTCCTTTCGGACCTACGAAAAATGCTGAAGATCTCGTCACTTGTCAACAAAAAAAAGGAAAAATGAAGCACATTGTTTTGTTTGACCTAAAGCTCATTTATAGAAATCAAACGACATGACCGGGTCTTCAAATGGACTATGGGGGAGTTTAGATGCAGCGTTATCCATAGTGTTTACAGAGAGATAAAGTGGATTGGGAAGCGTACGTTATACAAAACGTTATGTAAAATGGGTGAAGTAAACACGCCCTATATGTTTGTTCGTACGATGGAAGCAGCCGGGCGAAAGCTTCACAAAGCGTTTGTCTGTCGTTTCTTCCTTCGTTTGTCAGAAAAGGTAGACAATACTTTAACTTTCGCGCCATACGTGTTCAAAGCTCTTGAAAAAACGGGCCGCGTTTGGTTACTACAGTGAAATTTTTCATCCAAGGAATCTTTCTTGCATGGAGTACTAAATGAAGTCTATTTGCAAAACCTTTTCACAGATGAGTGCAACTTCGCGCGACGAATCTAATGAGCCTAATTAATCCATGATTTGCTACAGTAATGCTACAGTAATCATCCTATAATCATGCGGTCAAAGCCCTCATTAGATTCATCTCGTGATTTACACGGGGGTTGTGGAGGTAGTTTTGTAAACTGACTTTATTTGATACCCCTAATTAGCGGTCAAAGCTACATTTATTACGCGGCAAATTTTTTACACGGCCAAACCAAACGCGGCCATTGCCGCACAAGAGAACATCTGCTTTGACCTAGAAATGTCTGCAAATTCCACATTCAAAGCAAATGGCTACGCTAGCATCTCTGCAAGTTCTGAGATTCTTCCTCCTCCTCCGGCGACTCAGGATCTGGCTGCCTGTGCTGCAAGAATTGAATCCATGTGCCTGAGGACCGAAATCGCGGTGCTCCAAACCTCAACGTCAAGAAACTGAACGGGTCTCGTCTTGCTGTGACGTACCTGCTATTTGAATTGAATCCTTCACAACATAAGCCGGAACTAGTGTAAACCTGGCAGAAGGAAGCGCGTGACTTTCAAGCCATCGACTGACACTGGTACAGAGCCGTACGTGTGACCAGCTGGCCCACGCCAAGCTATATAAACGCTCGAGCTCACCAGGCACAAGATACACACGAAGAGAGATCGACAAACCTCAAACTCGAAGCTGCTCTCTCCTCTCTTAAAAGTTCGTCTGAGGTTGTAGACCACGGGCAAGAAGGCGATGACGGCGAGGACGACGACGATGGTGAAGGTGGCACTGCTGCTTCTTGTCGTCGTGCAAGTCCTGGGCGTCCTCGTCGCCGCGGCGAGGCCGCTGGCGGCGGACGGGATCGTCGGAGGCTTGCTAGAGTACGGAGGGGTCGGGATGGTGACGCAAATATTCGGCGCCGCCAAATCAGGGCCCAACCCGCCCTCGCACTGCTGCAACTAACCGTTATGCATAGAAAAACCTGAATGAAATATATGTACGCTTGTGTTCAATGTTTCTTGGGGCATGAAGTTGTAACTATTGTGACGTGTAGTTGAGCATATATGACGTGCAAATTAATTTGCAATTGTTTCATTAATTCCTTTAGTTTGGAAGAAATATAAACATAGCAGCTTGTTTTGCATTTTTTTTCTTTACCTGTTTTGCTCGTACAGTCAGTGGCGAACACATGAATCAAGGTTAGAGGGGGCTAAGGTCCTTTCTTCCTACTCTATCCTTTATTTTCTTCATGCTCTCCCTCTTATATATACTCCCTCATCCTCTCCATTTTCTCCATTGATGCTTTTTTTTAGGGGGGGGGGAGGGGGCGCGGGCTGGAGCCCTCTCGGCCCCCCTCTTGGCTCTGCCCCTGCGTACAGTGGAGTTTGCCATGTAAAACCGAGGAAGCAGAACTTCCTTTTATTCTGTTTATTAAAAGTAAAAAACCAAGTGTTGAACATGTAAAGATGTCTGAGTACGTTGCAAGCTAATTAAAATATGTGGAGTTCAAAGTTTCAACATGTGTATTCCATTTCACATAAACGGAATGATTTTTGTGAGTTACTCCCTTGTTCGAAAAAACACGTACAATTCTAGCTTTGTGCCAAGTGAATCTATTTCAACTTTGACCAAACATAATTAAAATGTAATGTTACTTATGGTTCCAAATAACCATAAATATATTCTTTACAAAAAATATACTTTCATTGTATCTATTTGAAATCATTAGTATTAAAAATATTTTATATAAACATTGTTAAACTTAGAGAAGTTTGACTCAGTCCAACCTAGAGTTGCATTCTTTTTTGGAGAGTTTATTTGTGTGACTGAAACTTAATTGTCAAACTTAATGTCGAATTCATGTGCCAAGCTACCGTAAGCTTTCCCGGGTGGCATACGCCTAAAGTTTTCAATCTATTACAGTTTTTTACGTGATCTGGCCACATACCAGACCAGACCATGTGACATAAAACGACGTACAGCACACTACGTGCCAGGTTGCTTGTCGCTTTGACCGCGCTCTTGGTCTCCCTGGTATGGTCCCTGCTTGTGCCTCACCAATTAATCAGTGGCAAACATATTCGGCCACGTGTCCCCTTCACAAGTATACTTAATTGGCTAGCGACGTGTTATATTTTCATATCATTATTTCAAAGTGCGCGCATTCGTTATATTTAATTTGCACGCGTCTCAGTTCTTGTTCACCAAGAATGTGGGGGAAATGGTGGATGGATCCATGCATGTGTCGTTGTCGGAGCGATAGCGATGCGTGCAACAAAAACGTTTTTGACCGGACCAATCAAGTATGTGTGGGCTTACTGCGCTACAGTCCCATTAAAGTACTCCCTCCGTCCCACAATATTAGCATCTCAAGCATTCAAACTGAAAGAATAGCAGTGTGGGCAAATGACGCATGTGCCCCTGAGTTCAATCATGAGGAGTACAAAAAGCCATCCGGTGTGGCCCAGCAAAAAGCGCACAGTACATAAGAAGAACCCAGAAGCAGTGTGGACCCAAAAGCTTTTTACATGAGCGCCAAAAAGGCTGGCGGCAAGTTCAAACAACCCAAAAGCCAACTAACAGCAGCAGCAGTACATAAGCCCCTTGGACCACAACATCCAGAAGCACCACAGCAACTCCACAGTCCACTCCCCAGCGACTCCACGCCTCCATGGCGCTGGACCTCAATATTCCACCAAGTGAAGAGGAAGAAGATAACCCTTTTGGAGGCTTACCTCATGGCCAGGACCACCCACCTCTTGCTGGAGTCCACCCCATGGGAGATGCTTATGCAACACCTTCTTTTGACCTCAACATGGCGGCACAGGAATCAGGTTAGAGAATTTGCTGGACCACAACATACAGTTTTCATGCATGCATAAACTTCATGTTTTGGTTATGGGTTTTAAGTTCCTCACTCTTCCATGTACAGAAGATGAAGTGGATTGGTTCAATGCACCTGCAGCAGCAGCAAACTTTGATTTAAACTTTGATTTGGAGGAAGAGGAAGCAGGTACAATACACGCAAGGCTTAGAGTAGTTATGAACCAATTGATGCCATACCGTTTTGTATCTAACATTTCTTTTTACTGCCGCCTTGTAGATGAGGATGCCGATGTGTATGCTGATGATTTTCATGTTATCTTCGCCGATGAAGGTACATGCAGTCAGTGAAATTTTTCAGTTTCAACAACTTTAGCATTTGAGGCTTTATGTAAAATTTTTACCTCTGCAATTTTTTAATTCCTCCATGTAGCTGATGCGTTCAATGCCGCCGATGAAACAACCAGCTTTGATCTGAACTGTGACTTGGAGGAAGAGGTGCTCGATGGGTTCAGTGATGAAGAACATGTTGAACAAGGTTAAAACAACATTACAAAATTTATTAGATTCAGCAATTCATATAATGACTTTGAAATGAAAATAATCTCACAGGCAGCCAAACTCAACATGCAAACATGGTGATTAAAAGGAAGAATTTGTCAAATAAAGAAAGACAAGAAATTTATGAAGCATTACTTGTCCGGAGCGTGAATGGCAAATTGAAAAGAAGGACCACCACAATAGTAGCCAATTTGTTTAATATTAATAGGTGTTATGTGCAATCTATATGGAGGACAGCAAAGCAGTGCCTTGCTGAAGGTGTACCAGTCGATGTATCATGCAAAAGGAAAAAAAATTGTGGTCGCAAGAAGGTTGCCATTGATATGTCTAGAATTGCAACAATACCTTTGAATAAAAGGACTACTCTTAGGGCTCTAGCTCATGAACTAGGTGTGAAAAAGTCCACGCTGCACCGCTGGTTCAAACATGGCAACATACGTCGACACTCTAACACTCTAAAGCCATATTTGAGAGATGACAACAAGAAGGCACGGCTGCAATATTGTGTACGTATGATAGATGATGATACATTGCAGTTTATTCTGATGAAAAACATTATTCACTCAGACGAGAAAATGGTTCAACACCACAAAAAAAGAAAAGAAGTTCTACATGCTGCCCGAGGAAGAGGATCCGTTGAGAACAATTCATAACAAGAATTCTATTCCTAAATGTATACTCCTATGTGCTGTAATTGAGCCACGATATGATGCTGCTGGGAAATGTATATTTGATGGCAAACTAGGCATATGGCCCTTTGTGAGACAGGTGTACTTCTAATCACTAATGCAGATGTTTTTTGTTTGCGTTTGACCAAGGTTGCAAATTTAATTATGCTGTCCATGTTTCAGGAACCAGCAAAAAGACGCAGCAAATATAGAGGCAAGGGTACTCCAGTGACAAAACCAATCAATGTGACAAGGGATGTTAGCAGAAGCTAACTTATCACAAAGGTTCTTCCAGCTATTGTTGCAAAGTGGCCCCGGGAAGCAAGAGGAGAGACAATCTGGATCCAACAAGATAACGCACGCACACACATCGAACCAAATGATGAAGCATTTTGTGAGGCAGTTCGCCAAACAGGGCTAGACATTCGCATCTTTAACCAGCTAGCTAACTCACCGGATTTGAATGTTCTAGACCTGGGTTTCTTCGCATCCCTACAATCCAAGACCTTTCTTACATCGTCCAAGAACATGGATGAGTTAATTCAGAATGTGCAAAGAGAGTTCAGTACTTATGATGAATCAAAAATTAGAAATGTCTTCTTGACTCTACAAGGCTGTATGATAGAAGTAATGAAAAAAGGAGGAGGAAATGGTTATAAGATCCCCCATATGAACAAGGATGGGCTAGAGGCTGCAGGAATGCTTCCCAATAGCCTTAATGTAGATCCGGAGTTGTATCATGCTGTCCTACAACAACTGAATGCTGCATGATGAGGGAAGGATATGTCTTTTGCTGGTTCATGTGGGGGGAGGAGGGAAGGATATGTCTTTTGCTGGTTCATGTGGGGGAAGGATGAAAGGATATGTCTTTTGCTGTACATATTGCTGGTTCATGTAGTGTGGATGGAGGGAGTGGGGGGTGGGGGGACTAGGACTTTTGCTAGATATATTTTGTATATTGCAGCCTTATGTAAATGTTTGGAAGTGGCTGCTCTACAAGGGTGCATGTATATGGCATCATATTTTGTAAAAAACTAAACTACTCCAATCGACTAGCACATTCAACCATCTGAGAACACTGTCATCAACAAAGATGTATATTTGGTTTTCATCCCGTCTGTACTTGCAGTAATGAAATGACTGCAAAGAAATGGCACCCCAACCAAAAATGAATCTCGCTAAGCAAGTGAATCGAAAAGCATCATCCAATCGACTAGCACATTCAACTATCCTTCCGACTAGTCATCCATTATACACATAGCATTATCCAAGACAACAAAAGCATCATACACAGAGCATCATCCAAAAGATGTCAGCATATGGACATGAAGGAGAGATGTAGACAATTACCCATTTGATGAAGGCGCTAAAGCCAACTAACTGGAGGTCCTCTTCTTCGGCACAAGGTCAAGCCAGTGGCGGCCACCAAGATGGAACTCCATGGCGTCGTGCACAGGGAGAATTTCCTTATCCGGAATGACCCCGGCACAATCCGAGGCCAGAGAACCTCCTGCAGTTGACGTAGCAGTAGGAGTCGCCAACGCTGCCGCACCAGTGCGTGCCGCGAACTCCTCCGCCGACGCGCCTCCCGCCGCTGCCGCCGCGCCTCCCGCCGAGCCTCCTGCAGATGGCGCTTCCAGCTCAGATGCCGACGGCACCTCCGCGTCCTCATCAGGGAGCGACGCCAAGGCTGCGATAGCATGACGCATCGCCGCCTCATGACTTCTCCTCCATCGCACCACAGCCCTATTCCACCGGCCCAAGGCTTCGCTCCGCTGCCGCCGCTCAAAAAGCTGCCACCAGTGGCACTCAGCTCACCGGCGCCGGCCCTCTGCTTCACTCGTACCTTCCATGGGGGATGGACGAGACCGATGAAGGAGTGGCGGTGGGTGGGGAGGTCCTGGTGACTGGGGACCGGCATCCGACGGCCGTGACACCAGCAGCGAAGGGGACCGGGATCGGATCTGGGGCTGCTCGTGCGGCAGGGCGCCGGGGGAAGGGGACAGTTCGGGATCTGGGGGCTCGTGCGTGTGTGCGCCTATGGCCCTATGCGCTGGGGGAAGGATATGAGAGGATAGCGATTGGGATTTTTTGTGGGGGAATCCAATGCGTGTGGGGCCCACAGGACTGCACAATGTTTACATAGTGGTAAAAATTTTGAGTGCTCCAAATGCTAACATAACGGGACGGAGGGAGTATATTATTATTACTACAGACTTAAATAAACAATTTAGAAGAAGACTCAAGATTATACACGAGGGAAGAATAATGTCATTGCTTGTTCAATCAGAACTATTGGGTAGAAATCCTCTGCGCACGAATTGTTACCAACGTGTGAATAGAAAGATGCAGATCTCTGTGTTGTGTGCAATGTCATTTTCTTTCACTATGTAAGAAACTGTAAAAAAAAGACACCATCATAGGAGACGCGGCTCTAACAAGCGTCTCCAATACATCAAAGAAGACGCTTGTTAATGACCAGCGTCTCTTTTGAGTCTGCCAAAAACCGGCATGATTTGACCGCGTCTCCTTTGAACTCTCAAAGGAGACAAATGTTTTAAGCCTAGGTCGGACACATTGGAGACGCTGGTTTACTAAGACGTGTCTCCTTTGTGGGCTCAAAAGGAGACGCTTCTTCAGAAAAAGTGTCTCTAATGAGTGAGAGCTCATTAGAGACGCGTTTCCTCAACCCACGTCTCCTAGGGCTTGGTTATAGGAGATGCTTGTTGAAATCAGGCGCGTCTCACTTAGCGGTTCCAACAACAAATCGACACACTGCCCTTAGACACTCTACGCGCCACACACTATCCTAGACAATATCTCCTTCGCTCGGCCTGCCTACCGCGACGCCGCCAGCCTCTCCTTCTCGCTCGGCCGGCCTGCTAACAACTGTGCACTCTCTCCTAATCAGTAGGCCGGCATTAGCTGCGGCAGGCCGACCGCGCGCCGCTGAAGCGCGCGCGCTCTGCCTCCGTGCGCAGACTGACACGCGCCCTGCACATACGCGCACGCACGTACATCGTGGTGGCCTCTCACCGCCGGTGCACACGTATGCGTCACTGAGGTTGCCCACGTACACTGCCTTCTCGTCGACGACATCTCGTGTTGCCGCTGCAGCGTGGAGCTGAGCTTGCAAGGTGATGACATCATGTTCGTGGCAGAGGCGGACAAGTCAAATAAGGGCAAGTCAACCATGTGTTGTCCATATGTGGATTGTGAGAATGTCACAAAGTTCTCAAGTTCATTGCATGTGCATGCTCATCTCATCATCCGGGGGGTTCATGGATGAATACTATTGCTGGAACCAACATGGCGAGGGCGGAGTTAATGACCGAGACCTGCAGGCTGGTTGTATGGGTCATTATAGCTCTGAAGACCACACCTCTGAAAATCGGCAGAACACTGGTAAGGATGTTGATGGAGGACTTCCTCACTTTTATAGCTCTCATACTGGTGGTGAAGCAAACTATGATAGTCAGACTGTAGGCCAAGATCTTTCTGAAGATGACCTAATTGGTATTGGTGATAATTATGTCAATATAGCAGACAAATTGGAGGAGATGGTGCGTGACGCCCTAGGGTATGTTGGGTATGATAGTTCAGAACTAAAGAAACTAAAAAAGCAGGTGGCAGATATGAAGACCCCCACTCTATCCTAGCTGCAAGGAAAAATGGACAAAGTTATTCACATCACTTAATTCCTCTAGCTAAAGGCCACACAACATATGACCGATCATGGCTTCAAGGCATTGTTGCATCTGCTCAGGGACATGCTTCCGGAGAATAATGAGATGAGATACCCATGAACACCTGAACACCTACGAGGCTGAAAGTGCATCTTGGCCCCCGAGTGGGTTTTGGTGATAATGACACTAACAATTAAGGAACTAATGATTTATATTGAGAAAAGTGCAGGGATAAAATGAAAGAAAATTCAATTGAAAAAGAAAGGCCCCTATATTGAAAAAGCGCGGTGTTGAAGCAAAATTGAAGAATTTATATTGCTTTTAATTTTGAAATTGAGTATAGGAAACACCGTACTATCAAGGGGAACGTGCTCCATGATCAAGGAAGTCTTAAAGTGCTTATTGAGATGGATAAAAGCCGATGAGAGAAAACATTCCAAACCCAGCCAAATTTCCCAGCTCACTATTATGGTCATTGTCGGAACTTCCTACACATTGTCGGAAGTCCCGACAAGTGCTGTTTCAGCCTTCCAGACTTAGCCATTTTCACGCATATAGCAGTGTCATCGGGAGTTCCGACAACTGGTCAGGAGTTCCGATACATCTCGGAACTCTCAGAAGAGTTCCGACGAGGGGTGCTCAGTTTGGAATAAATATTATCCTCAGGAGTTCCGACATTATGTCGGAAGTTCCGATAAACCCCGTGAATGCCTGTAACGGTCATAATTTGGGGGTGGGGTATTTATACCCCTTCACCCCCTTCTTCATTTGCTGCTGTTCTAAGCCCGAGCTCCACACCTTCTTCAGCTCTCTTACCCTCTCTCACTCCTTCTTGAGCACATCCTTGAGTGTTTCCACCAAGGGGTGTGAGGGGAACTCGATTTGATGTGTGAGATTCAAGCTCTTGAGTGCAAGAACCGAAATCCCCATTCTCAAGAGCACTTGAAGCTTCCAAGATCATCGATTCACGTTTGTTACTCTTGGAGCCTTGCACCTAGACGGTTATGCATCGCCGGTGAGCCGATTGACTTTGTGTGATTGTGCCGCGGACGTTTGTATTGCCCTCCTCTTCGTGGGGATCATAGTAAGTGACCTAATCCTCCTTTGTGGTTGATTGAGGTGAGGTAAAGGGTTAAGTGGACAACCCGGCTCTTTGTGAGCACCTCAACGCAAACGTAGCTTCCTTTGTGGGAGTGAACTTCGGAAATCAAATCCTTGTCTCCTTGAGTTTATTGTGTTCATATTGTTCTTATTGAATATCTTGACCTAGAGTCGATTTCGTCCCGATCTATGTGCTTGTGCGTTTTTGGTTGTGGAGATCATACCTGCAGGCACTAGGACATCAAGACACATCTTTTGGTTCAAGCGAAATTGGTGAAATACTTCTTGTTTTTGAATTTGATTCTAGTTCGTCTGATTTATCGAAAGTTCCTACAAGTTGACTCCCTACAGATTTAATACCGCTGCGAGAATTTTTCAGGAACGCCTATTCACCTCCCCCCTCTAGGCCGTGTGCGATCCTTTCAATTGGTATCAGAGCCTAATCTCTTGATTAAGGCTTAACCGCTAAGTGAAACGCATGGCGCATGATGGGGATGGATCCGCGGAAGCCGCCGCCGCTGCCGCTGCTCAACAACATCCTCCCGAACTTACTCAAGGGCGACCAAGGAGTCACCACTCAAAGTATGACTCAAGCTTGGATGATGACCTAAGCTTGAGTGAGGATGAAGTGGAGATTGAAGATGTTGAAAAGAAGAAAAGAAGAAAAGCAAAGATGAGGGCTAAGATCAAGGAGAAGTCCGAACGAAAAGCTCAAAAGCTTTTCAAAAAGAAGATGAAGGAAGAGAAGGACAAAACTTCTACTTACGGGTTACATCAAATTCCTCACACTTATGATCAAACTCCTCATTATTCATCCTTACATTTTCAATCCGTTCATTTGGGAAATCCTCCACATTTTGATGGGAAGGATTATGCCAAATGGGCTTATGATATGAAAATGCATCTCTACGGGCTTCACCCTTCTCTTTGGGAGATTGTGGTTGTAGGTGTGGATATTCCTGAAGGTGGTATCACAACGGCCGAGCAAGCACATGATCTATACAGCAATGCTCAAGTAACAAGGGTGATAACAAGCTCATTGTGTGTTCAAGAATTCAACAAGGTTCGAAGACTTGAAAAGGCCAAACAAATTTGGGACACTCTCAAGGAGTCACATGAAGGGACCGATCAAGTAAAGGAAGGCAAGATGGATTTGATTCATGGAGAGCTAAAGGCATTTGTTATGCTTCCCGAAGAGACCGTGAGTCAAATGTATGAAAGGCTTATACTCCTGGTGACCGACATTAGGTCACTTGGAAGTGAAGATTGGAATGAATGCAAAGTAACAAAGAAGATGCTTAGGGCGTTCACCCCAAGGAACCCCATGCTTGCCACCTTGATTAGGAGGGACCCAAGCTTCAAGACAATGACTGCCAATCAACTCCTTGGTGAGATTCTTCATCAAGAGTTGGTTGAGAAAGATGTTGCAAAATCAATTGGTCAAAGTGGCTCAAAGGGGATTGCTCTCAATGCAAATCAAATTGTTGAATATGAGTCAAGCAACAAGACATCAATGTCAAAGAAGAAAGAAGACTCAAGTGATGAAGAGAGCACCAATGAGGAAACCGCCTTAATGGTCAAGAACTTCAAGAGATTCATGAAGAAGAAAAGTCACAAGAGTGGTGGTGATGACAAGAAGGGTAGCTCACAAAGAAGATGCTATGAATACAAAGAAGTTGGTCACTATATTGCGGAATGCCCAAACAAGAAGAACAAAGAGAAAGATGAGAAGAGGTACAAGGAGAAGAGCAAAGAATACAAGAAGGAATATCAAGGTCAAGCTCATATAGGACAAGAATGGGACTCAAATGATGAAGAATCCGACAAGGAGTGTGTGCCAACTCTAGCCATGCACACATCTTCGCCACAACCAAGTCTCTTCAACAACCTATCCGATGATGATGATATTCCCATGTGCTCATGGGTAAAGGGATGAAAGTACAACATAATCCTATGTTCTCCTCTACTACCTCCTCCATCTCATCTAGTGATAAAGAAATTAATTTGGAGGATGAAGAGGGAGCTTACAAGCAAAACATGATAAATAAATTTAGAAACAAAGGTTATAAGGAGATTAAAAAGTTAGTAGAGAAATTGGAAAGAAAGAAGGAGTTGATCGACGAGCAAGAGGACTTACTCATCCTTGATAAGGAGAGAAACCTTGCTCTAGAGAATGCTCTTGCCGAGGAAAAGGCTAAGGTTAAAAAGTTAACTATAGACTTGTCTCTAGTTAATGATTCTTATGAGATGATGTCAAAGGATTACTCTTTGGCAAATGATTCACTAACTAGCCTAAAGAGCAAATATAGTGAACTTCAAGATAGCTTATGATGCTTAGAAGTCAAACACAAGGACCTTGAAGTGAACTATGGGGCTCTTTGGGAAAGTACCAAAACCGATTCCAAGACATCTCTTGATTCCAATGTCTCTACTAGTGAAGGTTGCTCAAGATGTTATAAATTTGACATCGATGCTTGTAATGCTAACATTTCCAAGCTAGAGAACTTGATCAAGGCAAAGGACAATCAAATTCATAGAATGAATATGATTGTCAAAGAAGGTTATGAAGGCAACTACAAGCCCAAACCTAAGGTAATGTACAAGGAGTGAAGATGCCCTCACATCCATGATAGTCTTGGGCACATCAAAGGGATCAAGCCAAATGGTAGGAAGATGATGAATGGTGCGGAGTTTGTCATGTTCAACAAGGGAACCAACCTTGGTGACTTGATGAACATAGCACATCATGTCTCCAAGAGCAACACAAGTCAAGCCAAGCCTTTGGTTGAGAGTTCTACCAAGACAAATGTTAAGAGCTCAACCAAAGAAAACATCAAGAACGAGAATGTTGCTCATAAGCCATCACCAAGCTACACCGCCGATTATATGGTTACTATGGACCACAATGGTAAAATAGTGGTCAAGTATATTGGTGCCTACACTAAGAGAACAATTCTAAGGAGTGTGTGGGTACCAAAATTTATTGTTCCTAGCACTCAAGGACCCAAATCTTTTTGGGTATCTAAATCTCGAGCCTAAATTGTTTTGTAGGCCTACTCCTCCAGTGGCACCGCATGGTTTCTTGATAGTGGATGCTCAAATCATATGACCGGGGAGAAGGAAATGTTCACATCCCTTGATGTTCATGACAAACCAAGTGAAAGCATTGTCTTTGGAGACAATAGCAAAAGGGATGTGATGGGTATAGGTAAAATTGCAATCTCAAATGATACATCTCTTTCAAATGTTTATTTGGTTAAATCTTTGGGATACAATTTGTTGTCGGTTTCACAACTTTGTGAGAAATGCTACAATTGTCTCTTTACTAATGAGGGTGTGACCATCTTTAGAAGGGAGGATTCCTCTATTGCTTTTACGGGTCGTTTGAAGGGCAAACTTTATTTAGTTGATTTCACAACTAGTAAAGCGACGCCCGAGACTTGTTTAGTGGCAAAAACTAACTTGGGTTGGCTATGGCATCGCCGACTAGCCCATGTTGGGATGAGAAACTTGGCCAAACTTCAAAAGGGCGAGCACATCCTAGGACTAACAAATGTTGTATTTGAGAAAGATAGGTTGTGTAGCGCATACCAAGCCGGGAAGCAAGTTGGTGCACCCCATCCCTCAACAAATGTCATGACTACTTCAAGACCCTTGAAGCTCCTACACATGGATCTCTTTGGACCAATTGCCTACATTAGTATTGATGGTAACAAATATGGTCTTGTTATTGTTGATGATTTTTCCTGTTTCACTTGGGTATTCTTTTTGCATGATAAAAGTGAAGCTCAAGGAATAATCAAGAAATTCATAAGAAGAGCTCAAAATGAGTTTGAGTTGAAGATCAAGAAAATGAGAAGTGACAATGGGTCCGAATTCAAGAACACAAATGTAGAAGAATTTCTTGATGAAGAAGGTATCAAGTATGAGTTCTCCGCTCCCTACACTCCACAACAAAATGGCATAGTGGAGAGGAAGAACCGGACCTTAATTGAAGCCGCAAGAACAATGCTTGATGAATACAAGACCCCGGATATATTTTGGGCCGAAGCCATCAATACGGCATGTCATGCCATCAACCGGTTATATCTCCACAAGTACTTGAACAAGACTCCATATGAGATTATCACCGGTAACAAACCAAAGCTGCATTATTTTAGAGTCTTTGGGAGTAAATGTTACATTTTTAACAAGAGACCCAAAAGCTCAAAGTTTGCACCCAAGGTTGATGAAGGTTTCCTATTTGGTTATGGTACTAATGAACATGCCTACCGTGTTTTCAACAAAACCACCGGTTGTGTTGAGGTCACGGTGGATGTGAAATTTGATGAAACTAATGGCTCTCAAGTAGAGCAAGTTGATAATGATCTTGTAGGAAATGAAGAACCGCCAAGTCAATCCATTATGAGAATGGGTCTGGTGAAGTCCTTCCACGTGAGGTTCAAGATCAAACTCTAGATGGCAACATTAACAATGATCCATCATCATCAACAAGAGTTGAACCACCAAGCTCTCTTCAAGATCAAGAACCAACTCAAGGTCATGATGATCAAGATCGTGGCATGGATCAAAGGAGAGCCATTGGTGATGAGCCTCAAGCTGAAATTGATGATGATAAACCTATTCAACGCCAATCTCAAGTTACTCATCCAAGAGTTTATCAAAGTATTCAACGGGACCATCCCGTTGATAATATACTTGGAAGTATCCAAAGAGGGGTAACCACTCGTTCACGTTTAGCAATTTTTTGTGAATTTTACTCGTTTGTTTCCTCTTGGAGCCTCTCAAGGTTGAGGAGGCACTTGGAGATCCGGATTGGGTGATTGCCATGCAAGAAGAGTTAAACAACTTCACAAGAAATGAGGTATGGTCATTGGTGGAAAGACCCAAGACTAATGTAATTGGCACCAAGTGGGTCTTCCGCAACAAGCAAGATGAGCATGGCATGGTCACAAGAAACAAGGCAAGATTGGTTGCTCAAGGATTCACACAAATAGAAGGTTTGGATTTTGGTGAAACTTATGCTCCCGTAGCTAGGCTTGAATCAATTCGTATATTACTTGCCTATGCTACTCATCATGATTTCAAGCTTTATCAAATGGATGTGAAAAGTGCATTCTTGAATGGCCCCCTCTCCGAGTTGGTGTATGTGGAGCAACCACCGAGATTTGAAGATCCAAAGTATCCTAATCATGCATACAAACACCATAAGGCGCTCTATGGGCTTAAGCAAGCACCAAGAGCATGGTATGAATGCCTTAAGGATTTTCTTCTAAAAAATGACTTTGTGATGGGCAAAGAGGATTCTACTCTCTTTACTCACAAAGTTGATAAAGATATCTTTATTTGTCAAATTTATGTTGATGATATAATATTTGGTTCAACTAATGAGAAATTTTGCGAGGAATTTAGTAAGATCATGACCAAGAGGTTTGAGATATCCATGATGGGTGAATTAAAGTTATTTCTTGGATTTCAAATCAAGCAATTGAAGGAAGGGACTTTCATATGTCAAACCAAGTATGTGAATGATATGCTTAAGAAGTTTGACATGGTCGATGCAAAGCCTATCAAGACTCCCATGGCCGTTAATGGACATTTTGATCTAAATGAAGATGGAAAATCCGTGGATCAAAAGGTATATCGCTCCATGATTGGTTCTTTACTTTACCTTTGTGCATCTAGGCCGGATATTATGCTTAGTGTGTGCATGTGTGCAAGATTTTAAGCTAATCCTAAAGAATGTCATTTAATTGCAGTTAAGAGAATTTTGAGATATTTGGTGCATACTCCACAACTTGGTTTATGGTATCCCAAGGGCTCCACTTTTGATCTACTTGGCTACTCCGATTCGGATTATGCCGGTTGCAAAGTAGATCGAAAGAGTACTACCGGGACTTGTCAATTTCTTGGCCAGTCTTTGGTGTCTTAGAGTTCTAAGAAACAAAATTCTGTTGCCCTATCCACCGCTGAGGCCGAGTACGTTGCAGCCGGTGCTTGTTGTGCTCAACTACTTTGGATGAGGCAAACCTTGAGTGACTTTGGTTGTGAGTACAAAAATATCCCTCTCTTGTGTGACAATGAGAGTGCCATAAAACTAGCCAACAACCCAGTCCAACACTCAAGAACCAAGCATATTGACATAAGACACCATTTTTTGAGAGACCATGAAGCCAAAGGAGATATCGCTCTAAGCCATGTGAGTACCGAAAAACAACTAGCCGATATCTTCACCAAGCCTCTTGATGAGCAAAGGTTTTGTGCTTTGAGGAATGAGCTAAATATCTTGGATTCTCGTAACGTGGTTTGAATTGTTGCACACAAACCTTGTTTGATGCTTAGTCTAGGCAAAATTGCTTTATTTGAGTGAGTTTTTCAAAATATTTGATTCTTGATCTTTGGATCGGATTTTGGCTCATATGATCATAGTTATGTATTGTTGATTGCTGGCTGATCATATTGGGTCAAAATGTCTTATATGTCCATCTCAAATATCTATCAAAAATCTGATCCGAATCTCATCTCGAAAATCTTCATATGGACAATTTTGGTTTCTGTCGGAAGTCCCAACACAAGGTCGGAACTCTCGACGAGCAATGGAACTCACCAATGAGTTCCAATCAGGGTCGCTCAGGAGTTCGGTTTTAATTTCCTTGGAAGTCCCGACACAAGGTCGGAACTCCCGATAGTCTTCGGAACTCTTCCACAAGTCCTGACCGGACCTGCTCGAGAATTCAGTTCTAATCCCCTCGGGACTTCCGACACAAGGTCGGAACTCCCGATACCCCTCGGATCTCTCTGCTCCCTCTGTGCAACACTGGCGTCGGAACTCCCGACAAACCGTCAGAAGTCCGGACAAATTCGCTGAGAGTATAAAAAGGGCGGACCGGGACCGCTTCAGGAACCCTAACTTATTTTCTTTTTTCCACCGCCGCCCCTCACTTCCTTTGCTGCCCCCAGGGGCGATTCGAAGATTTGACTGTGGATTTTCGAGCTCTTTGATCTTGGAGTACTTCCCCTCATCGGAGCTTCCGATGCCCCTCTGTTTTTCCCTCGATTCGCGCGGGAAATCGTCTCAAAGTACTATTTCAAATCCCCGCGCCCCGATCTATCAATGTGGATGGTTTTAGAGGATTTCTTTTGGGGGAATAGCTTCATCTGGTAGTACTCATGCTATGCCTATGATCTTGTAACTTTTGGTGGGCCAAATCTCTCGATCCCTACCTCATCCGACTGATTTCGGGGGCGTCGGGAGTCCCGACTCATGGTCGGGTGTTCCGACACCGCCCAGAATCAGCCGCCTCCTCTCTGTTCTACTGTGAATCAATTAATTCCGAGTTTCTATCATCCATCTAAGCTGTCAATGCTCTATTTTGTCAGATGGGTCGTACCAAGAGGGCCGCTTCACCTCCAACTAGCTCTTCAGAATCCGAGGACGATGTCCCTATCACTCAAAGGAAGGGCAAGAGTAAGGCTAAGCAAAGGGTACCCCAATGGGCTCAAGGCCGAGGCAAGCCTACTGCTCCTGCTGCACAAGGCACTAGTCGTGCTCGTGTCAAGCGTGCATCCATGCATAGGAAGTTGATAGTGATGAGGAGCCGAATTTGGAATATCTTAAGAGGATGATTCTTAGGATGGAGCCACCTGTTCGGACAATGGATTCTCAATATCTTGGTGTGAAAAGGGTGGATTATACCAAGGGGACCCATGATGTGTACAGGCTTCGAAAGGAAGACCCCTATGGTTATGCAAAAGAATTTCAAGGTGATCCTCGCTTTTGGCTTAACTTCCAAGCAGACTGGTATGAATCTGTGATTATGGCTAAATCCTCTCCTACTACTGCTATGAAATATATCAATTGGGAGTATTTGAGGAACATTGACTTGAACATCATTGAGGAAGTTTATAAAGCTTGCAAGGATCAAAATTTGCTGGATATTATGTCTTTTGCATGTGATTGGAATGAGGAAGTAGTGGCTCAATTCTATGCCACTCTATATGTTGATAGGCCAGGAAAGGTTATGCATTGGATGCTCCAAGGGAGAAAATACTCAGTCAAGTACATGGACTTTGCCTTGATGCTTGGTTTTGATATTAGGGACAGTGATAAGTTCAAGCTGCATGATGAGAATATACTCTCTGATGGGGACATTGCTTTCATGTATGATGATGCTTATGGTAGAGTTGTTTTTGGGCAGACATCTGGAATGATCCCATATTACAAGCTTCTCAATCAGCTCTTCAGGTACACTCTTGCTCCTAAGGGAGGTGACTCGGATAATGTATCTAATATGCCCAAGAATTTGTTGGCTGCAATGGTTCCTGGAAAAGGGGGATTTAGTGTGTTTGATTTCATCTAGGAGGAAATACTTGTTTGTTCCTATACACCCAAGAGACGTTGTCACTATGCTCCATACATATTCTTCATGATCAAGAGAGTGACCGGGTTGGAGATCTTGACCTACAAAGAGCACACTTTGTACAAGGCACAGAAAGGAGGTCTCCAACGCCTCCTCAAGTTGGGTTCACATGCTGCTAGACCTCGAGCTCAAGGTGGTTCTTCGTCTCATGGACCTTCTCATCCTCCACAAGGTCCTTCTACTTCTCAAGGTCGAGCTACTTCTCCATATCTTCCATCTCATCCTAGGGATCGTCGCTCTAAGAAGAGCGCTTGGGCTTTCTATCTAGAGGTTTATTTGCTTGCTTGAATGTTGGCCGCCACAATGCTAGAGAGATTTATGAGCACAAGAAGCATGTGGGTGAGCAGCTCCTGAAAATTGAAAAGAGGCAAAAGGAGTTAATGGCTAAGAATGATTTACCTCACTCTCCCGTCCGTGATCTCTATGACTTTCCACCTCTTCCGGATTTCTCTAATCCATGGGAAGATAGGGCACAACCATCTGGTACCTATCACTTTGATGATGAGGAAATAGAAGAGGAGAATGTGTTTGGTCCCGGCGCTCAAGGTGAAGCGGAAGATGAAGTTGGAGATGAGGATGACAACAGCGACAATGACTCTGAGGATGATGAGTAGTTACTATGGAAGGGCCTTCCTTTTTGGTGCTTGATGCCAAAAGGGGAGTGAGCTCACCATGGTGGCATATGTTGATGTCATGTCGTTTTTTATCTATCTATCGTACTCTATGTGTTTGGTGATGGACATGTAAGACATTGTGATGAACTTGTATTATGTGTCGTGTGCCATGTGAGACTTTTAAATTTGTAAGACTTATTATGCTATGTTAGTGTGACATTAGTGGTTGTTGATGATTTATGTCTTGTGATGAGCTTACTGTGATGAGATGTTATTTTTCACTTTGTTGTTGTGATATATCTTGTCATATGCATCACGGTTTATTTGTCACACTTGTGTTGCACCCCACGTATGCAAAGATATAGGGGGAGCTCATGCAAAAATATGTGCAAATGGCATTTGAGGCCATCTTTATCTCTTGATTGAAAGATGCACATATCTAGGGGGAGCTCTCTATATATATTTGGATGCAAAAGCGATTATTCTTTCATTTGTGAGCCTTAATTGTATTGTCATTAATCACCAAAAAGGGGGAGATTGAAAGTGCATCTTGGCCCGCTAGTGGGTTTTGGTGATAATGACACTAACAATTAAGGAACTAATGATTTATATTGAGAAAAGTGCAGGGATAAAATAAAAGAAAATTCAATTGAAAAAGAAAGGCCCCTATATTGAAAAAGCGCGGTGTTGAAGCAAATTGAAGAATTTATATTGTTTTTAATTTTAAAATTGAGTATAGGAAACACCGTACTATCAAGGGGAACATGCTCCATGATCAAGGAAGTCTTAAAGTGCTTATTGAGAAGGATAAAAGCCGATGAGAGCCAAATTTCCCAGCTCACTGTTATGGTCATTGTCGGAACTTCCTACACATTGTCGGAAGTCCCGACAAGGGCTGTTTCAGCCTTCCAGACTTAGCCATTTTCACGCATATAGCAGTGTCGTCGGGAGTTCCGACAACTGGTCAGGAGTTCCGATACATCTCGGAACTCTCAGAAGAGTTCCGACGAGGGGTGCTCAGTTTGGAATAAATATTATCCTCGGGAGTTCCGACATTATGTCGGAAGTTCCGATAAACCCTGTGAATGCCTGTAACGGTCATAATTTGGGGGTGGGGTATTTATACCCTTCACCCCCTTCTTCATTTGCTGCCGTTCTAAGCCCGAGCTCCACACCTTCTTTAGCTCTCTAACCCTCTCCCACTCCTTCTTGAGCACATCCTTGAGTGTTTCCACCAAGGGGTGTGAGGGGAACTCGATTTGAGGTGTGAGATTCAAGCTCTTGAGTGCAAGAACCGAAATCCCCATTCTCAAGGGCACTTGAAGCTTCCAAGGTCATCGATTCGCGTTTGTTACTCTTGGAGCCTTGCTCCTAGACGGTTAGGCGTCGCCGGTGAGCCGATCGACTTTGTGTGATTGTGCCGCGAACATTTGTATTGCCCTCCTCTTCGTGGGGATCATAGTAAGTGACCTAATCCTCCTTTGTGGTTGATTGGGGTGAGGTAAAGGGTTAAGTGGACAACCCGGCTCTTTGTGAGCACCTCAACGGAGACGTAGCTTCCTTTGTGGGAGTGAACTTCGGAAATCAAATCCTTGTCTCCTTGAGTTTATTGTGTTCATATTGTTCTTATTGAATATCTTGACCTAGAGTCGATTTCGTCCCGATCTATGTGCTTGTGCGTTTTTGGTTGTGGAGATCATACCTGCAGGCACTAGGACATCAAGACACATCTTTTGGTTCAAGCGGAATTGGTGAAATACTTCTTGTTTTTGAATTTGATTCTAGTTCGTCTGATTTATTGGAAGTTCCTACAAGTTGTCGGAAGTTCCGTCCATCGGAACTCCCTATACATTGTCGGAACTCCCTACAGATTTAATACCGCTACGAGAATTTTTCAGTAACGTCTATTCACCCCCCTCTAGGCCGTGCGTGATCCTTTCAGAGGCTAATCAGAATATTTGTCCTTTGGGATTGGAGGTGGAGAAAATACATACCTATAAGAATGATTGTGTCCTGTTCCGTGGCAATCATGCAGAGGCAACCGAATGCCCAGAGTGTGGAGCTCCTTGATACAAATGAATGAATGATGGGGGAGATGAGAAGAGGGTCCATGCGGCTCCTTAGAAGGTGGCGTGGTATTTTCCATTGATACCACGCGTTCCGCGTCTATTTGCTCCTGTTGCATGTATCCGCTTTTATTCTATCCAAGTTGAACAACCACCTCATTGGCAACCCAGGCAGTCAACCTCTGTCTCTTCAAAATGGTGTCATCTGATGGTGATTAAGAACAAGTGTCTCCTTTAGAGAAACCAAAGGATATGCTGATTAACACAACACGTCTCCTTTGGCACAACTAAAGGAGACGCGGGTTAAGAACAAGCGTCTCCTTTGGCACAACCAAAAGAGACGCGAGTTAAGAACACGCGTCTCCTTTGGCACAACCAAAAGAGATGCTGGTTAGAAACACGTGTCTCTCTTAAGTAACAGAGGAGACGCTGGTTGAGACATTTCGGAGACGCGGTTAAATCGTGTCTCCTGTGTCGTCCATCAAGGAGACGCATTTTTCAGCGTCTCCTTTGGTTAGTCATCTGAGACGCAAAAATGGAGACGTGGAATTACCGCGTCTCCTTTGTGGCTTAACATGCGTCTCCTATCTTGCATTCTTACATAGTGTTTACAGCAAGATTCGAATGTAATTGAAGATCTCTTTTTGGCTCTAACATATTGAAAACTTAAAGGTACTCATGCTATATATAGACATAGACTAGAAGGTGTTGTGGTTGTACCACCCAAGTCCGACTTCTCTCTAGTTTGAATTTAGTGTATATTTTCTTAATAAAAAGTCATCTAGTTTCTCCTAAGTTGGATATCATTTTTCGAGTAAGAGCCTTCTCTTGATTGGACCTTCACAACCTCAGCAAAACATTCCAAAATATAGTGTTGTGTGTGTGTGTGGGTGTGGGGGTGGGGGGAGGGGAGGGGGCATGTGCACCCGTTGGAACCTAGCTTCTTAGGTCCGCCGTTCCCATATCTTTAAGAATTTTGTGAAGCTAGGTATATATTCTAGATTCATACATTTGTAGAGCTGAAACTGAGGTTGGATTGGCGAGGTTTGGTTAATAATTAAAGCACTGAGAGGATCTTAATATAGGGTGACGTCTTAAATGGGCCGGGATGGGCGACGTGGGTAACATGGAGCAGAGAGAACAAAAATGAGTTACTTTGCATTCTTTATCTGTAGAGAGGCTATGTGTCCCATTTGATGCACTCTCATTTTCTTTGAGGACTCGAAATCTCTTAGAGACTAGTTCATCGCTGGTGAGTCTTCTCTCTCTTCAACTTCCCCTGTCCACGCCACAAAAGAGGCAAGTCAGACAGCTACATACGTAGTCTCCTATTGGAGCTGCCACAATTCCCTGAAGTATTCATGGACTCTCGTGAATTAGTTCTGTTGGAAGAATGCCAAGATCTCCCCACTTCATATTGTCGAAAAAAACATTCATTCCTTTTATCACGAGAAAATGTCATGTACTCCCTCCGTTCTTAAATATATGACATTGTTGACTTTTTATTTTAACTTTAACTAACAATATCTCATTAGTTAGTTTGTTAAATAAAATAAAATGGGTACCCATATGTCTAATATCAATAATATTTTGGATTTAACTTATAGACCTATCTTTTTACATAAATATTTGTAAAAAAGATAAATAGTCAAACGAAGGAAAAAGGTCAGTGATGTCATATATTTTAAAACGGAGGTAGTATTTTACTTGACCCTCCAAGCGCACTAGAAATTAAATCTAACAATGGCCAAGTATGTCTTTAATGGAATCTTTGTTCTTCCAGTTGAAGCAGCCGGTCGTCGAAAGCTTCACAAAATGTGTTGGTCTCCCGTTTCTACATCCTGTCTCAATTGACCGTGCACTTCGTCAAGCTTCTGCAAGTTTCCGGGACTCTTCCTTCTGCAAGGACCGGAGCTGCCTGCCGCTGCAAAAGTCCAGCAACAAGAACACACGCAAATTAAAGGCGCCGAAGCAAACGAAGTACATCGATCAGACAAAGCTTAAATCCTCGCGTGGGAGGACCAAATTCGATATGGTATAAACCGAAATGTCAAGAACGTACGTGGACGGGTCTCTAGCACGATTTCCTTGCTGCTACGTACGTCCTTACGTCTGAATTCTTCACAGCGCAAAGGATTTCCTCGAACTGAAACCCAGTGTAAGAACTAGCGGCAGGAGAAATGCAAGACTTTGAGATCTCTGATGAAGCATTGGACGGCAGAGCCGTGCGTCTGTGTCCGGCTGGCCGACGAACACCCACTGCATCTATATAAAGAAACGCGAGCTGATCAAGCTCTCGACAACCATGCCAAAAACACACGAGAAGCTAAGCTAGGTTAGCACCTGGAGTTCAGGCTGGAAAGAGGCTGGCATAATATAATAGGTCTTGTTTCTCCCTTTGCGTCTTGAAATTTGGAAGGGGTGAAGTTGACATATATGGCGATGATGTCGGCGAGGATGGCGAAGGCGGCGCTGCTGGTCTTGTTGGTGGTGCAGATCCTGAGCGTGCTTGCGGCGGCGGCGGCGAGGCCGCTGGCCGGGGACGAGCCCGACGGCTGGATGGACGATGGGCTCCGGGTGGTGGCGGAGATACTCCGTGCCGCCAAGTCTGGGCCCGGCCCGCCCTCTCACTGCTGCAACTAATCGTCTTATTTGAGCTTGAACTTCATGTCACTTTAGTGCAAGTTAGATTCAGCAGTTTGAAGCCAGGAAATGAAGGGATGAAGTTGTAATTATCAGAACGTACGTGTACATGGTTTTGTCTTGGAAATGCAATTATTTCGTCCACTTGTTAGGAAAATCTAGGTTTGTAACGACGAAGATATTACAAACTAAAGCATATGCAAAGTTGCCTTTCAGCATGCAGGAAAATATAAACATGTACATACGCTTGCACTACTACAGAAAAGATTTGTAAGAGCGGGACGAATTTTTTCTAGGTGCGGATGATACCGTAACCCGCACTTACAAAAAACATAATGACACGGTAGCATTTCATCCGCGCTTAAAAATCCGTTTCTAGGTG
Source organism: Alloteropsis semialata (assembly GCA_004135705.1). Classification (NCBI taxonomy): domain Eukaryota; kingdom Viridiplantae; phylum Streptophyta; class Magnoliopsida; order Poales; family Poaceae; genus Alloteropsis; species Alloteropsis semialata. The sequence continues at coordinate 30,714,899 of CM014276.1, read as the reverse complement.
CGCTTGATGCCGACAACCGCACCTAGAAATGCTGACTATTTCTAGGTGTGGGCAAGGGGGCCAACCGCATCTACAAATGGTTATTTTTAGGTGCGGTTGGCCCCTCGGTCCGCACCTAGAAATGGTGGCCATTTCTAGGTGGCCAACTGCACCTAGAAATGGATTTCCAGGTGCAGACGCCTTGATCTGGGTTCTTCCTCCACGAGACAGTGAGCAGCGGCGGGAACAGAGGGAAGGAGCTGCCGAAATGTACAATGCAATAAGAACATGAACCTATTTTCGCAAAGAATCCGGATCCTAAAAGATTTTATTTAACTATAAATTAGCTTTTCAAAAATATAAAAATTCATCGACTAATTATATATCACTATTTATAAGAAATGTTGCTCACTAGTAATATCATGGCAAACAAATAGAGTGATATTCATTGAAAAGATTACAATCTAGAACTAATACCTCTAGTTTATAAATTTATAAATAGTATTATGTGGAATCGTAGAATCAGGATCCTACTAAGATTCCATAGGATCACGTAGAACTTTTCTGTAATCGGGATCCTATAAAAAATTAAATTTCTAAATCGGACCAGGATCGTTTTGGCTTGGTAGAATCGTAGTATCGTAAGATACTAAGATCCGGATTGGGATCCTAACAACCATGCTCTACACATGAATTGTTGCCAATGCATGAATAGAAAGCTACAGAACTCTGTGTCGTGTGCAATGCAATTTTTTTACAGCAAGACCCGATGTAATTGAAGCTCTCTTTTCGGCTCTAACATATTGAAAATTTAAAGGCACCCATGCTATATATAGACATAGGCAGGGCAGACCTACCAAGTATAATTGAGTAAGGGCCTTCTCTAGAAATTGATGCTATCCCAACTGGTTAGGATGGAAGGTGTTGTGGTCATACCACCCAAGTTCAAATCTTCTCTAATTTGAATTTAGGTGCCTTTTTCTTAATGAAAATCATCTAGGTCTAGGTCCTTTTAGGTTGTATCTCATTTTTTTGAGTAAGAGTCTTCTCTTCGTTCATTCTTAACAGCCTCAGCAAACACTACTACTAGATGGCTATCACAGCCGGTCCGGTTCAGCCCATCACAACCGGTTTCGAAAAGTGGCGCTGATCAAGTGGCACTGAAAATCAGCTTTTCACAGTCAGTTTTTAACCAGCTGGATTTTCACAGCCGGTTTTTTACATAAACCTTCTGTGAAAATAATTTTGAAAACCAAAAATAAAAAATCAAATGAAAATGTTAAATGAGTGTAAAAAAAATTCCATTAACTAGGCACCACCACCTCCAACTACACAATTTTTTGCACTTGTTGTATTCTCCATGATTCAAACCCGTGACCTCTTGATTTGCGCATAGATTTAACTTACCACTGCACCACACCATTGCTTGTGACTTAATGAGTGATGCAATCCTTTTATATTAACTCTGCCGAAGTTTTATAAATATCTAGAGGCCACCCCATTGATTCAACTAGGTTGACAATTTTTGTGGTAGTTCCTTACAAGCGTACCTTCAGGAAAAATATCAAAAAATAATATAAAAATAAAAAATAGTTGTATGAAAATTGATTTTTAAGTGCTTAAAATTTATTTAACTCATAGAAAATAGCAAATCATTTCAAAAAATTTCTAAACTTCTCCATGGCAACTTATATGAAGTATAAAGTGTGTAAAAACATATTTATATATCATATGAGCAAAAATAAGTTTTATGATGTACAAACATCAAAGTTTGCCTTAAGGTGTGTATGAAAGAGTATGAGAGATGTATATGTTTATGAATAATGCATAGTCTAATTTTTTTGAAATGCATTGATTTTTTTATGAGAAGGTTATACACCTATAAAATGACTCCATGACAACTTTTATAATTTTTGGACAAGTTTTTGATATTGTTATTATTTTTACAAGTAAAGGAGTAAATTAAAGTGTGAAATATAAATAGCAAACCTATTGACATTTCATATATTTTTCAGGATTTGAACTAAACTAGAGCATATGTCCTTAGATACTATTTTTCTAATATTTGATAAGAGCTATTTAAGAGACATGTAGTTCAAATTAGAATTACTAAGAATAAGTACCTAGAAATTCATTCAATAGTTAGAAAATACCAAATCATTTCAAAAAAATCCAAAACTGCGCCATGGCAACATATATATAGTGTAAAACATTTAAAACTTGTGTTCTTGTAATATAAGCAAAAATAACATTTTAGGGTGTGCAAACTAATCGATGTTGCACTTCTTTAATATTAAACATTTCGAATCTTTATGATTTTTTAGAGACCACACCTTAGATTCGATTGAGCTGAGTTATTTTCTGGGTGTCCCTTGTGTGCTCTTAGTCCAACAAAAAATATCAAAAAAATAAAGTAAAAATAAAAAAATTGTGTACTGTAGCTTATAACCGCCTGTGAAAATAGATTTTCACAGGCGGTTCGTGTTACGAACCCACTGTGAAAATGGATTTTCATAGCCGGTTCATGGCTAAAACCGGCTACGAAAATGGATTTTCACAGACGATTCATGGCTAAAACTGGCTACGAAAATGGATTTGATTTTCACAGCCGGGTCAAGCCACAATCCGGCTGTGAAAATGTATTAGTGCCACTTTTTAAAAATCGTTGTAAAAATAGTGACTAGAAAAATTAATTCTGTAGTAGTGAAAACAATCCCAAATATAGTATTGAGTGTGTGTGGGGGTGGGGGGCATGTGCACCCGCTGGAACCTAGCTTCTTAGGTCCGTGGTGCCCACAGCTTTAAGAATTTTGTGAATCTATGTATATATTCTGGATTCATAAATTCATGGAGCTAGAGCTGAGGTTGGATTGAAGAGGTTTGGTTAGTAATGAAAGCATTGAGAGCACCGTACATGGCTGGAACCTAGCTTCTTAGGTCCGTCGTGCCCATAGTTTTAAGAATTTTATGAAGCTATGTATATATTTTGGATTCGTACATTCGTGGAGCTAGAGCTGAGGTTGGATTGGAGAGGTTTGGTTAGTAATGAAAGCATTGACAGCATCGTAATGGGGTGACTAAGGACATCTTAAATGGGGTGGGTGATGCGGCTAACGTTGAGCAGAGAGAACACAAATGAGTTACTTTGCATTCTTTATCCGTATAGAGGTTATGGGTCCCATTTGGTGCACTCTCATTTTCTTGGAGGACTCAAAATCGCTTAGGTCTCCTCCAACGGGAGGCTTAGAGCTAATACGTACTTTTGCCATGTGGAGGTGGCAGAATCATTTTTGCTATGAGCTAGCGTGTGAACAAGAGATAAGCTCCTCACAGGTCCCAATACAATTTTAGTATTTCTCTCTCATGTACACTATTGATTAGTTGGCCCCTAGATGATAGTAGCGAAAGATATAAGATAAATTTTTTTACACATGGACCCTATAGAATGATGTGGCATATACGAGCCAACAGTTAGCTCATACTGTTAGATAAAGCCTTCGAGACTAGTTGGTCGCTGGTGACTGGTGAGTCATCTCTCTCTAACTTCCCTATCCACGCCACAAAAGAGCCAATCATATTGTCGGGAAAAAGAGTCATTCCTGTTATCACGAGAAAACAAAGCGCACTAGAGATTAATTAAATCAGACGATGGCCCAGTTAGTCTTTAATGGAATCTTTGTTCTTACAGTTGAGGCAGCCAGTCGTCGAAAGCTTCACAATGTGTGTTGGTCTCTTGTTTCTTTATATCCTGTCTCATTTGACCGTGCACTTCGTCAAGCTTATGCAATGCAAGTTTCCGGGACTCCTTCCTTGTGCAAGGATTGGAGCTGCCTGCCGCTGCAAGTCCAGCAACAAGAACAACACGCAAATTAAAGGCGCCGAACGTACGTCTTACGTCTGAATTCTTCACAACGCAGAGGAACTGAAACCCAGTGTAGAACTAGCTAGCAGGAGAAATTAAATGCAAGACCTTGAGATCTCTGAAGCATTGGACGGCAGAGCCGTACGTTTGCGTCCGGCTGACGGACGAACACCCATTGCATCCATAAAAGCCGCGCGAGCTCTCAAGTCAAAAATATAAACATGTACAGCTTTCGCAAAAAATACTCCATATAAAATATTTGTTGTCTTTGACCATTTATCACGACTTTGACCATTCGTCTAATTTAAAATATCATTTATATATTATTTATTTTTATTTATGATTTGTTTTATCATTAATACATATTTTAAAGGTGACTTATCCTTTTACGTATCAGAATAAAGTTTTTGAATAATGAAAGATCAAACATTTAAAAACTTCACCGGCGACAAATATTTTGATACAGAGGTAGTACTATGCGTATGTACATATATTTGTTTTGTTAATTGTCATGATCAATAATACATGACCATCGTTTTGCACTGCTTGAGCTCACAGCAGTAACGACATGTGCATGGCACAGTCGCTTTGACCGATGGACCGCACTAGTGTGGTCTCCGGACAGGGTTCCTCCTGGCTACCTGCGTCCCCCGCCTGGGGGACGAGAGTTTTGAGTTTCCAGGTCACACATTCGTGTTTCACACAAGTCGTGAATGGAGCAGCCACGCCCCCGCGACCCTGCAGCACCAGTGCAGTAGGTCAGAGTAAATATTTACCTGTCCTATCCGTGGCCAACAAGACAAACGTTGTCAAAACATCTTGTCACTCCACATCGGTTTGTTGGAAAATTAAAGACATTCAAATTCTCTTGTTTGACCGAAAGCGCATAAAAAAGGGAAATTCAAGGTCGTCGATCTTTAGCGGGCGACAGCGACGCCTCTTGTTCTTGCATTAGAAGCAGGCAGGCACACGCAGCCGGAGACTTCACCGAGTCAGTGAACGAATTGGTAAAAGAGACGGATCAATCACGTATCTTACAAGTCAAACTGTATAAATAGTATTTGACAACTAATTTTTGTCCCAAAACTTTGGAGTATTAAATTAGTTTTCAAAATTTGTAGGTGCAGTGTTCAAAGGCACCAACAGTGATGGAGAATGCAGATCAAAACAGCGTACACAGTGAGTTTACCTATGCACATGTATTTAAGCGTCTGTACGTGCTTTATAATGTGTTTTGAAAATAATGTATTACTTTCGTATCGAAATATTTTCGCCGTCGATTTTTTATTACGACTTTGACCATTCGTCTTATTCAAAATATTTTGTTTATATATTATTTATTTTTTGTGATTTTTTATCATTATATGTATTTTAAATATGATTTTATCGTCTTGCATATTTACATAACATCTTTGAATAAGACGAAAGATCAAATATTTTTTAAAAAAAATCAACAACGACAAATATTTTGAAATGGAGGGAGTACCAAAAAAATTATAGAACCTATTTTCTATTTTCAGTTCATTTCTAAAGGCAGGGGAACCAAATTTTGAAGCTCGATGTACAATCCCAGCCATACTAGTATACCACTACTTCAATCAGAGCCAGTACTCCTACTTATATTGATGATGACTCATTTAAGAAAAATGACATGCATTGCAGAAAACGAGATGAAAAAATTGCTCATCGAAATTGTAAAATGTCATATTTATATTCTCAAAAAAAGGAATAACATAAAAAGAAAGAGTAACAAAAAGTTATACATTTTTTAATGATGGAAGGACTAGAGGTCCGCGATCGACTGGTCGATGAACTCCAAGCTCTCGGTACACATCTGTGTCACTGTGTGCATCGTAACATCAGGGTCAAAACGTGAGTTCCTTCTTTTCTCAGTAGTCTTGGTGGTTGCTATGTCCGTTTAATGGCCTTTTGTTTTGTGGGTCTTTTTTCAGTTTTTTCTCTTCTTTTAGTCCTTTGTGTGCTTGGAGAGATCAAATTTTGTTTGGCCTATGCCAAGTAATGTTTGTAACTGCTTAATGAAATACATGCTAACGCACGTTCGCGAAAAAAAAGGGCCAAAACGTGAGACCAGTTTGAAAAGTTCTAGCCCCGTGCGTGGGCTGCAGTTAACCCAGCCCATAAAAAAGACCCCAAGTAATATAGCCCAATAGAATTAGCATTCAATGCGGCCCAATATTCGTTAGCCTTCAATGCGGCCCAATTTACAGTACCCTCCAATTCAGCCCAGCGGGCCAGAACAAATGAGGCTGTTTAGTTCTTTCTACGCTAATTTAATTTGTACTCCCAGTATGAGGAATAGTGCTGCTAAAATTCCAAGTACTATGTACCACAAAAGGAAGAAGTCCAGATTACCCCCCTCATCTCTTCCCATGGTTTAATATTCAACCCCCAACTACAAAACCGTCTACGGGGCACCCCGAACTCTCCAAACCAGGCACGTGCTCCCCCGGAACCCGCTCGACGCCGGTTTCGGCCCGAGCTGGCATCCACGTCGACCCACGTCAACAAAACGATGCGTCCCTCTGTCGGCGGCTCTCTTTCTAGACCGTCGCGCCGCGGCCGCGCGGTGCTTCTCGCCGGCACTACCAGAAAACCTCCCATCCATCCACCCACATTGGTATCGAATTTTTTGACCCGGTACCAATGCTAGTCATTAGTACCGGGTCTACCCCGAGAACCCTTCGGCACCGGATTGTAACACCATCCGGTACCAAATGGTGTCCTTCGGCACCACCCGGTACCAAAGGACCCCCTTTGGTACCGGCTCTATCCACTGACCGGTACCTAAACGTCGGACCCGAGAAAACTATTCAATCGCGTTTACTCTCCGTCCGCTTATCCCCTGAAAAAATCTAAGTCTCGCGTCCCATCTCTCTCTCGGTCTCTCCGTTGCTCTCCCTCTCTCTCTCTCGGTAGCGCCGTAGCGCTAGCGCGCTGGCCGGGGGCTGGGTCGCCGCCGCGAGCTGTGGCCGGCGAGCGGTGCCCTGGC
>CM014276.1:30654912-30706333 GCA_004135705.1 Alloteropsis semialata | reverse complement strand
GGCGCCTCGACGTCCGCCAACTCCTCGCGGGGGCGTCTCCTCGCGGCGTTGTCGGCACCGGCGGCTTCCCCTCCGACACCTCCCCCTTCGCCTCCTTGTTGGTCCTTGCGGCGTCGCTGGCCGCAGCGCTTTCCCCTCCGTCCCACTGCTCCGCCGCCGCCGCACCACGTCTGCCCGTGCTGCGAGGTCGGCTTCCTCCAGGAGACCCCTCCTACCGCGCCGCCGACGCCGCTCGTGACGCTCTACTGCTACGACTGCGGGGCCATGGTCGAGCTGCCCACCACGCTGCCCATCCCGCCCTCCTCGACGCTCCGCGTCTGCCCGTGCTGCCAGGTCGGCTACCTCGACGAGAACCCTCGCAGCCCCTCTCCCCCTCCTCTTCCTCCTCCTCCGCCGCCGCCGCACCTCTCCGGCTCCGGCTCCGGCTCCGGCTCCGGCACCTCCACCCCGGAGCTCTCCGACGACGACGACCTCGACCTCCTCAGCACGGACTACGACGCCGCGCGCGAGTACATCGGCCGCTTCGTCGACCACGGCCGCGACGACGGGCCCCCTCATCGGAAACTTCGCCGCGGCCGCCGCCATGTCCGCGCTCCGCCACCACGGCCACCGCCCTGGCGTCGGGGCCGCCTTCAACACCATACTCGAGCGCCATCTCGGCCTCCCGCCGCCCCCCGCCGCCGCCACGGGCGGTGAGCCCCCCGCCCCGGCCGTGTCCATTGCCGCGCTGCCCACAGTCGAGGTGGTCGAGCCCGCTGCCGTCTGCGCCATCTGCAAGGAGGACCTGCCCCTCGCCTTCCACGCGCGGAAGCTCCCCTGCGCGCACCTCTACCACTCCCCCTGCATCGTCACGTGGCTCGAGATGCACAAGCACAACTCCTGCCCCGTCTGCCGCTTCCGCATCCCCTCCGCCGAGGTGCGGTGCAGTGGCGACGGCGGCGGCAACGCCCAGCAGCGTCGGACGCCGGCTCGGTCGGATGGAGGATGGAGGATGATTTTAGAGGTTATTGTTGCAGCGCCGGTGATTTTAGAGGGTAATTAAAACCTGTAAATTTATACAGGAGCTCTTTTACAGGATGATTATAGAGGTGACCGCTGCACATAGCCTTAGACGGTTTTGTACTTGGGGGTTGAATTTTAGACCACAGGAAGAGATGAGGGGGGTAATCTGGACTTCTTCCACCACAAAAACATGTCTTGGATATACATATTACATACGGCTCTTAAAGCTAATCATCTAAAATAAACTCTAGTGGAAAAATCTCTAAGTTAAATTCCTATATTCTACATTGTGTGTTTTTTTTAAAACCATTTGTTATACATTATACACAATCTAGTCACAGCATATTGTTCCTAAGAATTACGTTTGTATTTTGTCTTCACAAGTACTCAAAAATTTAAATATTCTATTTTGATAGTCCTATCTTCAAAATTTAAATATTTTTTATAGTCCTATTTGAGTTGTGGTCATAGATATGACATAAATAGTTGTTCGGTTTTTGTGCAGAGCAATTACTCTAGAGAAAAGATTGGTGCATGTATACAATGACATCGATACGAAGAAGTTTTCGTGGAGAAACAAGAGTTTCATCTAATAGTATGATTAATTAAATGATAAGCAAACTCTCTTATCCTTGGCCATTATGCCAAGATGAAATAGGACTATCAAAAGAAAATGGAGGGACTAGATTTTTATAAATCCTCTCACAATTCAGGACATAAATTTGCGTTTTCTTATCTTTGAAGTTAAATTATGACATCTTCATGGATTAGATACATGGGTTGACATTCTAATTTTTGACAACAGAATAACATGCTATTAAACAAGTACAGAAACCAAGTTATGAAGTCATTTACCAACACATGGGAAGAGAGAATTATACTCTTGGTTGTAGTACAGAGAATCTCTTTTCCTCCTTTTACATCGGGAGCTGAGGGACAAGTCCGCAAGAAACCCGGCACCGGAGTACCGGTGCACCTACGCGCGGCCATTGCTGAACAGCTTGAACTTGTCGGCGTTGAGCACTAGCTTCCGGACCGACGCGACCGCGCCGATGACCCCGAGCCCGACGAAGGCGACCATGATGGCCACGTTCGCGGCGTACGTCGGGGAGCGCCGCCGCGGGGCGAGCGCCATGTTGTACATGACGACGGGGATGACGACGTCGAGCGGGATGTAGCCGACGGAGCCCACGACGCCCTGGATCTCGCCGAAGAAGGGCAGCATCGCCGCGACGAACGCCAGCGCCGCCACGTACGCCGCCCGCAGCGCCACCCGCGGCGCCAGGCTCGGCTTGGCGAACAGGCGGCGCATCAGCCCCGCCGAGCTCCTCTCGATCATCTCGTAGGTCACTTGCAGGTAGACGAGGGCGATGGCGATGAGCTGGAGGAGGATGAGCACGACGGCGAGCCCCAGCATCCACGGCGCGGCGAGCGAGGGGCCCGTCTCCGGCATCAGGCTCTGCATCACGTTGGACCGCACCTGGTTGCCGAACGCCCAGTAGCCGGCGATGGCCGGGAAGTAGAAGGCCACGAAGAACACTGAGTAGGACAGCACCAGCGCCCTGGTCATCTTCCCGCCCGCCGGCGGCGCCAGCGTGGCCTGGATCTCCGGCAGGATGCTGTTGCCGAAGACGGAGGTGAGGATGGAGACGGAGAGGAACGCGGTGAACGTCTTATCCGACCTGGACGCGCTCAGCGAGTAGTCCTTCGCCGGAGCGTCGCCCGACAGACCCGCGCAGACGCAGGCGGCTGACACGAGCATGGTGTAGGCGACGCTGACGGCGAGCGAGCCGACGTTGATGTGGCGCAGCGAGTGCAGCGACGGCAGCTGCGAGAGGACGGCCAGCACCACCGCCACCATGATCACGAAGTGGTACAGCTTCAGGGAGCCGTGCGGCGCGTGCCGCGAGTAGGTCAGCTCCAGGCAGTCGGCGGCGAGCAGGATGCTCCCGATGCTGATCCCGACGTTGATCGCCACCTGCACGGTCACCACCAGCCAGGTCGCCCATCCAGAACCTGCACGGAGCAGACGAAGGACTCTCACACTAATGTCAGTCACTTGATCAGTCTGCTAAGCTCAGTGCCGTACGTCGTCAGTCACTAACCGAGGACACGATGCATCATGCATGAACGGAGGAGGACTAACCGAGGACGTCGGTGGCGAGGTCGCGGAAGCGGACGTGGCGGCGGCCGGTGGCCTCGCAGTGGGCGAGAACCCGGGACACGAGGAAGTAGGCATAGAAGGTGACGGCGGCGACGGCGGTGAGCGCGGCGAGGCCGAGCGCCCACCCCAGCCCCCGGAGCGCGTAGGGAAGCGACAGCGACGCCGGACCCAGGGTCGCCGTCGTCATGTGGAACCCGGCCTGCCACCACGTCCCTGCACAGATTCATGTTAGTTGCACCATCCAGTGTCGCCATCAAACTGTGATGCTACACAACAAGCAGTGCACGAGAAGAGAACGATCGAGCTCATGGACATGCATTCTTGCGTACCTTTGGGTTCGCCTGATGAGGGCTCACCGGCGTCGACGGCCTGCTTGCCGGTGCTGGCCACGGCGGCGGCTTCGACGTCGAAGGATGGCGGCATGCTGGCGTGCCCTGCTGTCATGGGCGAGGCCGGTGCCTCAGGCTCTCAGTGAAGAAAGCAAGAGTGATCGAGAGATTGATGCTGTGTTTCACTTGATCAGAAAGTGCATTGCTTTCAGGGCCTTGTTGGGGGCTGAACGCTTCCCATCACCTTTTATATACACGAAATGAAGTGATGCTCTCGTGAGTTTCATGTCAATATATAATCTCGAGAGGCAGACAGAAATTCAGTAAGAGATAGGGAAAAAGTTAGAACTGAGACAGAAACGGCAGAACGCATTAGGATTGGAAGTGCATTATTCAAGCAGGCCCAACCTCAGTGCTAACTGCTTACTAGCCACACAGCCGTTTCAAATGTCCAAACCACCGTCCAAAAGAAGGAACGAAACCATTTTCGTGTTACAAATGTTCTACAGAAAGCAAATGATTTGTACAAGCAAGCAAACACAAAATATGGCGACCAAAATTGCCACGGTTGGACAAAACCCTAAGTCTGACCGAATTAATTCTAAAACCGGCCTAACCCATGTATCTAACTTTGTCAGATTGGACTTAACCATTGCGTAGCTTTTGTCGAGACGATCAAAATGCATAGCGTTAGGTTTGGATTCTGGATGAGAGAGTTATGATTTTGGGGAGATCGTCAACACTGCCAAAACAGGTTAGACAGGCTTTTTCGCCTATACGAGTCGAATATGAAGATTCATGAGCGATTTCAGTTGTAAACAATCTCCGTGACAGGATAAGACTTATCAATATAAAGGGCCACGTTTAATCGATGGTTTACCCAATCGATCAACATACATATCTATCTTTTACCTTTTACCATCTATCTGTTTTACCTCATTTTTCCAACCATGGCATGAGTTGGCGCTCTACCTGCTGGCTGCCGAGCCTGGGCGTCCTATTCTATCCAAACAAAGAAAGAGACGGCGTCCTATTCTGTCCAAACAAGAATATTTTTTCAACCCTGCAAATTCTGATCTGATTTTGTCTAGTAAACAAAAAGTCATGTGCTTTGCTTGGCTAGTTATTTTTTTTCTTTCAGGACGTTGCTGGGGGAACGTGGTGGTCCCGTACTACCTAGCTAGCTTGAGCATGCTCGATCACCTTAGAGCTGAAGGGAAAATCTCTTAAATTGAACTGCCAGCAATTCACGTCTCTCTTTAAAGTTTTGGGAATATTCTCCTTACTTGCGTGCCAACTGTAAGATCAAATTCAAGGTTTTTTTTTTATAGGGATACAATGTGTGTGCATGTGTTCATAACTTCATATGCAGGGATGATAGGCATACGTGCATGTACATGAGCATTTGTGTCTACTCTGTTTTTTCAGCAAGAGTGTAAAGAACAAAATGGCCGAATGGAACAAAATTGGTATTTTCGGATCTAGAAGTTCAGGTTAATGAAGTAAGCCGGCTGTTCAAAGACGAGGGAGAGACTTGCTCGCATGGACACAAAGCTGAATGCTTATAAATCTTTGTCCTCCAGCCATAGCACCTTCAGGCTAACCATTTTACACAAAACGAGGATGAAAGTGTAAAAAGGTGACATGTGTAAGCAGGCGAGCCCCTATGGAAGGGCGACGCTGTGCGACGTTGGAGGGCAGGGTGTTACTATCCACCAAAAAACGTTTTCAAGCAGTGCTAATTGCTTACTAGCCACAACCGTTTCACTGCAGTAGTTGAGTGCATGGCCAAAATACCGTCCAAAGAATGAACGAAATCATTTTCATGTTACAAATGTTTCGCAGAAAGCAAATGATTTATACAAACAAGCAAAGAAATAAAATTTATAGCCACAGTTGACAAAATAATTTGCCACGGTGTTGGAACTTTGTCAAGATGCAAATTTGACTTCAGCGTTACATAGCTCTTGTCGAAATGATTTGGAATTCAGATGATAGAAAGTTATGACTTCAGGGAGGCGGAGGTTGTCACCTGCCCAAATAGGTTAGATCGATTTTTTTCGTGGGTCCGAACATAATTTAGAAATTGATCAAAAACAACTCCATCTTTTACCTTTTACCATGTTGTCTCTTTTACCTTATTTTTCCAACCATAGCTATTCATCTCTCATCTCCATAGCATGAGAAGGCGCCCGAGTTGGCTGCCGAGCCAGGGAAGGTGCACTGACCCTAAGGGTCCCTCTTGGGCACGCGTTTGTTGGTTTCTCGCCCCCTCCCCCCCTCCCCGATAAAATTGGTCTAACTTCTTTCTCAAACCGGTCAAACCTCTTTTGTAGATTCAACGTGGAAAGATTCATTTTGCAATTTATTTGTTCTAGCACATTCTGTGTGTTGATCATATTTTACGTCAACAACCACATCGGACTAATTTATACAAGCAAGCAAAGAAATAAAGAAAATATTACAGAACGTAAGATACAGTGTCATATTCTATCCAAAGAACATTGTTCACTTCCATGTTTGTATGTAAAAGCTAATATTCCATCCGTTCTTTTTTTGGAAAGATTTTATCGGTTCTTAAATAATAGGTTTTGAGGACAAGCGAGTAATTTGGTTTAGTTATGTCCACATTAATTAGATTTATTCTTATATGATTATTTTTCAACCCTGCAACTTCTCATCTGATTTTGTGTGGTAAACAAAAAGTGATGTGCTTTGGTTAGTCTTTTTCTATGAGGACGCTGCTGGGAAACATGGTCCTGTGTACTACCTAAGCTATCATCTTACACGATGCGACCTCAATGGGGTCATTTTTATTTATTTTTGTTTTCCACCTTTTGCTTCGATCATCATTTGAAGTAGTTGATCAAGTTGTATACAAACCCATGTTGAATGGTGTGTGATAAGCGCTGAAATAAAAATCTCTTAAATTAATTGAACTTCCAGGTACTCATCTCTGTCTCTTTAAAGTTTTGAAGGTATTCTCCTTACTTGTGCACCACTATAAGATAAAAATTTGAGATTTTTGTATGGAGATAATGTGTGTGCATGTTTTCATATGCAGGCATGCATGTGTATGTATGTGAGAATCTGTATCTATTCGGATCAAGAAGTTCAGGTTAGTGAAGTAAGCCGGCTGTCCAAGACAAGGGATAGACTTGCTGCATGGACACAAGGTTGAATAATGGCGGCCCTGCCTCAGCATCAGCATCGTCCAAAGAGGAGGTTGTAGATCTATGATTAAGGTGCTAGTTATATATTATATGGGGATCTCTTAAGCAAACATTTCGAGAAAGCTGAGTGACACCCATTGCACTAAGCCATTATTCTGAGCTTCTTGAATCATTGTAGACAGGCAACAAGCTATCAAATTGAACAGAAAAGGGAAAATATGGAGCACTTTAGTCTCATCCTCATTTCTAGTAAAGTACGTAAGATCCAATGTTATCATTTAGCTTTAGTAGGTTTAATATAAATTGCCTTTGTTGTACGTCACTGTTTTGATCCATGTTTATTACCATATTGACGATAAAGCCCCAAATTTGTAGACATTAGAACAAGAGTTGCTAATTTAACTATGTTAGAGGATTTTCTCAAAGTTGAGATAAGAACTAACCCACTTGCTTGGGCCTTTTTTTTTTTCGTCTCACCTAACATTACATGATGAAGAGAGAGCTTGCAACAACCATGATGTTTGTGTTTTTTGTAAAGAATTTTGTGTTTCGCTAATGAATAAGTTATGTCTGATAGACAAGGTTTTGGTAACCAATTTGTACAGCACCAAACATAATCCAAAATACTCTTCCCATACTATGAAGATCGCACTTGTAGCTTTTTGGACAGGTTAGCACTATCGTGAAATGGCACTAATACCTTTATTAGTTAGCCGAATTCTTTTATTTCTCGTTGGAATAAATTATGGTATGCGATGTAATTAAGTGAGTGCCACTTATACTAAATTCCTTAAATTGCCTTCTTTGTAGATTTTTTTTTTTCAAATGATAGAATTGCAGTTTTTATAGGACACAGAATTCTTAACTTCCTCCGTGTCCGACAGAAGATGGTGAGAACAACAGCCGGGCGGTGTACTTGCTAGGCACGTTTCAATAGTTACAGGCTATAAAATGATAACTATAAGTTCGTTCAACCACTTTTCAGTTCTGTTTCCACTTCTAAAAAAGTGCTGCCTTTTTACAAAATATATAGGAGCGTCCATCTTCGGACAGATTGTATATACTAATCTGAACTGAGTCAGCACTCTAACTTATTTATGGTTCCGAATTCCAACTGGTTCACGTGCCAAAACCAAATTGATACAAAGCTGGAGCAGTTATACAAAATGCATTTCTGACAAATGTGTCCAGGCATGCATGCTCCACATTGAGGTAAAGCTTTTTGATTCTTTATGGATGGATCTTATTACAGGTTGATTAGTTCGTTGGTGCTTTCTATCTTACAGGACTCTGCTTAATTGGTTGTGTACACCAACCCTAGCGAGAGACTCGGTGGGGGCAGGAAGAAATTGTTCTCTGCGTGCCACGCGCATTTGGCAACCTCTGATTGTTTAATATCTGCCGCGGCTATATTAAATGACCCCCACTAAAATATGATTATATGAATGCGCTTAATTAATGATAGTTGATTTTAAATATACAACATTTAGGCCATACTAATAAGCTTTCAAAACTAATTGGTTTTTTCTAAATAGCGTTTTCTTAAAACGGAAGGAGTAGGAGGTGCCGCATAATGTAATACTGCCCTGTTTGGTTAATTAGAGTTCTAAAAGCGCTAAAGGAAATCTTTCTTGCATGGAGTACTAAATGAAGTCTATTTGCAAAACCCAGCCACGGATGAGTGTAACTTTTCGAGACGAATCTAATGAGCTACAGTAATCCATGATTTGCTACAGTAATGCTACAGTAACCATCCTCTAAACGTGCGGTCAAAGGCCTCATTAGATTCGTCTCGTGAATTAGCATAGGGGTTGTGGAGGTAGTTTTGTAAACTGCCTTTATTTAATACCCCTAATTAGTGGTCAAAGTTGTGAACAGTACTACTAATTTTTATAACTTCTGGATCCAAACAGGGCCACTCAGTAGAGAACAGCACCCATGGCCATGGTGAAATTAATTCATATGGATATGAGGTCTCTGATATAATGCTCACGGTTCATATTTTCTATTAATGGTTACAGGTATGTGCACCTGATGGTAATAGTTCATCATATGCCTATCTGAACCTATGCATATATGGTCAAAATGTGCTGCCTGAATCTGTGACACCTATTGAGATTTTAATATATATCTAATGATGTAATTAAGAGGTCTTGTTCTGGACGAGGCACCAATCTATACATGTTTGTGTACAAAAGTTCATGGCAGATGCGGATAAAAAAGATCTGTCTCAACATCGAACGGTTATTGATTTTTATTCTATCTATCAATCACCATGTTCAGCCATTAGATCCTGACTAGTCCATTAACCCGTGCTCCCGTACGGGCTAATATTTCTAAAAGCTATTGTATTTAAAAATTATTTAGAAACTAAACTCCTATCTAATAATCAAAATTGTTTGCATACTACTCTTTTATTTTTTTCAATACTTAAACATAATACTCATATAGATATGTACTTATCTTTTTTTATTTGTGATTGATTTTTAATTAGTAATTACACTATACAATTTTTCATCCACATTGGCACTTCTCTCATTTTGTATTGCACCTCCATACATTATATTTAACATAAAAATCAATACTTTTCATCACTTTCTCACATATATATGTATAAATGGTGTACATGGTGACACTCATCATGCATATATATCTTAACTTATTATTTCTATATTAACAGTGATAATTAGGTATTTAGAATCATATATTAGTTTACTTTTGGACTTTTTGGTACGATGCACATGAAAATAATTAGATTAAGATTTAGGTATTTAGTTTAGGTTATCTTTAATAACGATATATGTGGGTAACTTAGATACCAATTTTGAATGTTATTTTAATTTATCCTTTATAATGATATTCATGAGTAAATTAGATAAAGATTATGGGTTAATTTAAATTATTTTTTATAATAGCATAGCTCAATAATTTATATATAGATTTTGGGTTTATTTTAGAATATTTTTATAATGATTGTGGTGGGTAACTTTTTAGAAATACAATAAACCAACGACCACGGTTATTAGAGTTTACATTATTGATGTTTCTGATTTTTGTGAGAATTTTTAGGATCTGTCTTTTTTCTAGCGGGTCTCGTGAAAACTAATGCGGAGTTTTCAATTAAAAATTAAGGCTACATTGCTACCAAACTATTATCTTGAGCTATCTCTGATTTGTTAAATATTTAATACCTATATAGATATATGCTTATTTTTTATCCAATTGTGATAGATTTTAGTTAGTAATTAATCTATAATGTTTTCATAGATATTTATAATCTTTGAATTTTCACTTTGTATCACATGTATGCGCTTGAATCTATTTAATAAACCCTAAGTTTGAACTATAACTTTAATGTAGAAATCTATAATCTCGTCACTTACCCTATATCTTTATAAATGACAACGCACCTTATGCACATATACATTAATCATTGTATCATATACCAATAGTGTATGAAAAATTTAGAATCTTATATTGATGCATATTTTTAGTTAAGGTAACTTGTATTCAAATGTAGGATTACCTCATGTTATTTGGATAACATATATGTAATGTTAAGGGGTCACTTTAAGTTAGTTTTTAAGTATTCATGGTGGGTAATTTAGTTGCAAATTTAAGAGGCTATTTTAAATATTGTTTATAATAGCATAAGTGGGTAATTTTGATGAAGATAAGGGGGTTACTTTGGTTTATTTTATATAATGGCAGAGGTGGGTAATTTAGATATAGATTTAGGGGTTAGTTTTTAGAAAACAAAATAGATCTAATAGCTATGATGATTTGAGTGTTCCAATTGATAGCTAGATGTTTTGCTTTTTTATGAGAATTTCTAGAATTTCTCTATTTTTCTAGAGTATCCACCTAGGATCCTAGGTGGCTTCACCTGGAGGCTTCAAAAGGAGTCTCCAATTAGTAATAGTAAGATAGGATGGCCCATATATGTTCTCCCTCTCTCCTTATCTCTTTATTTCTTCCACCTCCGTCTTCCGTTTTCCTCCCGACGTCCGTTCAGCATTAGCGCGGTGCTTCGACTCTACCCTCGTGCTCCCCCACCCCTCCTCCTGCCCAACTCCAGCCGCCCCTTCTGCCACCGAGCACTAATCCGTTCGGCCTAGATGCCCCCGCCGCCTCCACCACCCTTCGTGGATCCCCACCGCCCAGCTCTGGTGGCACGGTGCCTCCGCTCTGCTTCCAGCCGGCGGGCTCCCCAAAGATCCCTCTAGTCCCGCAGGACACATGTAGCCCTAAATCCCTAATTCCCTATCCCCAATTGAGTTTCTAGTTGAAATAGGAGTGATTAGTGGATAAGCAAATTCTCGGTCGATTGACACGAAGTAAATCTCATAAGAAAAAGCGCCTACATTTCAATCAGTAATACTCAAATGACAGAACTAGATGGAATTCGATGGGATATGGCCGGAAGGTGTCAACTGTCAACTACCGTATGCCTAATGAGCAAGTATGTGTATAGTACAATGCTATCAATGTCAAAGTAGCATTTATGTGATGATTAGCTCCACAACCAAAACTACAGCATTGCATCATTCTCTTCATGTTGCCTCACTAGTCACTAGCTATGAAAATTGATCTATTTTTGCTTCTTTGGAACATCGCTTTGGTATATTCACAGGTCAAATTCCTCACTGTCCACTATGGATGGGCCGGCATCTAGGCCCATCTTTGCTCACTGTCCAGTATGGATGGGCCGGCATCTAGGTCCATCACAGAAGGCCTAAGAGAGCCCATTGCTGAAGAGCTTGAACCGGTCGGCGTTGAGCACGAGCTTCCTCACCGACGCGACGGCGCCGATGACACCGAGGCCGGCGAAGACGACCATGATGGCGACGTTGGCCAGGTACGCCGGCGACCGCCGCCCGCCGCGCGTGGCCAGCGCCATGTTGTACATGACGAGGGGGATGACGACGTCGAGCGGGATGTACCCGACGGCGCCCACCACGGCGATGATCTCGCCGAAGAAGGGCAGCATCGCCGCCACGAGCGCGCACCCGGCCACGTACGCCGTCCGCAGCGCCACCCGCGGCACTAGGTTCCGCCGCGAGAACCGCCCGCGCGCCGCGTCCGCCGACTTGCTCTCGATGATCTCGTACGCCACCTGCGAGTACACCTGCCCATGAATCTGTGCATTAATTTACGTTCAGATCTGCTGTATCTTTGCTAAAAATCACGGCATGGGTATGTGTTCCATGGCATTGGGTATCGATGGAGGCTCTGTGGTGCTGACCAGGGCGATGGCGATGAGCTGGAGGAGGACGAGGACGACGGCGAGGATGAGCAGCCACGTCGGGGCGAGCCAGGGGCCCGTGTCCGGCATGAGGCTCTTGAGCACGTTGGAGCGCACCTGGTTGCCGAACGCCCAGTAGCCGGTGATGGCCGGGAAGTAGAACGTGAAGAATATCACCGCGTAGCACAGCACCAGCGCCTTCGTCATCTTCCCGGCCGCCGGCGGTGCCAGCGTGGCCTGCGGTCATGCATGCTCACCGGTCAGAGACAGTCAGGTTTCTGAATCAGGGGAAGCAGGGTCGCAGCAGGTGTCTCCGAAAGTTCTGAAGATTCTTGTAGTTGTAGGCTGAATTTTCACCAACCTGGATTTCAGGCAGAATGCTGTTGCCGAAAACGGAGGCGAGGATGGAGATGGAGAGGAACGCGTTGAAGGTCCTCGCCGACTTGGACGAGCTCAACGAGTAGTCCTTGGGTGGAGCATTGCTCGACGAACCTGTGCATCAGAAATTCAGAATTAATGGCATCACGGCTACATGCACACAACCAAAATGCAGAGCTGCAGATCAAGATCAGGAACCATCTGAAAACACGCGTATGTACCAGCACAGATGCAGGCGGCAGATACAAGCATGGTGTAGCCGACGCTGACGATCAGCGAGCCGAAGTTGATGTACCGCAGCGAGTGCAAGGACGGCATCTGCGACAGGAGAGCCAGCACCACGGCGACGACGATGACGAAATGGTACAGCTTCAGGTGGCCATGTGGCGCGACATGAGAATATATTATCTGCAGGCAGTCGGCGGCGAGCAAGATGCTCCCGATGCTGACCCCGGCGTTGATGGCGTTCTGCACGATGAGCACCAGGTACGACGCCCATCTGGATCCTGCGAGGTTAAGCAAAAACCAACGATTGATCACACCTCACTGTTAAATTATTCGGTGGTCAACTGATCTTGATGGTAAATATATAAATCGATAGCCAGCGCCCCGGCTAGGACAGCATCGGGCCGGTACCGAGCACGTCGGCGGCGAGCTCGCGGAAGCGGATGTGGCGGCGGCCGGCGGCCTCGCAGCGGTCGAGCACGCGGGACACGAGGAGGTAGCAGTAGAAGGTGACGGCGGCAAGGGCCGTGAGCGCCGCGACGCCGAGGCCCCAGCCGAGCCCCCGGAGCGCGTACGGCAGCGTCAGCAGCGCGGGGCCCACGGTGGCCGTCGTCATGTGGAACCCCGCGTGCCACCACGTCCCCTTCGACTCCAGCACGAAGGCCGCGCCGGCGTCGGTGGCCGTCTTGCCGTTGACGTTGCCGGCGGCGGTCTCGACGTCGGAGGACGGCGTGCTGCCGGCGTGGACGGCAGTCCCCGTCATCGCTGAGGAAAGTTGTGGTACTAGTACTGCTACAGTTCTTGCTATGGCGCGGTCCAGAGAGGCAGAGCTTTGAGGGCTTTGTGGACAGGGGAGGACAGCAATGGTTTCTTATACGGCCGAGTGCCTTTCTCTCTGTTCTACCTGAGTGGTGACGGCACTGGGCTAGGCATCGTGACGGCACTGGGCAGTTATTGCTCTTCGCGTGTGACGCCGTGGCGTTCAATCTACCGATACCGTTTTTCTTGACGAGGAAATTGCCGAGGTTAATATGCGAGCTCATCAACTTTCTTGCTTCAATTTATTTGTATGATATGCTAGCATTAAACCATGTACCCTTCCAGCATATTAATTAGAAGCACTGTGGAGCAGACGGTGAAAATTTTTCACTATCGCTTGGTTTAAAACCAGCGGTTCGACGAGGCGCTAGGGAAAATATATAGTTTCTGTAGTTGTGATAATATATGGTTGTATGCACGATGTTTTGCCAAGTGCGACAAGGCCAGTCGCGATAAAGTTTCATGAGGGTTAAATTATATGCCACACCAGCAATTTGCTGAATTGGCAAGATTATTATGTATGAAAGAGTAGTTTTATATATCTTCCTGAAATATAGCAGGCAGGCTCGGTAATAATGTCTACTTAGTATTTTTTTTAAATGAAATATAGATATTTAAAGTGGAGGGGAGCGAACTAGCTAGTCGATCCATGTGTGATGCGTCCTCGAGATGTGCATTTGTCCATGTTTGGGGCTTTGAGATATTATAGTGAACGACTACGGCTCTATTAGTTGCACATCCCATTGACCCATTCCCATACCTTGCATGTATACCTGGTTATTTATTTGCATGAGAATATTTATATACCCCCTGGTCTTACGAGTTCTTGAATTTCATTTCGCTGGGACAAGCTTTTGACTAACGATTATATAGGAGTACTTATTTATTTAAAAAAACCCTACAATCAATTTATTTGAGATGTTGTCCCTAGCGTAGTAGCTAGGATGATGATGCTGATGGCTTTTAGGTAGTACTAGTATGTCAAAATTTTTATGGAACCATCTGATTCAACTTGCTTAATCATTTAAGACTTGCTTGGATAAGTTAGAGCTAATTGTTAGCTGTCTAGCTGGGAACCAGCGGATCGTGTTTGCGTGCGTTCCAGATTAAGTAGTAGCATGTATTTATACTATTTTTCACAACAGTATACTCCCTTTATTTTTTTACATGACGTATTAGCTTTGTTCTAAGATAAAATTATCTAACTTTGACCAAGTTTACAAAAATATAACAACATCTAAAATATTAAATTTGCTTCGCTTAATCCAATGTAGAATATATTTTAAAAGTACGTATGATTGATATTGTAAATATTATTATATTTTATTGTAAATTTGGTCAAAATTGTATGCCTCTAATTTAGGACAAAACTAATATGCATGTATTAGAAAACAGAGGGAGCATATATATCTAAAAATTTATCGATATTTATTTATGCCATCTTAAAGGGCCAAGGGCCGGCTAACATAAGACGGGTGCACAACTGAAGATCGAGGACAACAACCAGGCAGTTTGATAACAATACAATGCACACTGGCCCTGTTTGGTTCTTTATAACTCTAAAAGCGCTAAAGGGAATCTTGTATGCATAGAGTACTAAATGAAGTCTATTTGCAAAACCTCTTCACAGATGAGTGTAACTTTTCGAGACGAATCTAATGAGCTACAGTAATCCATGATTAGCTACAGTAACCATCCTCCGATCATGTGGTCAAACGCCTCATTAGATTCGTCTCGCGAATTAGCACAGGGGTTGTGGAGATAGTTTTGTAAACTGTCTTTATTTAATACCCCTAATTAGTGGTCAAAGTTGTAAACAGTAGTACTAAATTTTATAACTGGTGGATCCAAACAGGGCCACTCCATTGGTATTAATAATAACAAGCTAGTAGTATATGGTAAGCTACTACTCCATCCTTCGACCACTTTTGACTTCCGTAGCAGCCCTGTGTAATAAAAAATCGTGTACTCTACTAGTCTGCTAAATTTGAACTGGCTACAGCATTGACCTATTCTATTTGTAGTTCCAAGCTGTTCACGTGCCACCAGGTGGTAATAGCTTTGACGGGAAAAATTAAACATTGCAAATTCATATATTGCCTCCGTATCGAAATGTATGTCGTTATGATTTTTTTCACAACATTGACCATTTGTCTTATCCAAAGTATTATATGCATATCTTTTATTTTGTTAGTGATTTATTTTATCATTATATATACTTTAAGTTTGACTAGTTTGTATAAATTTTTTGAATAAGATAAAAAGTTAATATTTTTGAAAAAGTCAACGATAACAAATATTTAGATAATGACAGAGTATGACATAAGTTATTAAAACAGTAGGTGAGATATTATATACTCCCTGGTCCCCAGTGCACATTGTATTTCCATCTACATTCTCCGAACTGAGAAAGCTTTTGATTCTTGTATGAATGGGTATGGCATACTTCTCCAGAAAAATAATAGTTGACTATCAGCAGTAAAGAACATGGTTGTACATGCATGCCTCTACATCATTAACAAAATATCAGGTGTGGCAGGAAAGCCATCAGGCATTAACATTACACTAGTGGAGATGCACGTGCCCAGGCACGTGTTAAAAAAATAAAATATATAAACTACATTTTTATATTGTTAGACAAAGATAAGGTCAAAAGGATTAATTAGATACCAGGCACATGTTTTAAAAAAACTTAATACATAAAAATTTATATTCATAAAAATTAGTAAAGAGGGAGAGGTTGGCGCGTGCGTCGGCGGTGTTGCAGCGGAGCGGGCGGGCATCGCAACATCGGATCAGACCCTCCCCGCTCCTCGTCTCGGGTCTACCGGTGCCTCCCTGCTCCTCCTCCGCCGCGCCCGATAGGGGCCTCTCTCCAGTGGCTCTCTCTCTCTGTGTCCGATGCTGTCGCCACGCGTGGCGTGACAAGCCCGGCGCGAAGCGAGGCGGGGCGGGGCGCGGCGCAGACGACTGCTGCACCTCCCTGCCCCCCTTCCATTCCGAGCACGCGCGGCATCCACGGCCCCAGTTAGGCCGCGACGTCCGCGGCGTTCGTCCCTGCCGCACCACCGTCCGCCCATCTCCGAAAGCTACCTCCTCTTTTCTAGTACGCTGGCTGCAACCGCTCGCTGCGCCCCCACCGACGGCGCCTATCATGCCGTTGGGAGCAGCGAGAGCATCTTCTTATAGTTCACATGGTCGGTTGTGTCTTTGCTCGCATTCGAATTCGGAAGGGCATAAATGGATGATGAGATTTTAGGCGAGGAGTGCGGCAATTGTTGGCGAGATTTTGGGTGGGGAGGAGGGCGCCATTTATGCACAAACCAATTCCTCGCATTCGAATTCGGAAGGAAGGACATAAATTGATGGCGAGATTTTAGGCGAGAAGTGCGGCAATTGTTGGCAAGATTTTGGGCGGGGAGGAGGGCGCCATTTGTGCACATGGCAATTCCTCGCATTCGAATTGGTTACCAAATTAACATTTCTTTCCACTTTCATAATTTCCTTGTCCATAATTTCCTTCGTTGCTAATTTGGTTACCAAATTTGTGTGATATAAACTCAAGCCAATTAGCAGGGCCAATTATAAAATAATCAATGACCAGGGGCTTTCTTTTGGGCGCTGAAGGAGCGCAAAAATGATGTGTGTAAGGAGGAATTATTTTGATTGATGATTGTGATAAAACTCATGTCAATTAAGGAAGCAATTTGGGGCTCCGAATTACATGCATGACTGATGATTTTGGTTATCAAATTAACATTTATTTCTTATTCCATGATTGTCGCGCCCACCGCGCCCTTGCCGGCGCCGGCGCCGGCACCAGCGGGATCCGCGCCCGTGTGATGATGCTGAACGGCCCCAACCAGCTGAGCACGGCATCGAAGAGGTCGGCGTGATTCTCCTTGGAGCACGTCACCATCTCCCCGGTTCATGAACGAATTAATGGTGTATCCGATCGCGCATGCACGTACTACCATCGTCAATTTCGATCATGTCGTCCATGTTCCTGTGAGTTGTGACGTGGTGCTACTGCGCAAAACGACGGCGGCGTAGTACATACCGGTGACAACGTCGAGCTCGAGGACGTTGGATATCTGCGGGCCGTGGCAGAAGGCCTGGCCGCTGATGCCGGCATTGGAGAGCGTGCCGCCGACGGTGAGGTGGAGCTAGTCCGTCCACGAGCGCGGCGTGAGGCCATGCGCGAGGGCGACGTGCAACACGTCCACACACAGCTGCTCGCCGCCGGCGTCGATGTAGCGCCCGTGCGCCGAGACGGCGAGCCGCGCGGCGGCGGCGGCGTGGCGCCCCAGCGACGCCATGTCGACGACGACGTCCCTGGGGGCGGTAGCCTGGCCGCGGGTCGAGTGGCCGCACCCCCTCGCCGAGACCGGGAACGGGGAGGCGCTCACGCTGGACGCCCGCAGCAGCGCGACGATGTCGGCCTCGCACGACGGGTAGAACACGGCCACGGGGCGGTGGATCAGGAGCGGAGACAGGGGCAGTGAATCGGGATTCGGGAGGAAGAAAAGGAGAGTCTGCGTGATTGACGGGAGCGGTAGAGCCGGAATGCCGCCGGGAGGGAAGGCGGTCGGGTGAGGGTGGGCCTAGGTGGGTACAGAAGGGAATCGAGGTGAAAAAAATCGGATGAAGACCGCTGTTTTTAACGGGAAACCACGCCGAGATCGTTCTCCCCCCCCCCTTTGGTCTTCGTCCTGCCTGACGGGTGGGCCCAAATGGGTGTTTAGTGAGATGAGGGTAGGTTTGTGGCTATGTAGGATTTGACATCAAATCTCTCCCTCTTTATAGTATAGATTAGCTAATGCAATGTTAAGATAATCACTCATACATACTCCCTCCGTCTTGAAATATAAAACACTCTAGTTTTATCCTAAGTCAAACTAAATAAATTTTGATCAACTTTCTAGAAAAGAATAATAATGTTTATGACATCCAATAAGTATCAATAGACTCATTGTGAAATATATTTTTATATTTTATTTATTTGATTTGTTAAATATTAATATTTTCTCTATAAATTTGTTCAAACTTTTAAAAATATAGGCAAGTGTAATTATGTTATTTTTTCCTCTCCCAATCAACGTAAAGTGTGTAAACCGGATTTTCCAATTATGTCGCCTTTGCGTAGGCATTGCCCATTGTTTGGTGAACGGAATGGTCTTGCAGTCTCACTACATGAAAATTGAAAACAGATATAAATATTGACAGGTTACCATCACTTTTTGATGAGTCTTCCGGGCAAGTCATTAGAGATAAGTAGTTCCATACGGCGTCGCTACGGTAGTCAAGTTACCCACATCACTTATGTCCTGCGGACCTGAACTTTTATTCTAATTTGAAATTGGAATAAAAAGTTCAGGTCACTGCACAGAGGATGTGCCCCGCCGTCCCCACCTCCCACCCTACTCCGAGTCTCTGACGGCCCTCACCACCTCCATTTTTTATTATATTCCTTGTAGCGCAAAAATGAAGCATTTCTTCCCTTTTGCGAATCAAAACCACATATATGCTGTTGTATCGTTTAAGAGGGATTCCCTAGTCTCCGATGGGAAACAGAATCCTTAACCAAAGCGTGCTATATATATGGTATGCATGCATGCATTGCCTTTTTCAGATGATCTGGTCTACTAAACTCCAAAAAAATTGCTATATATGTGCACATGTTTTTGCATAGCACATACTAGTAGGTATCTAGCACTTAAGTTCTTCTCCTTGGAACTGAATGAATATAACATGGATTTGAACAAACCGACAGTTGGTAATTGCAGGATAGAAAACGGATCCAACAACAGTGCTCCAAATAATACGGACACGAATACACATCCTAAAAGCAAATATGAATGTGGATTTGGATAAAAAAAATGTACTCCTCCATATTCTGTCTACTTCTAGCAACTGATGGAACGTCGTTGTAACTTGTACGCCGGTAATCCCCGCCGCCGTGTGATTGATTGCTTCAAATAAAGGATCAGGCCGCAGCCGCAGCCGCTGTCAGTCAGTGCAGGGAGAAGAAGAGTTCCTGATCTTGCATCAGCATGTGTCGACTTTGTATATTTCTGCGTTGATCTTGGACGCCTCGCTTGGAGTAGTTCTTCGGGAGTCATGCTGTGGATATCAAATAATATCCTTCTTTTTTTTTTTGCAAAACTAAATAACATCCTTCATGTGAAAGTGAAATAACGTACAGCTGGATAACACATGAGAAGACAGTCGATAAATAAGGGCCATGGGAGGAAAATGGCAGTTCAGTGGATCGGACGACTCGAATTCATCTTTCGTGGTTTTCATGTCAATCTTGCATTATTTGCTCCCCGGAAAGTGGAACAAGTCCAAGTTCAGTCAGGCTCCACCCGGCCCTCTCTTCTGGTGTTGTTATTGCTCGAGAACGGGTCTAGGCTTTGTTAGATCGCTCCACAAGTAATCTGTGGTTTGTTTATGGTTCTGAGATGGACAAGAGTCCCTGATCTTGCACCAGCATGGTCCTCGATCGAATTCAGAGTCAATGCCTGCATTCCTGGTGACCGGTAGCATTTGTCGTCGTTCAAACATAAGAATACATATTTTTAGGTTGAGAGGATTTATTGGGATGAAATCGTTCCATCTTAATTTTTGGTGGTGCTTTGATGAAACAAGCATGGAATAGACTCGCCTCGAGTAAGAGAATATTCCATGAGATTCAGGACAACCCTCTGTTCTCCAGTCTCCACCCACGGAGCCGGCGTCCGCTTGCCTCGTGTTGGCTTATTTCGGTTGCCTCGTTCCCATCTCCGCCTTCCCAGCTCCTACAACACAGCCGCCAAGGCTTTCGTTGCTCCTCCGCTCGTCAGCTGCTACGCGACCCCCGAGCCAGCGTGTAAGCATGGGCGGGACGGCGGAGTAACCCGTTAGGCAGCTCGTGCGAGTGGTGGCTGCAGCTTTCTCCTAGGGTTTACATTGTCGATAAATAAAAATATCGGAAGTTGGTGATAAATGGGCATATCAGATATCTCGGACTTCTATTGTTGATAGAGACACTTTTCAGACAAATTTTATGTGAAAAAACTATCATTTTGTACAGAAACGATCGAAGATTCTTTCCAAACCATACAACATAAAAAAACTACACATAATAATATACAAACATTAGAGCGTGCGCCCGGTAAAAATGTGCACGATCGATTATGGCTAGCTAGTCAGTAGACTAAATTCAAAACACTGATATTTGTTGGGTGATAACCTAGTTCTATCGGCCCACAGTGATAAAATAGAAGTTATCAAAAATCTATTGGTGATAGTGTGAACTCTGATCTCTCCTCTATGCTCCTTCGTAGGCAAGCAAAGCAGCCAGCCAATCCAAGCAAACAGTACTTTATGGAAAAAAAATCCAAAGAAGAGGCCAGCCAATCCAAACAAGTATGAAGCGACTACTCAACTTTTCTTTCCATGGCAATATGCGCGATCCCATCGAGCGCGGACGGCCGCAGCAAGCTGCGAACGGCGGCCGCAGACAAACTGTGAACTAGAGCTACGCGGGCGTGGTTTGCAGGCCTATATATCCAGATTGGACAAAGGGTACAACATAGCAGAATCTGTGACTGACAGGTAGACCCCATTTTAACTATGGTCATTTTAACGGAGGACAAAAGTATTCTATGCGCATTTCTCCATTTAAATCCAAAAATGAAACCGTTCCATCCCCCAACAAAATGCAAAATGGAAGGGGGGGGGGGGGGGGGGGGGGGGGGGGGGGGGGGGGGGGGGGGGGGGGGGGGGGGGGGGGGGGGGGGGGGGGGGGGGGGGGGGGGGGGGGGGGGGGGGGGGGGGGGGGGGGGGGGGGGGGGGGGGGGGGGGGGGGGGGGGGGGGGGGGGGGGGGGGGGGGGGGGGGGGGGGGGGGGGGGGGGGGGGGGGGTGGGGGGGGGGGGGGGGGGGGGGGGGGGGGGGGGGGGGGGGGGGGGGGGGGGGGGGGGGGGGGGGGGGGGGGGGGGGGGGGGGGGGGGGGGGGGGGGGGGGGGGGGGGGGCGGTTTCCACACCCAGTAATACACAAAATGGAACCGTTCCAGCTAATCTATGTAGCATACCCGTAGACTGCATCGGTGCGACGTCGCTCTCGTCCGAGGGCGACTCGGGTGGCGACCCAGCCGCGTCGTCTCCCACCCAGCCTCCCCCGTACCTCGCCTCGCCGCCGCCGTCAGGACGGCGGCGGCGGGGCCTTGTCCGCTCGTCTCTTGCCTGCCCTCCTCTCCCGTGCTCCTTGCCCACCTTGGCCGGAGTGGGGACCGGCGTGTGGAGCCAGATCCGCGACGGGGTGTACTGCCCCGGTGTCCTGACGCCCGGATCTGGCCCCCAACCTCCCCTTCCTTCCTCCCTCACGCCCTCCCGACGGTGGATTTCGCCCATGGTGACGGCGGCGGCCTTCGGTGGCATCCGGTTGGATCCACGCCATGCGGTCCTTGATCTACCTCCTCGGACGCCGGATCTGCTCTGACTTGGCGCGTCGGGGCTCTGCGATGGCGGCGGGCCCAAGGGGTGGCGGCGCGTACGGCAGATGGGGCGAGCCTCGGCTGCGACGGGGCTTGCAGCGACGGCGGAGCTCTGCTTCGGCGGCGCCTGTAGTCCCTGCGTGTCGGGGCCTTGCGCCCTGNGCCCCGGCAGGCGGCCTGCGCACGATGGGGCATTGCTCGGCTGCACCGCGGCCGGCACGTGGCAGGACTCAGCTTGGCGGCGCCCGCGATTGGCTCGACGGTGCCATCGGCAGGCGGGTGGCGCTTGACTCCGGCAAGGTCGCGCGACGGCCCTGGTCAGCCTGCGGTGGCCCATCGTCGTGGCATGCATGGCGGGGGCGCCCGTTGTGCTTGGTGCGCTCCCCTGTGAAGGCCTGGATCCGTGCTCCCCGGTCCCGGTTCTGCGCCTCTCCTGGCTCGGAGCCGGGGCGGTGGCCGGTCGTCGGCTGCGGGGGGACGGGCCTTCTGGCGGCGCCGGTAGTCCCATGTGCATGGTGGCAGCGGTTTCTGGTGGAGGGAATGGGGGAAGGCGAAAGCCATGACAGCTCACCTTCTCGAAGGCGTCTTTTTTCCCCTATTCCCTCCTCTCCTGCGAGCTCTCCGGGTGAAAACCTTGACCTTGTTGGTCAGACGACGACGGCATCATTGGCGTTGTCTCCCTCCCTGGAGGCATCATTTTGGAGACTCTGCGTTCTGTCGTCACTGCAGGGACTGTTGCTGAACACCGTCTCCGGTCTTCTCCGGCCGGTCATGTGGTGGTCGTGCTCTCCTGGGCCTACCTGTGCTTCCTTGACACTTTGTCATCGTGGTTGCTGGTGCTGTGACTATATTGGCGGATGCTTTGCCGCCGTGCCGCTGGCGGATGCTTTGCTGCCCTTACTATGATCGCCTGACGGATACTTTGCCGCCCCTGTTGCTATTGTTGTGCGGATGCTTGGCCGCACTGGTGGATGCTTTGCCGCCACTGTCGTGATGCTTGTTGGGCGTCTCCGGCGGATGCTTTGCCGTCGTTATGCTGCTTCTTCTGATGGATGCTTGGCCACCTTCATATTGTTTCGATAGTCACAGTCGGCGATCTCGGTGGTGTTAGTCTTTTGTGTAGTCCCAGGTGCTTGGGGTTGTTTGCTAGGGTTGTGTGGAGCTCCATCTCTTCTCTGTAGTCGTGGTCGTTGCTCTGTCAGTTTGCTGGCCTTTTGTTTTGTTGGCCTTTTTTTTAGTTTTTTCTTTTCTTTTAGTCCTTTGTGCGCTTGGAGAGGTCAACCTCTGTTTGGCCTATGCCAAGTAATGTTTGTAACTGCTTTCTTCTTAATGAAATACGTGCTAAGGCACGTTCGCGAAAAAAAAGAACCGTTCCATCTGTAGAATCTGAAATAGAATCGTTCCTTTCTATCTCACTCTCCAACCAAACACACCTCTAGTTTTGACTCGTCAATGGACGATCACGGTGCACGAATAAGGCTCGATTGCATTTTACTAGGCTAACCTAAAATAGCCTTGTGCTGATATTTGCGCCTATCGGTGCTTCCTACAGTAATGAGTCAGGTATGATCCAGGCTAAGTCTTATTGGGCTATGTTGTTCTGTGCTCTGGAACCCGAGAGATTAATATTGTACTGCTTCTAAGGGTCCTCTAGTTATATGGGTTTCAGCCTCGTCGATTTAAATATACGTAGGACAGTGGCGGAACCCTATATTCTTTCCTCAAAAATGTAAATTGCAATTTTGACAATGCACAACAATCATCCTTTAACTATTATAAGTTGAACTTTTACGTACTATCTCCCTTCCAAATTGTAGGTCATTTTTAGCCATTAATTTTACTATGCACCTAGATATACATGATGTCTGGATACATGCCAAAAGTAATAAATATTGAAAAGTCAAAATGAGATATAAACAAGAAGATACTTTGTTACACTCAAAAAGATACTACATACAGAACAAGAGCAATTCTTCTATAGCTATACTTCCCCTGGTGGGAAGACGGCAAATTGCTTTTAGTCCTTCAAGAAAAAACTATACAAAGATTATATCAAGAAGGGCCTTACACCATATTTTGAAAACAAGTTCAAACAATTAAGAGATCATAGGGACGTATTTGTGCAATACAAGGTGTCAGAAGAGAGTGTGGAGGCAAGTTCACGGAACATGGAAGATGTTTGTAAAAAGAAATACTTCCACAATCTTAGTAGAGGTGGTAACCAGACAGTGATTGCCAAAAGAAAAAAAATGGAAGACGACCTCATTGCAAGAGGCATCAGACCCTAGACTTTGGATTGGCTAGAGAGAGCTAGAAATTGGTTTTATGCTCATGGAGGCTCACTCAATCTCAAAGATGGTCATGCATATTTGACAAAAAATAAGAGACACGGCTGAAAGGATTGCGGGTGCAATTCAATCTAAGGCCAGGGGTGAATTCCATCTTAATAGAGAAAGGGACGAGCCGACTCATGCCCTACAGATTCCAGAACACACTAGACATTGCCGAGGTAAAGGTGTTGTTCCATGAAAAGGTTGTTTTTAGTGACAATATTGCTACATAAAGAAGCTGAAGCAGAAGCAAAGCTGACCCGGCCAAGAAGTTTCATATGTTAGAGAAGTCTGAGACGAAGAAATTGATCGATCCTAAAAATATGCAATTTTTTATTGGCATGAGTAAAACTGCTCCGAAGGAATTTTTATCAGACTACAACCGCTCCATCATAAAGTCCAACCAGAAACTTCCCAGCTCGAACCACAAGTGAATCAATCCATTGAACCACTAACGGTGCTTTTAGAGTATGATCAGCATGTGCTTGAGTTTGAACAAGACACTAATCTCACCACAGCTCAGGTTTGAGGGGAGGACGAATGCCCCATGCACGTGGCGGGTGGTAGATGGAATTTTGAGATGGGTTTTATCTGGCAAAAGTTAGTTGACTTCCTACCGATGCAGATATGGCGGTTCCATAATTGGTACATGGAAAAGTCAGCAATAGGCCTGATATTGGTCGCCGCTTGTGTCAAGATGAACATTTTCGTGGGGACGACTTAATATGGATCAGGTTTGAAGAATTCCACATGCTATTCCATCAAGATATCCTTGACAATCCCTCGTGAGCGCCTGGGTTTTGTGAGTGAATTTGTTTCACTAGCTCCTATTTTATACTTTTGTATCCTAGTTTTCACAAGTCTCATCGATACTTTCATTTTTATTTCATGTAGGATGTGTTGAGGCCATAATACCAGGGTGCCCGATCACGTGGATTACCGACTACCGACTTCAAACGAAAAAGACTCCGAACAAGACACGACGACCGGATCGCAGAAGGAAGGCCCGAAGGTGTTAGAGTCCTACTAAGTTTAGGTCTGTTTTGTCTTGTAAGGCACGTCTCTCTGGATATAAATAGTGAGGGGTCCTGCACGTAGAGGGTATCTCGAATCTTAGCCAATACACCCGAGGGTACTTGTTACACCATTGTAATCTGTACTCGTCGAAATAATACAAGCAGCAACTGACGTAGGGTTATTACTCGATCTCGAGGGCCCGAACCAGTATAAAATCCCGTGTCTTTCTGTTCATCCACCGTGATCAATCTTTGCACGAAGCGGGATGCTTGCCGGACAAATATCTGCCGAGTACAACCTCGACAGAGGCGCGCCAGGTAGGGGCCCTCGCGTGAAGAAAGATCATGCCGATCGTCAACGGAGTCTGGATCGCCGACGCGTCGAGTTCATCGATGCCCTACATGCCCAGTTCCGTAAAGTCGGAAGCCATCGGGAGTTCTGCCTCCGCTTCCGATCTCTACGCTCACAGCCATCTAGTGCCTACACGGGAGATCCACTTCGGGGATCTCGTGTTCGAGCATCAAGGCGATTATGAGCTCAAGCTGACAGGGATCCATGATCCCAATCTCACATGTGCCGTTCGGGTAGTTTTCGCCACCTTCACGGAGCCAACTCCCGAAGACATTGCCGATCGCACTGCACAATTGAATCTCGACTACAGTGGATCTAGCGATGGGTCGGAACAGCCCGAAGACCGACGCATCCATGTGCTAGCTGCAAACGGGAGAGAGGCCGCCGCCGAGTCCTCCAACTCGCGCAGATCCATACCTCCGCCGCGTTTCAGCAACGCACCAACTCTTCAGACGGCTAAGACCCGTACACAGCAGGTTGCGTCCTCACTAGCTCCCCGAAATCTCAACGACGATTTCTGGGCAGTCGAGCAGGACAACCTGCAGATCCGAACTCTCTTGGAGACGATGGAGGCAATGGCCGAGGGAACCCTGATGGCCACCATCGCCAAGAAGGCTCGGGAAGCAGCGGACAAGGCCAAGGAGCGCCTCGAGGCCGCCGCTGCCGCACCACCGGCTCGTCAAACAGGCCTGGTGAACCTCAACTGGTTCGCTCCCGATCTGTTAACGGACGACCCCGCTATTGCCCGCACGAAGGGCGTGACATGAGGCCGCAGCTCGAACGCAACCGTTGCACTCGCGACGCTCGGGAAACTCTCAACTACAATCGAGATTACTGAGCACATGAGGGCTACTACCGGTCCTATCCAGATTCGCCGCCACGTGACTCCCGACCAGGCACAGGAGTATGTCTCGCATACTCTCCAGGCCTGCGCAAGGTCAGGTGGCCGAAAAAGTTTCGTCATACTAACATCGAGAAGTATGATGGAACGACCAACCCCCGCGAGTGAATTCAGATCTATTCCATGATCATCGATGCCACCGGGGGTGACGACTACGTCAAGGCCAATTACTTGCCGACTACCCTGCAGGTTATCAGCCTGAACATGGCTCATGAACCTGCCCGAGGCCAGCATCAAGTCATGGAGCCATCTCCGGGAGACGTTTGAAGCCAACTTTCAAGGCACCTACAAACGCCCTGGACACGAAGGAGATTTGCTCAATTGTGTGCAGAAACCTGGAGAGTCCCTCCGGGACTACATCCGTCGCTTCAGCGACACCCGTAACACCATCCCCGACATGGTAGATGATCGGGTGATTGTGACATTTAATCAGGGCTGCAAGGATGAGCGAATGGCGGAGGAGCTTGCCAAGAAGAACCCGAAGACGGTGGCTGAGCTCTACGGGATCCTGGAAGAGACTGCCAAGATGGCGGACGCCCGAGCACGGGTCCATGGAAAGCCCGAACAAAGCCAGCCAACGGGGGAAGGCAAGAAGAAGAATAAACACAAGAACAAAAAGCGTAAGACTAAGGGTGACGAAGTTATGGCCATGGACAACAAACCCTCATACAGACGTCAAGGCAAGCCTACCGACCTCCCGATGTACTGCCCGATTCACCGGTCAACAAAACATCACTTTGTGGACTGCATGGTGTACAAGAAGCAAAAGCAGGAGGAGGAGAGCCAGCAGCAGGGGGCTCCACGTGACCAGGCCGCTCGCAATCCTCGAATAGCGAACTACATGGATTGTGACGATGAGCCAGACCTTCCCGATGATCTGGAGATCGCCACAATTTTCGGTGGCTATTCTACCCGAACCTCCAAGTCCCAGCTAAAGCTGGTCGAGAGGCAAATAGCAAGCACCAAGCCCTGCAAGCATCCGTTAAGGTGGTCTAAAATCCTGATCACATTTGATCAGAGGGATCACCCCGAGACGCTGTACGATGGGCCGCTACTCCCACTATGCATCAAACCCTGGATTGGGCCCCGCAAGATCGGGCGAACCTTGATCGACAGTGGAAGCGCCCTCAATCTGCTGTTCGTCAACGCCTTTGACGAGCTCAGAATCCTGAGGAGGTCCTTGTCCCCGGTGGAGAAGCCTTTTTACGGGGTCATACCAGGCATCCAAGCCTTTCCCTTAGGGAGGATCGATCTGCAGGTGACCCTCATGGAGGGCAAAAACATCCGAGCAAAGTTTCTCACCTTCAAGGTAGCTGACATCACGTTGGCCTATAACTGCATCTTGGGATGACCGTTCCTAAAAAAGTTCATGGCGGTCGCCCACTTCGCCTACTCCATGATCAAAGTCCAAGGGCTATTGGGCCCGATCACCGTCTACGGCGATCGCAAAGGCGCGGTCCAGTGCGACATGAAGACCCTGGACATGATCAAGGGAGATAAGCAGGAGCCAGCCAAGGCTGCCGAACCTGCCAGGAAAAAGACCAAGAGCCTGCCAAAGGCTGCCGCAAAGGCAGCGGTGGCAGAAACCTCCCGAGCAGCGGAGGCCTGATCAAGGGCCAAGGGAAAAGAAGTTCCCGAATCGGTGCCTGCGGAGAAAAGAAGACCGATGACGGCGCCGCCGAGAAGCAGGGTGTGGTGGACCAGACCCCGATCAAGGGGACGCCATCACAGCAAGCAGGCGAGTCGCCAGCTGCCGCCTCGCCAAGCGCGCCACCAGCAAAGCGCACCGAACCGGGCACCAAATCGGTGGCCCTTGATGAGGCAGACCCGACCAAGACCACCCAGGTGGGCTCTGGTCTGGGTGACAAATAGGAACTCGAGCTCATTGCTTTCCTCCGGGCAAACGCGGATGTGTTCGCTTGGGAACCATCTGACATGCCCGGGATCCCCAGGGAGGTAATCGAGCACAAGCTTGGCATACGAACTGGCATCCGACCAGTCAAGCAGAAGCAAAGGAGATATACCCCGAAAAAGCGAGACGCCATTAACGAAGAAATCAACCGACTACTCAAAGCCGGCTTCGTTCGAGAGGTCCCTTTCCCGGAGTGGCTGGCAAACCCAGTCATGGTGAAGAAGCCCAACGGAACGTGGAGGATGTGCGTGGACTACACCGATCTGAATAAAGCTTGCCCGAAGGACGAGTATCCACTACCTAGGATAGATCAAATTGTAGATTCAACCTCTGGATGCGAGCTGCTTTGTTTTCTAGATGCTTATTCGAGTATCACCAAATTAGCATGTGCATTGACGATGAGGAAAAAACTGCGTTTGTAACTCTCTTCGGTGTTTATTGCTATATAAATATGCCTTTTGGTCTGAAAAACGTAGGTTGCACTTATCAAAAAAGTGTTCACATTGTTCTCGAGGGCCAAATCGGCCGTAATGTGGAAGCATACATAGATGACATTGTTGTAAAAAGTAAGTTAATGGGCGACCTGATCGCTGATTTAACCGAAACATTCAACAACTTGCGCACAAACAGGATGATGCTCAATTTCGCCAAATGCACCTTCGGTGTATCATCGGGTAAGCTCCTCGGTTATCTTGTTTCCCAACGAGGTATAGAGGCAAATCCACACAAGATCAAGGCACTCGACGACATGAAGTCTCCATGCAGCCGCCACGAGGTCCAGAAGTTGGCAGGAATGATGGCGTCCCTGAGTCGATTCGTATCCAAGTCAGGCAAACGAGGTATGCCATTCTATAAATTGCTACGTAAAACTGATCATTTTGAGTGGTCGGCAGAAGTAGAAGAGGCGTTCCAGGCGTTCAAGCAATACCTACGAAAAATGCCCGTACTGGTCTCGCTGCAGCCACAAGAGGAGATGCTGTTATACGTGGCAGCGACACCAACCGTTGTAAGCACTATTCTGGTGGTTGAGAGACCAACAGAGAAGTCCACAACACAGCACCCCGTTTATTTCGTAAGCGAGGTGTTACATGACGCCAAAACAAGGTACCCTCAGATTCAGAAATTGCTATATGCTGTACTAATGACTTCCAGGAAGCTCAAGCATTATTTTCTGAGCCACAAGATCAAGGTTGTGTCAACTTACCCCCTAGGCAACATTTTACGTAATCGAGATGCCATGGGTTGGATCGCACAATGGTCTGTGGAGCTGGGGGCCTACGACGTTGAATTCATACCCAGAACTGTCATCAAGTCGCAGGCTCTGGCAGATTTCATCGCAGAGTGGACTAACCCAGAACCCGAAGAGGCTGCCCAAAATCCCGAACACTGGACCATGTTCTATGACGGAGCATTTTGCAGAGCAGGCGCGGGGGCTGGGGTGGTCCTGATCTCGCCACACAATGACATCATCAGGTACGCATTACAAATCAATTTTGTTGATCCAACCCCTACTAACAATGTTGCCGAGTATGAAGGACTTTTGACAGGACTCCGCATAGCTGCATCTCTTGGCGTTAGGAGGCTGCTCGTGAAAGGGATTCCGAGTTAGCTGCAAAGCAAGTCATGAAAGAGTACAGCGCACGGAGCGAGGTCATGGCCAAATACTTGGAAGCATACAGGAGGATGGAAAGCAAATTTGATGGGCTTGAAGTACGGCATGTTAAAAGGGAATTCAATGGTGACGCAGACAAACTAGCAAAGGCAGCTGCTGAGCGCACACGGCTCCCAGGTAACGTATTACTTGAAGTTCTTACTAAACCATCTGTGTCGGTTTCATTACCGAACCAAAAAACTGCGTCTGCCAAGGGTACGGTTTCTACAACCAACAAATCCATCAAGGAGTCTATGTTAGTCGGTACGGCCCGAGCTGCCGCTCTAGTTGGAAACGAGGAGAACTGGATGAATCCAATCTGGGCGTACCTCACAAACCAAGCTATTCCAGACGATGATGCTACACTAGAGAAAATCCATCGTAAAGCCAAGAACTATCAATTGGTTGACGGGCGGTTATACAAACTAACCCGCAATGGAATGCTCCTCAAATGCATCACACGGACCGAGGGCATCAGTTTGCTCCGATATTCACGAAGGAATCTGTGGATCACATGCTTCTCCCTGATATCTAGCAGGGAAAGCATTCCGACAGAGCTTCTACTGGCCTACAGCTCTTTAAGACGCAATCGAGTTAGTTAAGAAGTGCGAGGCATGCCAATTCTTTGCACGGAAACAAACTAAACCTGCGCAAGCTCTAAACACTATTCTTTTGTCATGGTCTTTTGCCACATGGGGAATAGACATCCTCGGGCCCTTTCCAAGGGCTGTTGGGGGTTACAGATTTCTGTTCGTCAGCATCGACACATTCACAAAATGGGTTGAGGCCGAGCCAGTTCAGAAAATTACAAAAGAGGTAGCTGTCAAATTCCTACGGAGTATTGTCATACAATTCGGTGTCCCGAACAGGATAATCTCTGATAATGAAACACAGTTTAAAAGCAAAAAGTTTTCTGGTTTCTGCTATGACTACGGGATCTAGCATGATCGGTCATCGGTAAATCATCCGAAGACGAACGGGCAAGTAGAGCGTGCCAATGGAATCGTGCTTCAAGGCATTAAGAAGAGAATCTTTAACAGATTACATGCTTACGACAAGCATTGGATTCATGAAGTCCCAACAGTACTTTGGTCGATGAGGACCACCATGAACCGAGCAACAGGCGCGACACCCTTCTTCTTGGTGTATGGAGCAGAGGCGATTCTACCATCCGACATCCGACTACAAGCCCCACGCGTGGCACTGTTTTCAGAAACTGAAGAGCCTGACAGACGCGCAGATGAGCAAATCCGTCTGGAGGAGGCTTGTGATGCTGCCGCTTTTAGAGTGGCCCAGTATCAGTAAAAGCTGCGACAATACTACAACACTAATGTTCGCAAGAGAAGCCTATGCATTGGTGACATGGTGCTCAAGTTAGATCAATGCACCAAGGATAAAAACAAATTGTCCTCTCCATGGCAAGGGCCGTACATCGTAGTAGACATCGCCCGACCAGGAGCCTACAGGATCGTGGAGATAGATGGAGATATACTGCCAAACACGTGGGACATGGATCAACTACGTAGATTCTACGCCTAAACAAAGGAAATCAAGCAAGCTCAAGCCTGTCCATCAAGTTTGGCAGATAAAAGCCGTCATCCGCATCGCCTACAGCGCCAACAAAAAAAAAGATAAGTTCTACACACTTTGCTCACCCTCGCTTTTACGCTCGGGGGCTGGGTTCTATTTTTCAATTCTGTTTCTACTCTTTGTTACCATACTGCATATACTAACAAAGAGCCGAGTACTACTACGCTGAAAGATTTTCTTTTTCAGACCGATTCTATGCATCCCAAGCGCAACGCTCGGGGGCTCCCCATATGATCGGAAAATTCTTGTGGTCAGTACTTCTAGACTCTTTTTCAGCATGCCAGCATGACTGTAAAAGAGCCCGGGGGCTACTATGGTACTACTACCACACAAGAATCAGGCTTTTTAAATTAGGAAAGCTAGGCTACGCTAAATTACCGAACACCATGACTACAAGGAATTACACAGTTCAGCAGGCCGCCCGTGTCTCAGCAACTAAACAATTCCAAAATAGCTTATGGTAACGGGACTTTTGGCTATGACAAAGCTATCAGTTAAAAAGCTCCACAAAAATACCGATCAGCTCTAAGACTTACGCAAAAACATGCAAGCATATGTTTTGCAAAGTAAGGTCACATACTAAACATCCAAGTTTTGCCCTATTATAGGATCCAATCATAGAAGTTCAAGGTGATTCTTCTGAATCACTCAAATGAAGATCAAGGTTTTTAACGAACGGTTCCACCAGTGGGGTAAGACTGTCAAACAACACCTCCGCCTCCGTCATCGAGCACTTGAAGCCTTTAGAGAGCAACGAGGCATCGAGATCAAGAACGTGGCTTTTCAAAGCCCCGGCAGTGTGAGTGGCTGCAATGCAGGCGCCTTCCATTAGCCTAGTCTCCAAGGACGAGTTGCACTTCTCTGAAGCATCAAGCTTGGTGGTGAGGTCAGCAACATCCTTGTCCCGAACTGCAAGCCTGCCCTCCAGATTTGAGCTTTTCTTCTCGAGCATCTCAATGCTCTTGGAATTGGCTACAGAATCAAAGGCAGAGTATAAGCGCAATTTTGCGGATTAGGACCAAAAAACAGACTTGATAACATTAAACATGTACCTTCCTTCTCGGACTGGAGAACGGTGACTTGGGCCTCCAGTCTGGTCACAGACGCTTCAGCAGCAGAGGCACGAGTGTCTAGCGAACGCCACTGATCCTCAGCTGTCAAGAGCGAAGCAATGACCGGGCCCAAGGGTGTCGGAGCTGGTCTCGCCACCTCGATGGACTTCTCGGTACCACCAGGATGAGCTACTGGAACTGGTTCGGGAGTTTTCTCCTTTTCGGACGTCCTGGCGGAGGGGAAATGGCAGGCTGGGAAGACCTACACTCTCGGATAATGAAAAACAGTTAAATAAAAGTCTCTCTCGACGAGAAGCGCTTGAGCATAACCAAGCAAGTCAAAGTCCTTACTTGGACGTCGGGATTCTAACTTTGAATGTCTTAGCTCCAGATACGGGCTTTGATGGCCGTGTGATCGGACGAATTTCCTGGCAAGAAATCTCCCGAACACATTTAGCTTCAGTTATACGATTAAATGCTGGGAATAAATGCCCGAATACGATCAGGCTTGGTACGTGGGCGACAGGGCGAGGCGGATCGCGACTGGGCAGCAGCTCACCAGACCCGGGCGTACCAGGGGTGCTCGAACCCGGGATCATCCGTTCCGCGCTTGCTCCACGGGAGCGTTTGCGGGTTCGGGGGATGTTCTCCTTAGGGCTGCTCGGGACATCTTTTTCTGCCACAGGTGGTGGTTTGGGCTGCTCGACGATCGGGGACCTGGCGCCCTGGTCGACAGGCTGCTCCCCGCTCTCTTCAATATCGATGGCTCCGCTCCGGGCGAGGGCATCAATAATTGGAGGGGCCTTGACAGAAAAAGAATCATTTCATATGAATCTTAAGCAAGACGGGAGATTTTTCTAAAGAACCAGTTTACCTTTGGAGGAGGGTTGTCACGACTGTAGGGAGCTGGGACGCCGGCCCAGTCTGGAAGTTCTGCGCCTAGCATCTTCTTCAGATGGGTGGCCACTTCAGATTCTGGAACAACTGTTGGTTAAGAGTCATAATAATTCAAATGACCGACCAAGTTCTAGAAAAATTTTACCGAATACATCAAAGAAAGGAGCTTACCATCTAGCTTCATCCTGTTCGGGTCATTATCACCTGTAAAGGTCCAGGCATACTGATCATGTGTCATGAGTGGGATGAATCTCCATCTGATGAAAATCTTCGCCACATGGATCACCTTCAGTCCTTTCTGACGGAGCTCAAGGATCCGATCAAGGTGTTTCTACATAGCAGGGGTGACTTCGGGCTGGGCCTTTGTTTCCTCCTTGAGATAGGGCATCAAATACTTCCCCTTAGCTAGTGAGGCCTGGGGGAGAGTGATGTAAAATCAGTGACGTTCATAACCTTTCCAGCAATCCTTCACTGGAAAGGGGATATAAGTCTCCCATTCTCTCAAGGAGAACCCAATCGACTCGATCATGAGTTGTTTCTTGTAAAATGACGGGGTATAAAAATATCTCCACAACAGTAATGAAGGCTTAATTCCTAACCAGGCTTCACACAGAAAAGCAAAGACGCTAAGCATTGTTATGGCGCCAAGCTTGATGTGCACGAGCTCAATCTGGTAGAAGTCACAGATGTTGTGGAAGAAGTCTGACGGATAAACCCCAAAACCACAATGGAAGAATTCCAGGAAGGCTACTAGCTCAAGGGTGTTAGGGGTCAGATAGACTTGACCTTTGGCATGCCGGCGAGGAAAAATGGCGGTGTCTGGAAGCAATCCAAGGTCCTCCAGTTGTTGCAGCTGCTTGGCTGTGGTGGTGGATTTGTCCCAATATTTGTCCGTGGTGCAGATTGTGTTTCCGCTGTGAAGTTCCCGTCCGGCGGCGGTGCTGCTCTGATCACCAGATGATTCACCCCCGGATGAGGATTGGTGCGAGGATGCCATGGCGGCGAGAAGTTGGCTCAAGGGACTGGAGGAGCAAAAGGATGAAGGGTAGAAAGCGGATAAGGAATGGCGACTGTTTGCAGATGCAAGCGAGGAAGACGAAGGCCCAAATGGAGTCTAGGCGGCTGCGCCTGGGGGCTTTATGGTTGCGCGAGGGAGCACAAACCCCGAGAAACCTGGCCTCGAGCCGTGCAATCCGCAGTCACTGTTGGGTCAAAAATATTCTTTTCTTTTTCTGTGGCATGCGTCGTTTCAAAAGCTGTGCAGGTCA
Organism: Alloteropsis semialata; assembly: GCA_004135705.1. Taxonomy (NCBI): domain Eukaryota; kingdom Viridiplantae; phylum Streptophyta; class Magnoliopsida; order Poales; family Poaceae; genus Alloteropsis; species Alloteropsis semialata. Next base: position 30,671,550 of record CM014276.1, on the reverse strand, counting down.
AATTCAATGCATTTAGGATTGCTAGCTTACCTGAGAACCTACCAGTTTTAAATGACCGAATGCTTGGTGTGTATAGAGGAAATACCCCGATCATTCCTGATTAGGGGTCAAATTTCTCGAACATGCTGAGTTTTTAGTTGTTCTGTTTGGAAGAAACTCTTGATCGGGAGATTTCATTCTCTAGGTAGGCAGTTTCACAAACAGATTAGCACAAAAGTTCCCGAACACAGAAAGAGGGATTATTGTTGCATCTTTCAAGTGAAATTTCTTCTTTAAAGTACATTTCACAAGGGATCAATAACTATCCTGAAACTAAAAAGATCAAAATAATGATCTTCGCCTGACTAATGTCATCGGCAAGGATCATCTACCACGTTCTCTTCTTTAGAGTCACTGACGAGATCCACGAGCGCTCCGTCTCCAGGGATCCCGATCAGGTCACGGTTCGAGGAGACGAAGAGGCGCCGGGCGAACTCCTCGTCGCCGCTGGTGTCCACCGGAGCAGAAGACGAAGATGCGCCTGCGCGCGAGGGTTCCGGCTTCAGTTGAACTCCGCTTCCTCCTTGAACCGGTTAATCATCAGAGGAGAGGGAGATGGGAGACGCCAGGGCTGGAGAAGACGGTGCAGGCCGCTTTCCGGCGGCAATGCTCGACGGAGCGGCGTCGGGAGCCGGAGATGCCATTGCCGGAGCTTCCTCTGGTGGCTCGACCTCGATTCCTTCATCCCCATGCCAGGGAAGGGCAAGGAGAGGAGCCTGAGGAGGAGCAGGGGGTGGTGTCGACGCCGGCGGGTCCTCCGGCTTGTTGAACGGCGGTTCGGTGGAGCTGCGGGGAGAGTCTCTGAAAAGGAGGCGAGGAAGCTTGAACTTATGGCTGAGCTTTTTCTTTCCCATGGTGTGGGGAGGGAGAGAGTTTAGAAAGGAAGGTTCGAGTACAGATCGATCCAAGGGATTTGATATTTAAGGACCCTGAGGCGACGCTTCACGCAAAAATCGAGGAACCTGAGCAAAGCCATAATTTATGCCGCGTGCGCTGCTAGAGTTTCGGGAGACATGCGGAGTGGGTTTTTAATGCGCAGGGCAGCCGTTGCATCAACTCTTGGTGTTCCAGTTTTCAAGATGGAATATTTTTATTTACTAATATTATGGATGATATTTTCTCTGACCTTATCATTCAGATGCAGGTTTCACTATTCAAGAGTTCGGGATCTTTTCTGGCTCTCATTTTCAAGTGATTATCGAGATATTCGCATATCATAAAATCACCCGAAGAGCAAAAAGAACTGAAGACTACTTAAAGATCAACCTTTTCTGAACAAGATAAGCTCGGGGGCTACTGTTGAGGCCATAATATCAGGGTGCCCGATCACGTGGATTACCGACTACCGACTCCGAACGAAAAAGACTCCGAGCACAAGACACGACGACCGGATCGCAGAAGGAAGGCCCGAAGGTGTTAGAGTCCTACTAGGTTTAGGTCTGTTTTGCCTTGTAAGGCATGTCTCCCTAGATATAAATAGTGTGGAGTCCTGCACGTAGAGGGTATCTCGAATCTTAGCCAATACACCCGAGGGTACTTGTTACGCCATTGTAATCTGTACTCGTCGAAATAATACAAGCAGTAACTGGACGTAGGGTTATTACTCGATCTCAAGGGCCCGAACCAGTATAAAATCCCGTGTCTTTCTGTTCATCCACCGTGATCAATCTTCGCTCAAAGCGGGGTGCTTGCCGGACAAATATCTGCCGAGTACAACCTCGACAGGATGGATATCCAAAACTGCCGGATAGACAGATTCTATAAGTTCACATTCATAGACCCTCACATCATAAACCAGGATATGCTAATAAAGAAACCGAATCGAACATTGAAGAATATATATCATTTCTTGGATAAGCCAAAATTATAAGCAAATGATACTTTTTACTTAAAACTTTAATCGAGTGTTCTTTTTCCATAAGGTACTTCTATTCTTTTTATTATATGGTTTGGAACTTGACGTGAATATGCCTGTGTGTATAGCTTCCACCGGGTATTTGTTCTTATTTGTATTGATTAAAGCATGGTGTTTATCATGGCCTCTCTGAAGAAACTAGAGACCGCTTCACAAGACCTCATAAACACGTTTCAGAAGGCATGGGTGAAACTCCAACAAAATCACCCAAGTGATTTCAAAGAGAAACTTACTTTCAAGACTGACTTCCTAGTATGTATTGAAACTGCACATCTCTTATCATTTTTTGATACCATGCACATATATTTCACAACTTTTTTCGAAAAGTATATGCGACAAGAACCGTGACACAATTTGTGCTGCTACTACGTACTTGACAACCTCCACGACATTATTGGTAGTAGCCCCACTAAGACTGACGAGATGCACATATATTTTCTTAATAATTATTATTTTTGATTATTATTCTTATTTCTAATTGTCACCACCATCAATTTAATCTTATTTTCATAACAGTTTTTCTACACGTGACAAATCTTGAAGGTAAAGTAAGGACTCCTTGAGACAGAACCAGTATGGGTAATTCAAGAACAACTTTATGTATTTCTTTTGGCGCACATCGTAGACCTCAACGGAGAATCTATTATGATGGCTCAAATCTACATGTAGACCCCGAATCAAACTCAAAGTAATATATAACATTAGAGATGTATATAATATGTAATATTATAAATGTATATAATTTGTAATATTAGAAATGTATATACTTGTTATATGATGTGATCCTGAAAGGTACATATTTATGTATAGTGATACAGTACTTGGTGGCGTCTAGACATAGGAATACAAATATGAGATAAAAACTAAGAAAAAAGTGAATCCCCTTTAGTACCGGCTGCTGGTACTAAGAGCCCGTACCGCTTGGGCCTCCACTGCTAAAGAGGGCTCCCGACTAGTACTGAAAGCTGGTTCTCCAGTAGTGAATATACAATATTCAGAAGAAATTCATATGCCCTAGAATCAATCCCTGCTTTGCTGCTAATTCCAAAATAGGTAAAATCATTAGAAAAAACTATAAATGCATTCACAACAGCTTTCAGTGCTTTCAGTACTCAAAACATCAAACTCTCGATCATTCATCTAGTAGTTTATGGACACGATAAGGCGACAGGTGTGGAATTATTCTAATGGCCTTCTGCATTTATATCGCCCATGTTTAACCTTTCCAAAACTTTGGCATCACAGCTACTGCTAGTACTAAAATTTCTATTGCTGACAATTGACTCCCATGTTCTTTCATTAGAACACTTGTGTTTTCAAATAAAGTTTAGTTAGTGAAGTTATAGGAAGAAAAGGGTACTAAATTATAACTAAAACATTAGAACTCCCTAAAACTCTAGCAATTCATCCATCACTGCACGGGAAATGGGGGATTTGCGAGTGCCTCGGGCACTCGGCAAAACCCCAATGGCCCACAGCAGAGCCTTTGCCGTGGGCCGCCCACGGCGAACGACACTCGGCAAACAAGCGTCGGCAAAGAGCTCTTTGCCGAGTGCTTTTTGTCGGGCACTCGGCAAAGCCTTTGCCGTGTGCTATTTGACACTCGGCAAAGTTTTTTTTACCAGGAACAAAAACAAATCTGAAAAAATAGCAAACAAAAATTCAATGTGGGAAGGCCCCAACCGTCAATTTTTCGTGGAAAATTTGCGCGTTACGCGGCCGGCGGGATTCAAACCCGTGGCCTCTCCCTCGCGCGTAACCTCCTTACCACTGCACCACACTCTCACTTGTGTCTAGATTCTGTTTTGATTCCTCACATATTATACTAAATTGAGTGTAAATTGCTTGTTTGAGGCCCTAAACAAATTCAAATTAAAAAGTTGTCAACTACAAAGTTTCATAACTTTTTGAAATCTACAATTCTCATTTTGGTAGTTTCTCCATCCGAGGTAGTTTACAAAATTTGAATTTCAAATTTGAGAAAATTCAAACTTAGTTTTCGTTGACAAGATGATTCAAATAAAAAGTTGTCAACTACAAAGTTTTATAACTTATTGTGATCTATAACTCTAATTTTGATTGTTTCTCCATCTAAGGTCGTTTAAAAAAACTCAAATTTCAAATTTGAGAACTACAAACGCACTTTTCGTTGGCAAAATTAATTCAAATTAAAAAGAGTTCAACTACAAAGTTGTATAACTTTTGAAGATCTACAACTTTTATGTATGTCATTTGTTCATCCAACATAGTGTAGAAACATTGTTAACAAATCGTATATATCTCTCTTCTAGTTTCAGAAAACTACATGAGAGATATAGATATTGTGAACAATGTTACTACCGTTTTATGGAATGAAGAAATGACCAAATTAAAAGTTATACATCTTGAGAATTTATACAACTTTGTAGTTCAAAATTTTTTTAATTTTAATTGATTTACTACTTTAGAATGTGTTTTGAATTTATCTTTGCCTAGTGTTTTTTAAAAAACACTCGGCAAACACAATTTTTGCCGAGTGTATTTTTTCGCGGAGTGTTTTTTAAAATGCATTCGGCAAAGACTTGTTTGCCCAGTGCCCGATAAATTGCACTCGGCAAAGACTTTTTTGTCGAGTGCCCGATAAATTGCACTCGGCAAACACAAGTTTTCCCGTAGTGGCAGCTATCAGATAAAAACATCTATAAGAGCTGCACAATTTGTAGCGTCAAGATTGACTACTATAAGAGCAAATAGGGCAAGCGCACGGTGTTACCAACTATTTCTGACATGTGGTTTCCTTAATCTAAATCGGACAAATAAAGATAATGCGGCTCCGTAATTTTCGCGCGACGCAGGCCCTGGCGACTCCACAGGCGATCCCGACCCCAATCTAATCTGGCCGACCTCCGGCAGGATCACCCCCCGCTCCGCCGTGGATTTCCTGTCTACGGCGTCCACGCCATCCGTCGGTGACGATCTAGTCGCCGACGTCCACCGCAAAACTGCCGGTTAGCTTGTTCCACGCCGGTGTCCACTAAATCCTAGCTTGTGCCGCTTAGGTTTCTAGGGCTAGGGATTCCCTGTGAACGATCGAATTTCGATATGTGTCACCATGTTTTGCCGCGATCCTGCACATGGCGGAGGTCGGTGGCTCGGAGACACGCTCTGGATCCGATTCTCTGGTGAATGAGGAGAGAATGACGGATTTGCTGGAGCGGATGAACTTGACAAAGGATGAAGGAGAGGTTGCCGCACTCAGCGACAATGAGGCAGATAATGTGGGGAGTAAATTGGAATGTAGGCTGCTGGGGAAGGTTCTCTCCCCTTCTACACTCCATATCTCGATGATCAGGAGCGCGATGAAGTCAGCATGGGGCAACCCGTACGGACTCAAGTTTCGATCGGTCGGTGAGAAGCCGGAGAACCTGTTCATCGCGGAGTTTGGGGCACTGGTGGATAAGTAGCGCACCTTGGAGGGATCCCCATGGATGGTGGGGCGACATGCAGTGATTTTGCAGGAATACGATGAATCTCTTAAATCCTCAGATGTGAGTTTCGCTATAACGGAGATTTGGGTGAGGATCTTAAACCTCCCATTTGGTTGGATGAATGAACGTCAAGGGGTTAGGGCTGCAGGACTCATAGGCACAGTGAAGAAATTGGATGTAGATGCAGACGGTGAAGCCAGTGGTCCTTTCCTGCAGGCTAGGGTTGTGATTGATATCGACAAACCGCTCCGGTGGGGAGTAATGCTCAAGACAGATCGCAATGCCAAGCCGGATTGGTTTGATATCCAGTTTGAGAAGCTTCCCTTCTACTGCTACTCCTGTGGCATCATGGGGCACACAGGATTGGAGTGCTCTTACCTAGCTCCTCGGAATGCGTTGGGGAAGCTCTTGTATGAAGTCAAGCTTCGTGTGCCAGATGAGAAAAGGAAGAAACCATTTAGCTTTGGACAGGTGGCCGCAGAATCCTTTGGGAGTTCCTCGGCCGACGCTCGCCGGTCAGGGGCTCGCCATAGCTCTGAGAACGGATCGACGGGCAAGAAAGACTCCACAGAGGTAGAAGATGGAGAGGAGGTGGAATCCCCGGAAAAACCCAAGGAGCCTTCTCGTACTAGAAGGGGAGCTAATCCCAAGGAACTGTCCATGGATGAGGATATGGAAGTGGAAAATTCGGGTGCTAGGAAAAGGAAATGCAAGGGGAGCAGCAGCAGCAGCAGCAGCACTCCGGACCTTAATCTCTCGGCCTTGGAAGCGAGTGTTGTGCCGGCCGGGATGGTGAGTGATAGGATTAACCAGCTGGGCAGTGTCTCGGGCCAAGTTGATGGAAGTTTTGAGGTGCCTAAAAAGCAGGAAACTGCTTATGTCAAAAAGAATCGATCGGCGGCGGCTGCAAGAGGCAGCCCCCGCTGGGCACAATGAAAACCTTATGTCTAAACTGCTGGGGTTTGGGGCGACTCGAGGCAGTTCAAGAACTATGTACCTTGATACAGCTACATCGTCCATGGCTTGTGTTTCTTTCGGAGACATGTTTCTTTGATAATAAAGTGGATGGTTTGCAATGATACTTGGGGTTTGCAAATGGTTTTGGTGTTGGAAGTTTTGGCAGAGGAGGAGGTTTGGCACTTCTGTGGACCCGGGACATAGAGGTAAAGGTGCAAAGCTATGATTTGATGTGGAGGTATGGGATCCGGGTATTCAGGTAGCAGCCTGGAGATTCATGGGTTTCTATGGTGAATCAAGGAGGGAACTGCGGTACAGGAGTTGGGACCTTTTGAAATTGCTGCAGAGCCGAGGATCCCTACCTTGGCTATGTGTGGGGATTTTAATGAAACTCTTGATGCTGGGGAGTAGTTTGAGGGCTTGGTGCGGTCGGAGCGGCAGATGGAGGGCTTTCGAGAGGCAGTCGAGATCTGTGGCTTTGCTGATTTGGGGTTTATTGGACTCCCTTGGACATGGGATAACAGGCAAGATGGTGATCGGAATATCAAAGTTAGTTTGGACAGGGGCCTGGCGTCTGCCAGCTTCCTTCAATTGTTTAGAGATGTCAAAGTATGGCATGTCCAAACTACTGAATCAGATCATTGTGGCCTTGTAATCAAATGTTTTAGGAAGTTGAGGGATCGACGGAGAAGACGTAAACATTTTCAGTATGAGAATATGTGGAGACGAGACCCATCCTATATGGCAATGGTGCGTGGCGCATGTGAATCAATCAGTGAGGCGTCCAATCTGGCGCAGATTCATGCTGGGCTCAGTTAGGTGCAAGGGGTCATGCAGGAGTGGGATCGATCCACATTTGGTTCAGTGCGTAAAAATTTTGCTAAACTCCGCAAGGGGCTAGAGCATGTATGGGGGCAACTGTGTGGAGCGGGACCATCGCGCAAAGAATGACAGATCATGTCCAAGATATCAGAACTCCTCTCTAGAGAGGAAATTATGGAGAAGCAACGTGCACGCCTCGATTGGCTGAAGGATGGGGATAGAAATACGTCTTTCTTCCAGGTGAAGGCGAGGGAAAGGGCCCAAGGTAACAGAATTATTTCTCTTGTACAGGATGATGGAGTGGTTGTAACGGAGCAGGAGGATTTAGAAAAGGTGGCAGAGGCTTTCTACACCAATCTGTTCACAGCTCAGGATATGCTAGATCCTGGTGGAATTTTACAGCATGTCCCAGTGAAAGTGACAGATGCGATGAACGCCTCGTTAAATCTGCCGTTCAGTGAAAAAGAGGTTGAAAGGGCCTTGTTTATGATGGCGCCTAGCAAAGCCCCAGGACTGGATGGTTTTAATGCCAGATTCTATCAGTACCATTGGGATTTTTTGGGACCAAGTATCACAGCAGTGGTGCTTGACTTTCTCAATTGGGGAGATATGGCTGATGAGATGAATAACACTATATTATGTCTGATTCCGAAGGTGAAAAACCCTCAGGAGATGAAACAGTTCAGGCCAATTTCCTTTTGTAATGTAATTTATAAGATTTGTTCTAAAGTGTTGGCTAATAGGCTACGGCCTTTTCTTGATGAGATTATTTCAGAGGAGCAAAGTGCTTTTGTGCCAGGTGGCTAATCACGGACAATGTACTGATTGCTTATGAGTGCACTCACTATTTGAAGAGGAAGAAAGGAAAAACTGGAGCGTGTGCTATTAAATTAGACATGGCAAAAATTATGACCGTGTTGAATGGAAGTATCTAAGGGGAATTATGCTAAAGCTAGGTTTTCTAGAACATTTTGTTTAGTTGATTATGAAATGTGTGACATCGATGTCATTCTCCGTCAGAGTTAATGGAGCGCTTTCAAATGTGTTCAGACCGACTAGAGGGATTCGACAAGGTGATCCTATATCACCATATCTATTTTTGTTATGTGCAGAAGGTCTTTCTTGCCTTCTAAAGGGGATTGGTCCAGTGCATCTGTCCAGGGGCGTCCATGTTGGCGTCCACTCTCCATGGATTTCGCACCTTCTCTTTGCGGATGATTGCATCATTTTTTCAGAAGCATCGCAGAGAGGGGCCACTCGCCTTCAGGAGATACTTGATGTGTATAGCCAGGGATCAGGTCAGTTGGTTAACCGGGACAAGTCGGCAGTTTTGTTCAGTTCAAATTGCAGTGATGAGATGAAAGAAGTGATCCGGCAAGGACTTCACATTGAAAAAGAAGCACTAGCTGAGAGGTATCTAGGACTGCCTACAGCTGTGGGTCGATCTTCTACTGAAGCCTTTGAATTTTTGCCTGCAAGAATAAGGGGCTTAATTGGGACTTGGATTGGAAGAGAAGCAAGCTGTGTTGGGCGCGAGGTACTGCTGAAATCATTTGCTCAGGCAGTTCCTACTTACTCTATGAATTGTTTTTTTGTTGCCGGTGGAGACATGCAAGAAGATGCGGTCGGTCATTTCCAACTATTGGTGGGGCAGCTCCGCGGACAATCGACACATTCATTGGCAACGATGGGATAAATTGGCAAGGTCCAAAGCTAAAGGAGGTATGGGATTTCATGATCTCAAAATGTTTAATCTTGCAATGCTCGGCAAGCAAGGATGGAGGTTGATGACCAGACCAGATAGCCTATGTACCAAGGTTCTTAAAGGGCGTCATTTCCATGATGGGGATTTTCTGTCTTGCTCTCGGAGAAGGCATGCGAGCCACACATGGCGTGCCATCTTAGCAGGAAGGGAGGTACCAAGGAAAGGTCTGGTCAGAAGAGTATGTGATGGATCAACAACAAGAATTTGGCAGGATAGATGGCTACTAGGCCACTTTGCCGGGCAACCGCTAACACAGGCGGAAGGTCAAACTGTTGAGAGGGTTTCCGATCTAATAACTGTCGGTGGAGCCTGGAATGAGGGCTTTATCAGGGATATTTTCTTCCCTCTTGATGCAAAGGCAATCCTCAAATTACCAGTGAGGGCTGCAGATGAGGATTTTTGGGCATGGGAGAAGGAGAGACGCGGCATTTATTCTGTCAAGTCGGCATACCGGCTACAGGAAGACGTGCGAGATCTGGATGAAGGGAATCAGCTGGAACCAGGAGCTTCGGAGGAAAAACATTGGAAGCTGGTTTGGAAGCTGGATGTTCCACCAAAAGTTAAGGCGTTTTGGTGGCGCGTTCTACATGACTACCTACCGGCAAGGAAGGAGCTGCATCGAAGACACATTGAACCTACTGCCCATTGTGAGACATGTGGAGCAGATGAAGAATCGGTAGGGCATGTCCTACTAGAATGCACTGTGGCAAGAATGTTCTGGGAAGAGGCAAAGAAAATCACTGGAGTGAAGTTACCTTGTCTCCGATCAGGTTCATGGGCGATTGACCTGCTATAGGACAATGTATGCTCACCGAGGGATAGAGCAGTGATAATATGTGGGATGTGGTCACTTTGGATGTTGAGAAATAGGCGGCGCCATGGTGAACCTGGGATGCCGATTCGTCAAGCAATTATGTGGGTGTATGATATGGCGCATGACCTATGGCAACTTCTTCACCCACAAAAAGAGTTTGCAGCAAAGGTAGTGCCCAGATGGAAGCCGCCAGAGGAAGACTGGATCAAATGTAACTCTGATGGTGCCTTCCATTTGGATGGAAGTGGAGCAACAGGAGCTGTTCTACGTGACCACCATGGGGGCTTTCAAGGAGGATCAGCAAGATGGTACGATACCTGTATGGATGCGTTAGCAATGGAAGCGATAGCTTGTAGGGATGGTTTGAATCTCGCGAAGAAACATGGTGCCACGTGAGTGCTACTTGAAACAGATTGTCAAGAGCTTGTGCGCCTGTGGTCGTTGAGAGATGAGCAGCGGTCGTCAATTTCGACGATTCTTAGGGAGATTCAAGAGCTCGGTAACTCTCTAGTTAGTTTCTCGTTATGCTATGCTAGTAGAGCTTGTAACTTGGTACCGCATGTGCTGGCCAAGCAGGTTTCTTGTATGTGTGTGATGGGCGAGTGGCACCAGACCCCGTCATGCGTGCAGCGCTACATTGAGTTGGATTGTAACAATGCTCTTGATCAATGAATGAAATCCCTAGTCTCAAAAAAAAAGACATGTGGTTTCCTTTCCCCCATCTTCCTACGCTAAGAACTGGTGATTGTCGTGAGTTCCCATCAAGCAACACTGGCAGGCCTGTGCCCTCATACAGTTGTGTTAAGAACCTACACAAATTAGAACCCAAGCACGTGAATAAAGAATTGGATCTGGGAAACACACAATTCCACCTGGATAGCAAGGAGTAATTCTGGGCATGCGAATCAAGAACCCTAGCACGCGAGACAAGAGGAAAAGGAAGAGGAGGGTGACACGATTACCAGTGAGAAGGCCACCGGAGGAGAGACCGCTGCGCAGCTGTCACGTTGTAGACACCGTAGCGCCTCCTCCATACAAGTGGTAGCTCCGTCGTCACTTCTATCTCAGACCATGAGCCATAGCATGCACTGCCTCGTGGAATCTTTCCTAGGTCAGGATGAGGGGAAAAGGCCATGGTGGGTTGGGTTACAACCCATAGTGGGTTTAACAGATATGTATTATGAGGAAAATGGATCTTGTAATAAACTATTTGTGATCATGTGATTGAATGACAGCATAGCCATTGGAACTAACATGTTTGACAAGTGTATATTTGAAGGTATTTTGGGTCTCAATAATGATACCCAAATCATGATATCGAGTCATGGATTTGATAAAGACTCAGAACTATTCTATGATATCTAAACCATAAATGAAAACCAGAGAGTAGTTCTAAGGCATCCAAATGGTGTGATTGAGAAGCCCAAATAAGAACCCGTGAAGAAACACAGCAAAACACAAAGACAGAAAACATCGACGATTTGTATTGCAACAATGGATATAGAACCACAACAATCGGTACCAAATGACTTGGCGGAAGATTCAAATCAAGACCACCGACACTCACAGTGGTAAACTTTGTTGACGCACCGCAACAATCGGTGGGCTATGGTGTCAACACTTGAGCACATGAAGCAGCAACACCGACTATTGCGGTGGAGGTACTGCAGTGCTTGCTCAAGACCCCACTGAAATAATGGGTTGTGAGGGAAAAAGATGCAGACAGACTGTTGTGGTGGTCCTTCAATGACACCGCAATAGTCAGTGGTCAACCATGGGAACAGTGTCACTGGCCCAGCTGACTATTAAGGTGGTGCACCTTTTGGACACCGCAATAGTCGGTGGTACACAGAAAGTGTGCAATAGTTAGCTAATGACTAGTTTTTCATGTTGGGGCTATAAATACCACTTTTCAAACAGCCATTTGAATGATGTTGGAGCTTGGAGAAACTAGTGGATGTTGAAGTACATCAAATCAAGTGACCTGTCCACCAAAGTGCTTAAAAGAAGATTTTACAATTAGCAACAAGGTTTATGCTTTGATAAGTGCTAGTTCAGGCTGGTTAGCGCTTCAAGTTTACTGAAGTTTGCATACCTCTTTGCTATTGGTGCTTCCGCGACCAAGTATTGTAAATCCGGGGCTGTAATCTAGCGAGAGACCCTCTAACAAAACTTTGTGGAGTGGACGTCGATGCTTGTGCAAGAGAGAAGCCCTCTTGGCGATACGGCGAAGGCCACCGGCGAGAAGCAAAAACCAACTCGTGTCATGGGTAGTTCCGTTGGCTATCATGGGAGTTGCCCACCATAGAGTATTGATCTAGTGAAGTGGAAATTTCCAAGAAGGAACTCCAATGAGGGTTAGAGGAAGTTAACCAACTTTCCGATACCTCGCGAAAAGTCGGCGTGCCGACAGTTTGTGTTCTCTACCCTTTAAGTTTCCATATTTACTTTGTGCAATTTACATTCTGAATTTATTTTTTCTAGAATTATCTTGTGTAGTTGATAGAATTATAACATAGAGTGCTGTTGATATCAGAATTTGACTCGCTGATGGAGTAAAATATTTACCCTTGATTAATGTTGAAGACAGCAAGGCTATGACCGATCCGATTATGAGACCGAAGCCGATTCTGATTTGGCAAATCCGATTCTGATGAGTCCTGATCGGACACGACAATGAAATGCTGGAGCATTTATGACTACAAGGCAACGCATGTCTAGAAGCTTCTCCAAGGTCTAGATTGGCGGCAGTTTTGTAATACTTTTGGTAGTTTTGGTTTAGGTTTGCTTTAACTAAATTAGAGATATTGTCGTATCCGATAAAGGATTAGTTAGATTTTCAAGGTATAAATATAAACCCTGCGCCATTGTAAAGAATGTTCACACAACTATCAATACAACCAAACTCTCGGTCCTCGTGCCAACAAACCCTTTTCATCGAGTTCTTTAGCAAGCAGGGTTGCATCATTTTGACCTCTAGTTTGCCTATAAACATGACATCTATCGAATTATTCTAGGCTTTAGATTGAGGCATATCGCCCTTCTTCGTTGTTCTAGGCTTTAGATTGAGGCGTATCGCCCTTCTTCGTTCAGATCGCTCACCTTTTATCGTGGCTTATTGTTTTGTCTTATCGGCTTACATCTGTTTAAGATTTATTTGCTTTGTTTATTTAATATACCTTGTAATAGATCTGCTTATCTTATTACTTATATAGTTGATTTAGATTCAATTATTAAGTCCCAAATAGATTAGATTTAAGTGAGTTCTTTAAAGCGTATAGTCCTATCAGATTGAATAGGCTAAATCGGTGCCCTGCTAGCAACGCTGTCTCGGTTAGGTCCGATCCGATTGCTAGTGACATAGTTTATCCAAGCTTTTAGCAATATGTGTAATAAAGAGCATGATTAGATCTAGTTTATCTTCGATTCGGCTTTTATAGTCGATAGTTTATTTTATTACATGTTATATCATCACGAATCGGTCTAAGGCCGATGGTTCATGCTTGTATCAGATTTCTTTTCACGCTGATCCGATTGCCGGAACGAATCGAGGCTTTGGCCGATGAGTTCCTTTGAAATTACTGATTAAATTCTACCTTGTCAATTTCAGGTCAAATTGACTGGCACGCCACGAACCTCAAAATTTTGAACCTGCACTGAAGTTCAAGCAAATCTTCCAGGCCACAGTGTTGTTTTCAGAAAGTCAACACCTGACTTTTTTGGCGTCAACAGGTGCTAAATTCTTTTAAGGTAGAGATATCAATATATAGAATCCAGATAGAAATTAAAATAGATTTTTATATGTGATTGAAACATTGGTTTTTAAGATATCAAATTTGGTCGCACGCATTTCCATGTGCGTCCCCGATCGACCAGGAACTACTATACCAACAAGGCCAAGGCCTAAAGGGTTCAGCCCCCTCCATGTACTAGGTTGAACTTGTATATTTGTGGTTCTCGTTGTCTGTTCATTTCTCGTAACTGTCATACCCCCCAAGGTCATAGGGCACGTTTGGTTTGATGCCTACACTAGCCAAACCAATTTTCTTGGCTTGTCCTAGCATTCAGCTCTCGTTTGCTTTGTGACCAATGATTGGTTTGCCAATTTGTGCCAAGGGAAAATAAATGCATGACGCTTGCGAGTTCCCAATTTGCTCGCCCATGAATTGGTGGCCAAAGCTGGAGTACACGGCAACGTGGCAGCATTTAAGAGGATGCACGTAAATCAAGAATGTTGTAGTAGCTATATTTATGTGCAAATATCTCTCAAAGTACTTATCCAATCTTGAATTCGTTTGTAGATTAATATTTCTAACAATTAAATCTATAAAACAAGATGTCATTTGACTATATTTCGACGCAAAAATATTTAATGACATGTAGACTCCATATGTCATATTACGAGGTTAAATTGATATGGCAAAATTTGGTATGGTTAACATCCAAACATAACATTGCCAACGATTTGGCTCTACCTATAACTTGGTCATGACCAAATTTTGGTTTGGCTAGATGGGACAGAAACCAAACATGCCCATAATCTCCACGGGCCAATAAACAAAAATAGTGCTCTCTCTCTACAAATATCCCTCTCTCTCTAGCTTTTTTGATCACTTTGATATATCTAGGATCTTCAACATCTACCAGCATGAATTCCAAATCAATATAGATACCCAGGCATCTCTTTCTGATCATCTGCAAGAATGATGTGGTGAATACAAAGTTAAAATCCAATAACCGGAACTACTACTGTACAGTACCTCAGTAAGTCTGTCGGTGTGATTAGAGGTTTCAAGAATTGTGCAGAGGGATGTTTTGTACCAGTCCATCTACTGCATGAAGATGCTTATGTGGATAAATAAACAACCATGAAAAAAAACAAATCTAACTTATATAAACATTTCTTGGAATGGAAGATTTCACTACTTCATTTTTCTTCACCCAGCACAATTGCATTCCAGCAAATGTTCTTCGCTGGAACTAGACGATACTTTTTGTGCAACACTAGCCAACAAGCACCTGAATGGCTGGACTGAAAAACTTGCAGTGGTAGAGAGACATCATACTGCTTGTTTAACAAGACACAGACAGGGCTGAGAGAAGTCTGAAACCTCAACGGAAATAAACACAGCAGCAAAGCAGGACCTATACACGCTACAAGACAGTAATAAACTTCTATTGATGTGCTGATCTATGCCCAAGGACCATCTGCGAACCATTAAATTTTAAACGCCTATATGCAAGCCTTGTTGTAGCTAGATAAAGTAAGTAGCCCGCAAGTATATCCCTTACCTCCCTGATCTACACAGCTTATGTTCAAGTCAATCAGATCAAGGGGCATCAAAATATGTTCTGGATGTCATAGAAGGGCAACAGTAGAATCTACAAAAGAAATAAAGGTAGTCTGAAGCAACTTGGCATGGGCTGTTCAGAAAAACTAACAGAACATCTATCAGCTGAACTTGTCTTATCTCAACAAGTAAATGACTTTACCAACCAGAAGACCAATCTTTATGTAACACATTATGAAGATAAGGATCACAAGTTAGTCAAACCATGAACATGGTTTATACTAATTGACTGAAAGCAACATAATGCATCACACATCTGAGTAATGCAACGCACTGTTTTAACTCTGATTAGGTACGAGTGTATGACTAGTATCACCACTTACCATACCAGGAACTCAAAAAATCTGATTAGGCATAAATATCTGGCGCATCTTACCAGACAGTACATGTCCATACCTTCCCGTTCAGAGGTTATTGTCCTAAAAAGAACATCCGTTGCATTAACTACTTATGATAACAAATCTTGTAAAAGATGGGTTGCTGGCAGATAGATTTCTATAGAAGGCACATGCCCATTCGCTGAGGTATTGTCAAACATGTCTTCACCTTTTTCAACTCTCCTAGCTCTAAACATTTCAGAAATCATGAAATTCAGAGTTACGATATCAATCGTACCTCATTCTTATTTGACTCAATTTCTGGAATAATGCAATTGCTTCCTCAGACCAATTATTTTACAAAGTCCACTAAGAACTGTACTGTATGTTGCAATGCTCACTGGTATTCTAACTACTATCAACTTCATATTCATTTAACGCAATTCTCAAACTCAGTCCATCATTGATCCATCTAATCTACAATATACATTAAGTACACCACAAGCAACAACTTCAGGTTCAAGGCCAGCTGACTCCATAGCATCAATTACTCTCAGTACTTCCTCCATCTTGCCAACAAATCAATATCTATCCAGCAGATGCAGATCACCAAATTCACCTAAATAATTCAACATAGGATGGTATCTGTTAAAAATACTTCCACATGAAGTGAACTAGCAGTTTAAAGTTTTGACAACAACTCAACATCACCTATATCCTCTCCAAGGTCCCGTGCGCATCATCCTAGCATGCTTCAACATATTGCAAACATGCATTCATTACCCTATAGGCAACAAGATCCTTTGGTCTCCTACTCTCCTTATAGTACAGCGATTATAAGGTATCAGCATTAACAGTATCCTATCTGTTAAAAGAAACCTTAAATGTCCTATAGCTCTGTCCTTGCATAAACAAGTTCATTAAACCAACAGATATAGGACCTCTAGATATTAAGAAGATCACCAAGAACTCCTGTCTAGGATACATCCACATGAAACCCAACTAACTGTTCCATTTTTAGTAAACATCATATATATCCAGGGTCCATGGTGCATAATTCGCGCATGCAGTGAACAGATTGCAAATATATCCACTATATGCATCATTTGCAAAAGCACGTGTATAACTTCGCACCCAGAAGTTATCTGATATCTCAACATATCCATTAAATGAACCTAGTTGTGTTAAACA
>CM014276.1:30599837-30652400 GCA_004135705.1 Alloteropsis semialata | reverse complement strand
GGGATGCACAGGTCCACGGCGCACTTGAGCGCCATGGACTTGACGTAACCGAGCAGGTGGTTTTGGAGCTCGGAAAGAGCCACGAGCAGGTCCTGCGGGCTCACTTCGGCCAGGAGTTTAAGCGTCATGCTGCGAGTTTTTACTTCACTAGGAATAATTAAAGCTAGATTGTATACTCCGAGGGCCAGTTTAGTGGTTCATGCCTACGCCTTTTTATAGAGAATCGAATGACGATTCAACCGTAGCATTCACACTGCCGTAGAATTTCCGAGTGCAGGGAGATGTGTGCATTGTTCTTCGACCATACACCAGTAGAGAATAAAGTATTCGTGCAAGCGCAAGAAACACATTAGTATTAGTTGTCACTAGGTTCGGTATTAGTATCGGACCCAACTGTTAGCTCCGGTATTGACATTTTAATAAAGATGGAGATTTCATCCGGTACTAAAAATAGCATATTAGTACCAAGTGGAGAATTCATCGGATGCTGATTTGTCTTGAAAGCATTAGGCCCCGTTTGCCACAGCTCCTTGCGACTTCAGCTTCTTGCTACAGTGCGCAAGAAGCTAGTGAAGCCAAAAATAGTGGCTTCACCTAGCTCTGTGAGGGGGGGGGAGAGGAGAGAGAAAAACAGCTCCAGTGAACAGTAGCGTGAATAGTGTACTGTCAAGAGGAGCTGAAACTGGTTGAAACTGTGCCAAACGGGGCCTTAATATCAGGTTATAACTCTGTCCGTACTGATATTAGAATGAATGGGAGCTGAACACGATAAGGTATGGTGGAACAGTATGGAAATGAGAGGAGAAAAAAATATCAATGAGAAAACAGTCTTATTGTCCTTAACGTATCGCTGGCCCATCGTTCCAGTAAAAGGTACGATGTTTTGGACATCGACAGATATTAGAATGAATGGGAGCTGAACACGATAGCGTATATGGTGGAACAGTATGGAAATGAGAGGAGAAAAAAATGTCAATAAGAAAATAGTCCTTTTCTTCTTAATAACATCGACAGATTGGGACGCCATACTCGTCATGATTTGACCCTTGCCATTTACTACTTGCTAACTACTACCTACATGCAGGGTGCTAATCAAGAACATCATCAAGACGTCAAATATTAGGACAGATCGATAGGACAGGAGTCACATGACAGGATTCATTTTGTTGAGGTCTTTGAGCTACATGTAGTGACTGGTCTCGACTGATCCTCATCATGATTTAACTCTTGCCATTTACTACTTGCTAACTTAACCTAGCCATCCTCGTCATGATTTTACCCTTGCCACTTTCTACTTGCTAACTACTAACTACATGCAGGGTGCTAATTAAGAACATCATCAAAACGTCAAATATTAGGACAGATTGATAGGACAGGAGTCACATGACAGGATTCATTTTATTGAGGTCTTTGAGCTACACGTAGTGACTGGTCTCGACTGATCCTCACTACTACAGAAAGTTTCAGTAGGGGCGGCTCGTAAGTCTCTGTAGGGGCGGTTTTACGAGCCGCCCTTAATCAACCGTTCTTACAGTGGAACCACAGTAGGGGCGGCTGGTGATGCAACCGCCCCTACTGTATGAGCCGCCCCTACAGTGAATTCCAGGAAATCGGGTTTTCAAAATTCAAAAAAACCGAAAATAATAGCAAAAAAAATTTATTTCAATGTGGGAAGGACTCCAACCATCCAAGCCATCAAGTCGCAAGTCGCGCCATTTTTCGCCGTGGCGGTGGATGGCGTCGGGGATGCACAGGTCTACGGCGCACTTGAGCGCCATGGACTTGACGTAACCGAGCAGGTGGTTTTGGAGCTCGGAAAGAGCCACGAGCAGGTCCTGCGGGCTCACTTCGGCCAGGAGTTTAAGCGTCATGCTGCGAGTTTTTACTTCACTAGGAATAATTAAAGCTAGATTGTATACTCCGAGGGCCAGTTTAGTGGTTCATGCCTACGCCTTTTTATAGAGAATCGAATGACGATTCAACCGTAGCATTCACACTGCCGTAGAATTTCCGAGTGCAGGGAGATGTGTGCATTGTTCTTCGACCATACACCAGTAGAGAATAAAGTATTCGTGCAAGCGCAAGAAACACATTAGTATTAGTTGTCACTAGATTCGGTATTAGTATTAGTTGTCACTAGGTTCGGTATTCGTGCAAGTCGCGCCATTTTTCGCGGAAAATTCGCGCGCTACGCGGTCGGCGGGATTCGAACCCGCGACCTCTCTCTCGCGCGTGACCTTCTCTACCACTGCACCACACTCTCATCTGTGACTAGATATTGTTTTGATTCCTACCGTATTATACTAAACTGAGTGTAAATTACTTGTTTGAGGCCCTAAATGATTTCAAATTAAAAACTTGTCAACTACAAAGTTTTATAACTTTTTGAAATCTACAAGTTTTATTTTGGTAGTTTCTCCATCCGAGGTCATTTACAAAATTTGAATTTCAAATTTGAGAACATTCACACTTAATTTTCGTTGACTATATGATTTCAAACGAAAAAGTGGACAACTACAAAGTTTCATAACTTTTCGAGCTCTACAGTTCTTATTTAGGAAGTTTTTCCATCCGAGGTCGTTTGAAAAATTCAAATTTCAAAATTTAGACATTCAAACCCACATTTTGAGGCATCAAATAAAGTCAATTCAAAAGTGGTCAACAACAAAGATTCATAACTTTTCGAGATCTACAATTCTTATTTAGGAAGTTTTTCCATCCGAGGTCATTTTAAAAAATGTATTTTCTAGTGTTTCATTTCAAAATTCGGCAAAACACTGTAGGAGCGCCTCAATATAGAGCCGCCCCTACTGTGAACCACAGTAGGGGCGGCTGGTGATTGAACCGCCCCTACTAATCCTGTACAACAGTAAGGGCGGTTCGTAACTCCAGCCGCCCCTACTGTTAATTCTGTAGGGGCGGCTGGTCAGCTCCTGGGGCTGTTCCATCGCTGTAAGAACGGTTCGCCCCCGAACCGCCCCTGTTGCAAAAAGGAGGCGTTCTTACAGTTTGTTTTTGTAGTAGTGCCTCATCATGATTTGACTCTTGCCATTTACTACTTGCTAACTTAACCGCTAGCTAACTATTTGCAGGCTGCTAAAGCCAGTCTCAGTGCACAATTTCATTGCACTGTTATCTGGACTACAATCGCCCACGTATATCCACCTTACAACTGTGAGCACAGTAGGATACTAGCATGATTGTTCAAGGCGGCTACTACAATAGATTTATTCTCTATGGTTAAGCCTGATTGATTGGCTTACTCCTCCGGTCATCAAATAATCATCGTTTTAGACAGCAACAATGGTCACCAATGTGTATGATACTTCCTCCGTATTGAAATATTTGTTGCCATTAACTTTTTATCACAATTTTGACCGTTTGTGTTATTGAAAATATTATATGTGTATCATTTATAATGTTTGTGATTTGCTTTATCCTTTATCATTATATGTACTTTAAATGTGACTTATCTTTTTTCACATTTGCATAAAATTTTTGAATAAGACAAAAGATTAAATATTTTAAAAAAGTCAATAGTGACAAATACATCGATATGGAATGTAGTACTTGCTAGTAGCAGGGTAGAGTCATTAGAATGAATGGGAGCTGAACACGGCAAGGTATGGTGGAACAGTATGGAAATGAGAGGAGAAAAAAAATGTAAATGAGAAAATAGTCTTCTTGTCCTTAACGTATCGCTGGCCCATCGTTCCAGTAAAAGGTACGATGTTTTGGATATCGACAGATATTAGAATGAATGGGAACTGAACACGATAGGGTATATGGTGGAATAGTATGGAAAATGAGAGGAGAAAAAAATGTCAATAAGAAAATAGTCCTATTGTTCTTAATAACATCGACAGATTGGGACGCCATCCTCGTCATGATTTGACCCTTGCCATTTACTACTTGCTAACTACTAACTACATGCAGGGTGCTAATGAAGAACATCATCAAGACGTCAAATATTAGGACAGATCGATAGGACCAGAGTTTGCTTTCACGTCTTCAATGGAGAAGCCCTAATCCCGGTATAAGTTGAGCCCATCTCATCAAGCATTCATGCCCTGTACAATCCAAACTGAACAACACTCCCATCGGCCATGAAGATAGCTAAGGCCGGAACGCATGCGAGCCGGAGAATGGAGCACGGGGAAGGCCCTGCCGCCGTGCTCGCCATTGGCACGGCGAACCCGTCGGGTGCCATCGTACCACAGGACGAGTTTGCCAACCAGTTCTTCCGTGTAACCAAGAGCGACCACCTTACTCACCTCAAAGAAAAGCTAAAGAGGATATGTAAGTATATGCACGCATATACTACCTTCATTTTCATCACCAAATTCCTAGATGCTTCGTGCCACAACTTTCATTTGCTAATAAATCCATGTGTTTTAACTCACGAGAGTAGTAGTTGAAATGGACCTTAACCGCTCAATATGTTGCCACGCGTCGCCTTCCAGCAAATTCTTGTAATATAGTACTATAAATAAACAAAGAATCCTACTTAGGTGGTGTTTGGATCCATTTGCCATGGGCAAAAGTTTAGGGGCTAAATTTTAGCTCTGTTTGGCTGTTTGGATCTAGGGGCTAAAAGTGCAGATTTTAATGACACAATGACTAATTTGCCCCTCATAATGAGAGCATGTAGTGGGGGATCAGGGGTAAAAGATGTCCAACAACCGTCCCAAGGTACTTTTAGCCCTGTTTTGGCCCTCATGAGGGGCTAAAGTTTTTAGTCCATTCTTTAGCCATTTGCCCTACATGTTTGGATCCCATTGGCAAAAAAAAAAAAGCTAAAAGTGCAGAACTAAACTTTAGCCCCTAGATCCAAACAGGGCTTTAATTGCATTTTATGCCAACAAGC
This sequence comes from Alloteropsis semialata, assembly GCA_004135705.1. Lineage (NCBI taxonomy): Eukaryota > Viridiplantae > Streptophyta > Magnoliopsida > Poales > Poaceae > Alloteropsis > Alloteropsis semialata. The sequence goes on along the minus strand of CM014276.1, from coordinate 30,647,533 downwards.
TGTTTACTGTGATCCCCATATATTTGAATATGTGTCAATAAGAGTATAAACTGTTCAAGTTGGCATACATCAAATTACAGCGTGAAAAGGCCGGCACATAGCTTAACTGCACCTATTTTGCTTTGATCTAATAAGTAAATTTAGCTCTCACGGTTATTTCAAAACCAACTGATATAAGTTATATGAAATGGCTCAGAGCTAGGAATTGAAACCATCGGACATAAACCATGTGGTTGAAGCCACCTGAAATAGAGGCTTTTATTATTTAGACAGTTACCAAGAATCCAAACAAAAATCGTGAGACAGATAACTAACTCGGAAAGTTCAAATAACAATAAGGGGGACAACCTGAGTTATCTCATATGGTTCTAAATTAATATTGTAGATAGTTCCAAAGAAAAAATAGGGGATAATGTTATCATAATTAATATTTTGACGAAAATACTTTTAAAGTGTTTTGAATTGAAACAATTTTTAAACTAAAAGTAGGTATTTTATGGTTTGGACCTATACTATTTTAACATGGATGATAGTGATCTATATAGTATTGTTAAATGATAATATAGAGATTAGGTGGAGTAAACTCTAATTAGTAAGAACATAATAAAATGGTGAGATATAACGTGGTTAAGTAGGTCTAACTTTAGGATGATCGTAATGATTTTAATAATGAAATGGTTATGTAGTGTTAACCATAATGATAGTAATAAATATAGTGATTATACTTCAGGTAAAGGATCAAACTAGCTAACTGCAGCAATTACATAGTGAAATGATTATATATGCAAGACTTAAGATAGTTTAGGTTCAAATCAGAAATAAGTTTGCATCTGCTTAGTTACACACTTCCTCGGTCCTAAAATGCAAGTATTTTTATTTTTTCCTAGATCAAACTATCTTCAGCTTAACAAAGCTTACAGAAAATGATAACAACTTAGATATTAATACTCTTCCACATAAACTTGGTCACACATAATAATGTAACTTTTTTTTAAAAAAAAAGACCAATACAGACACAGACACTCACACGTACGCATACTCACCCCTATGAATACACGCATGCAAACCCTACCACTATGAGCACCTCCGAGAGACTGGACTGGCTATTTTGATCTTGATATTGACAAAGTCACCACAGATGCCTCGCTATCACGGGCACATCGTCTACCACTGAAAGAATAGCGCCGGTTAAATCCTGAAATAAATCCAAAAAAATACGACACCCATGCTGAGTCAGAGACTCGAACCCGGGTGGGCAGGTTCGACCACAAGGAACCTAACCAACTAAGCTACCCTTGCTTCACACACGTAATAATGTAATTTGACTTAGAATAAAAATATAAATGCATATATTTTAGTACGGAGTATTTGAATATAAATCAATGCATTCATATGGAGTATATAAGAATTGTAGAGCTCGATATTTGCAATTATTTTTTGTGAAAAAAATCATTTGAAGCCAATTGGATGACAAAATGTGCATGCGGGATGTAATCAAAATGGCTGGCGTTTCAGGCCATAAAACAGGCATCGAGAAGCGGCACTTCCACATGACCGAAGAAATACTCTGTGCCCACCCGGAGTTCATCGACAGAGAGCTGCCGTCCCTTGATGCTCGCATCGACATCGTCGCCACCGAAGTCCCCAAGCTCGCCGAGTCCGCGGCGGCAAAGGCCATCGCCGAGTGGGGTCGCCCGGCCACCGACATCACCCACCTCGTCTTCAGCACCTACTCCGGCTGCCGCGCCCCGAGCGCCGACCTCCAGCTGGCCTCGCTCCTCGGCCTCCGCCCCACGGTCTGCCGCACCATACTCAGCCTCCACGGCTGCTACGGCGGCGGCCGCGCGCTGCACCTCGCCAAGGAGCTCGCCGAGAACAACCGCGGGGCGCGCGTCCTCGTGGCCTGCTCCGAGATCACCCTCGTCTGCTTCGGCGGGCCCGACGGGAGCAACCTCGTCGGCCACGCGCTGTTCGGGGACGGCGCCGGCGCGGCCGTCGTCGGCGCCGGCCCGTTCGCCGCCGGCGAGCGCCCGCTGTTCGAGATGGTCGCCGCCACGCAGACGACGATACCGGGGACGGAGCACGCGCTGGGCATGCAGGTCGCCGGAGGCGGCATCGACTTCCACCTCGCCATCCAGGTGCCGATGCTGCTGGGGCAGAACGTCGAGCGGTGCTTGCTCGACGCCTTCAGGTCGGCGCTCGGGGAGGACGCCGCCGAAGACGTGACGTGGAACGACCTCTTCTGGGCGGTGCACCCCGGTGGGCGTCCGATCTTGGATAATATAGAGGCGGTGCTCAAGCTGGAGCCTGGGAAGCTGGCGGCGAGCCGGAACGTGCTGCGCGAGTACGGGAACATGAGTGGCGCGACCATAGTCTTCGTGCTGGACGAGCTACGCCGGCGTAGGGAGGAGGAAGGCGACCATGACGACCAGCTGCCGGAGTGGGGGGTGCTGTTGGCTTTCGGACCGGGGATCACGATCGAAACAATGGTGCTGCACACCCCCACGCGGTTTCAAGGGAAATTGGCAGGTTAATTATATATGTTAAATTTATTTTCATGATCTTGTTGCGAAAACGTGCTAGTAATTTGCATCATGTTGGCTCGAGAACAGCTCCTATTACCCGTGTGCCCGTGTGTGTATGTGTGTATGATTTAATACTCTCCAAATAATTATGTGTATCGTGTGCGTTTTCAGTTCCAGTGTTTCAAATAAATTAAATTTAAATTCATCTGTGTGATGGAACTATTATCAGCATCTCTATGTTTGTTTAGGAGCTTATTTTCAATGTGAAGTTTCTTGATTTGTAAGGAAAAACCATGCAGTCGGGTGCAGACTTCAGTGCACTGCGAAACGTTTGTTTCGTGAAATTCTTGTAATGACCCAACGTGAACTGTCTTTTGGCCTTGTTTTGAATAGATTGTAGACTGAATTAATATAAGAGGAAGTGATCAAATGCTTGCAAAATAAATATTTGGAAAATAGAAAATTTGTTCATTTGAGGCAGGATTCTATAAATCCAGCCTCATTCACTCATTCTGAACTCTAAAGGTATCACTTGGAGGCTGAAAACTTTTTTTAGCCCCTACATTTTTTCATTCACGTCTTAGTTTATTCAAAGTCCTATAAAACAAGTTAACCGTTTAAGATGTGAATGATGTTATCTCAAATTGGTATGTTTCAAATGACTATGTTCCAACTGCAATTGCTATTTTTTTTTCAAACGGCTACACGTCCACCACAGCACAGCACAAGTCAAATATTAGCCGTCGACCAAGGCTAACGACTCAGATCCATCTTTTCCGCCTACACACGGTGGGTGTCGAAATTCTGATTTGATTCGTGAGCAGTGAGCACAGGCAGCATCACCGGCGACGAGCCGCCGTACCTCCCACGCGCCACCCCTAACCTCCAATCCAACAACCTCACCGGCCGCGCGGCTCCTCCTCGCGCAGTCGCGCTCAGTCCCCGCCGCGCGACGGCAGCTACATATTCTCGTCCCTACTGGTTTGGGGCTGGCTTGGGGCAGTAGGGGCACAGCGCTCGACGTTCATGGCCACTGCCGCCAGCTGCTTCGTGGACAGCTCCTTCGCTACCACACCGCGCTCCCCTCGCAGCCTTGGCCGCCACCACGGAGAGCGCTTAGCCGGGAGGACGCGCACCACCTGTTCGACGAAATGCTGAGGTAAGGCGCCGCCGTCCCGGTGCGCGCGCTGAACCATTTCCTTGCTGCGCTCGCTGGTGCGCCGCCCTCGGCGGCGTGCGGCCCCGCCGTTGCCGTCGCCGTCTTCAACCGCGTTCCCCGAGGCGCGGGCCCACGGGTGGCGCCGTCGCCCACGGCCGCCACCTATTCCATCCTCATGGGCTGCTGCCGCCGCGTGAGGCGCCCGGACCTCTGGCTGTCGCCTTCCTTTCCAGGATCCTTCGTACGGGCGTCGGCGTCACTGTTATCACCTCCAGCAACCTCATCAATAGCCTCTGCCACGCAAGGAGGACTACATTGGGCTGTTGTTGTGTCTCTGAACCCTGCCTACGTTGGGTGCTGACTGCTGAGTAACGAATAAGAGTTATCAAAGCAGACAATATTCAATATACTATGAAACTATGAATTTGAAAGGAACTGACTGCATGGCATGGTATAAGGAACTGACTGCATGCCATGGTATTCTTAGTTATTAATTAATATGCTAATCTCTATGCAGGCCCAGGGTCTAATCACGATGAATGGTGTCATGTGTGCCAACGCCATCTTTGCCTGCTTTCTGTTTCTTGTGTCTTTCATGATGGAGGCCCCACATGACATCTTCACTCACATGCTATTCTTCTTCCCAGGTGTGGTATACTTTCTGGCTGGTACACCTGGAAGTTTCTAATTCCATTGGGCATGTGTTAAGTTCTCAAGATGTCCTGACCGCAAGCATGTCAGATAGTGCTGGACACTGGTGGTCAGTGCTGGTAATGCAGTCAGTAATTCTGAAGCTTAAGATGAGTCATGTAAGACCACTACAGTTCAAACTGAATAATGTCTCCCAAATCAGGTAAACCATTGTATTTGACTATTTTCCAAGAGGTAGTTTGTTGTTGGAAAAAACTGCAAACTTCACAACCTGCTCCCACTTGAATTTAAAAGCTTATGTGTGAATGTTGTTTCTTTCATTCTGTCTCATGCAAAAGCTGAAGTGTTGGGTCTGTAGGAGATAAGAACAGGCAAACTATGTCATAATGTACATTTGGTAAATCTTATCGTCTATATTGGATATTTCATTATCAAATGGCAAAGGTTGTCATGATTCATGAGTGACACATTTCTCGATCCATGTCTTCATAATGTTACAGAAAAATAGGATTGCCCATAGTTAAATGCTTGCAATTTTAGAAGCTAGCAACATTGGAAGGGAACCCAATTTTTCACCAAACCTGGTTCTAATGCCTCTCTCAACAGTAGTGGTTTTATTTTTTTCTTTTTTTTTTGCTCTTGAAATTATACTGGTTTCTTGGGCTCAGGCTACATACTATGGTAAATGTACTTGAACTATGTCTTTGATCACCTAAAATTTAGTTGCCTGTGTTTTAGTTAGTAATGTATTGTCGCTTCATGGCGATTAAGCCTGTTTTGTGCTATTCCCAAGAGATGCGTTTTAGTTAGGTTCCTGTCCAAGTATTTTCAACAAATGTCTATGCTAATCGCTTGTTAGTTACCTGTTGCAGCTAGGCTAACAGGTAGGAGTAGTACTCAACTTTTTGTTCAGGCCACTTTTTTTTGTTTATTTGGCGTTCCATTCGTGCGGTGGAAACATGCATAAAATTAATTTCATCCATATCAAAACACTATGGCAAATCCTTTTGCAGCTTCGGAAGCAGAATAAGTAATTCAAACAAAAATAAATAATATTAGACACAACACCAAATACGTATTCATGAAGCGTATCCAACGGTGTAGATTCATCCCCACCGGACCTCTAGCCTCCTCTGCCCCTCACAGTCCTNAAAAAAGCACAGTCCTCCAGTCCCAGACCCCTCAACGGATCCGGGGCCGCTCGCCGGCGGCGAGGTCCACCGGAGTCCCTGCGCTGTGCCCCATCTCTTCGACGGAGGTGCGCTTCTCCTCCTCCCACGCTGTCCAATCGGGTCCCACGGATTCCTTTTCATTGCGGCTGCTGAGGGCATTATTAGCCGCCAACCATGGCAGCCCGTGGCGGCGGCGAGCCGGTTTCCCCCAAGATTATTGGCTGAGCGTCACGTGTGACGCCACTTGAGCGCGTTCCGCATCGTCAGCACGCTCAACCTCCTGGAAGGCGAGACGGAACACGGGCGTGCTGAGCTCCGCTAGTGCCAGCCCGTGTTCCAGCAATGTCCCGCGCCTGCCTCTCCTCCATCTTCAACGGCACCGCAACTTGCTCCTCCAAGGCGCCTTCACTACCGTCGCGCGCGCCCGGTGCTGCCTTGTTGGCTGCCGGCACAGAGCGCGTGCGCGCTGGGACGCTCAGCTGGGACGACGCGCACGACCTGTTCGACGAATTGCTGAGCCAAGGCGCCCCCTTCCCAGAGCGCCCGCTGAACAAATTTCTTGCCGCACTCACCCGTGCGCCGCCCTCAGCTGCCTGCAGAGATGGCCCCAGCCTCGCCCTCGCCATGTTCAACCGCATGTGCCTAGGCGCTGGCCCATGGGTGGTGCCACACTCGATCTGCACCTATTCCATCCTGATGGACTGCTGCAGCCGCGCATGCCGCCCAGACTTGACACTTGCCTTCTTAGGCCGCCTCCTCAGGTTGGGGCTGCGGTTGAATGCCATCGCCTTCAACAACCTCCTCAAGGGGCTCTGCCAGGCTAAGCATACAAAGAAAGCTCTCGGCATGCTGCACCATCAGATACCGGAACTAGAAGGTGCACCTGATGTCTACTCCTACAATGTAGTCATCAGCGGCCTTTTTAAAGAAGGTGAAGTTGAAAATGCATGCAATCTTTTCCACGAGATGGTCAAGTTGGGAGTCCCACCTAATGTGGTGACTTACACCACGGTTATTGACGCACTATGCAAGGCCAGAGCAATGGACAAGGCAGAGGTGGTCCTTCGACAGATGGTTGATGAAGGTGTTCAGCCCAACAACTGGACTTATGGTATCCTGATCCGAGGATACTCCACATTGGGCCAGTGGAAGAAGGGGGCTAGGTTATGCAAAGAAATGACAACTCTAGGCCTTCGACCAAATGTTGTCATGTTAAACTCATTCGTGGATTCCCTCTGCAAACATGGAAGGATCAAGGATGCTAGAAATATTTTTGATTCCATGGCTATGAAAGGCCAAAAGCCTGATGCTGCGTCCTACTCTATTATGCTTCATGGGTATGCCACAGAAGGATGTTTTGATGAAATGACCGATCTCTTCAATTCAATAGTACGAAACGGTATTGTTCCTAACCACAATGTTTTCAACATAATGATCAGAGGATATACTGCACGTGGGATGATGGATAATGCTATTCTTATGTTTGAAGAAATGCGGCAGCAAGGAGTGAACCCGGATGTGGTCAGCTATGCAACGATAATGGATGCACTTTGCAAAATGGGTAGGCTAGATGATGCCATGGACAAATTTAATCAGATGATTAGTCAGGGAGTTTCACCAAATATAGCTGTTTACCGATGCCTGGTTCTGGGTTCTTGCTCTCATGGTGACATTTGGAAAGCTAAGGAATTGATTTCTGAAGCAATTACTAAAGGTGTGTGTTCTGGCAATGTGTTCTTCTATCCCATAATAAACAACCTGTCCAACGAAGGAAGGGTAACCGAGGCACAAGATATTTTTGACTTCCTTATAGGTATAGGTCAGCGGCCTGATGTTATTATGTACCGCTCACTGATTGATGGATATTGCCTTGTTGGCCGTATGGAAGAAGCATTGAGAGTATTTGATGCTATGGAGTCAGCTGGCCTCAAACCTAGTGCTGTTGTTTACGGTATGCTTCTTAATGGCTATTGTAAAACCGGAAGGATCGACGATGCATTGAGCCTTTTCAGGGAAATGTCACTCAACAGGTTTAAGCCCACAACATTTATGTACAACATCATACTTGATGGGTTATTTCGCGTTGGGAGAACAGTTGCTGCAAAGGAGAAACTCCATACAATGATTCAAAGTGGCATAAAAGTGCGCATGGACACATACAATATAGTTCTTAGTGGACTTTGTAGAAATAATTACACTGATGAAGCAATCGAGCTGTTTAAGAAGTTACGAGCTATGACAGTGAAGATTGATATTGTAACTCTTAATATTATGATTTCTGTAATGTTTAGAACTAGGAGAGTGGAAGAAGCTAAGGATCTGTTTGCTACCATCTCAACCCATGGTCTGGTGCCTTCCATTGTGACTTACAACTTAATGATGACAAATTTCATAAAAGAGGGATTGCTGACAGAGGCTGATGATATCTTTTCAGCAATGGAGAAGTCTAGCTGTGCTCCTGACTCCAAACTACTAAATCATGTGGTCAGGGTGTTATTGGAGAAAGGTGAAATAATAAGGGCTGGACATTATCTTTCTAAAATTGACGAGAAGAATTTTGCACTTGAAGCTTCAACCATTGAATTGCTCATGTCTCGCTTCTCAACAAAAGAGACATGCCAGAAATACATCAAGTTGCTCCCTGAAAAGTTCCAATTTATCCCGGAAGCCAGCCACACTTGATAAACTGTATGTGGCCTTAAATCCCCATAACACTCTTTTGAGTTTATTTTAGTCACAAGGAATTTTATCCACTCACAATGACTAGGTCTCTAGTCCCCCTGTTTTGGTCATTTTCTGTTTAAATCTCAAGAATGTTTAGTATTAAAATGTCTCTTACTGTAGGATATTGACTTACATGTTTAACACAACTAGGTTCATTTAATGGATATGTTGAGATATCAGATAACTTCTGGGTGCGAAGTTATACACGTGCTTTTGCAAATGATGCATATAGTGGATATATTTGCAATCTGTTCACTGCATGCGCGAATTATGCACCATGGACCCTGGATATATATGATGTTTACTAAAAATGGAACAGTTAGTTGGGTTTCATGTGGATGTATCCTAGACAGGAGTTCTTGGTGATCTGCTTAATATCTAGAGGTCCTATATCTGTTGGTTTAATGAACTTGTTTATGCAAGGACATTTAAGGTTTCTTTTAACAGATAGGATACTGTTAATGCTGATACCTTATAATCGCTGTACTATAAGGAGAGTAGGAGACCAAAGGATCTTGTTGCCTATAGGGTAATGAATGCATGTTTGCAATATGTTGAAGCATGCTAGGATGATGCGCACGGGACCTTGGAGAGGATATAGGTGATGTTGAGTTGTTGTCAAAACTTTAAACTGCTAGTTCACTTCATGTGGAAGTATTTTTAACAGATACCATCCTATGTTGAATTATTTAGGTGAATTTGGTGATCTGCATCTGCTGGATAGATATTGATTTGTTGGCAAGATGGAGGAAGTACTGAGAGTAATTGATGCTATGGAGTCAGCTGGCCTTGAACCTGAAGTTGTTGCTTGTGGTGTACTTAATGTATATTGTAGATTAGATGGATCAATGATGGACTGAGTTTGAGAATTGCGTTAAATGAATATGAAGTTGATAGTAGTTAGAATACCAGTGAGCATTGCAACATACAGTACAGTTCTTAGTGGACTTTGTAAAATAATTGGTCTGAGGAGAGTTGAAAAAGGTAAAGACATGTTTGACAATACCTCAGCGAATGGGCATGTGCCTTCTATAGAAATCTATCTCCGAGCAACCCATCTTTTACAAGATTTGTTATCATAAGTAGTTAATGCAACGGATGTTCTTTTTAGGACAATAACCTCTGAACGGGAAGGTATGGACATGTACTGTCTGGTAAGATGCGCCAGATATTTATGCCTAATCAGATTTTTTGAGTTCCTGGTATGGTAAGTGGTGATACTAGTCATACACTCGTACCTAATCAGAGTTAAAACAGTGCGTTGCATTGCTGGGCTGGTCCTTCCATTACGCAGGAGTAGTATGATGTCTCTCTACCACTGCAAGTTTTTCAGTCCAGCCATTCAGGTGCTTGTTGGCTAGTGTTGCACAAAAAGTATCATCTAGTTCCAGCGAAGACATTTGCTGGAATGCAATTGTGCTGGGTGAAGAAAAATGAAGTAGTGAAATCTTTCATTCAAGAAAAGTTTATGTAAGTTAGCTTTGGTTTTTTCATGGTTGTTTATATTTACCCACTTAAGCATCTTCATGCAGTAGATGGACTGGTACAATACATCCCTCTGCACAATTCCTGAAACCTCTAATCATACCGGCGGACTTTATTATTGTTGATAATAATTCTTTTTTAATTATCACCACCATTGATTTAAAAAATAATTTTTATAACCATATTTTCTGCACATAGCAGATCATGCGGCTAAAGGAAGGACTCGTCGTGTTGCGGACGCTTTCTTGGGCATTAGTTGTGGGCGTACTCGGCTCAAGAAGAAGGCCCAGCCGTCATTATCTAGTGGCTAGAGGTCCTGATAGTTCTAGTCAGTTAGGCTTTTGGTTAGAGTTTATTAGAAGATAAACATTCAGTATTTCTAGGAGGACATTTGTTAAGCCGGCTACTTAAAGAGCTCGGCAGATTTGTTTGAGGGATTAGGCAATAGAAGAGATCTTAACAGCTCAGAGCCTCCTAGGGAGGGCGAGTTGCAGATTACCCATTTGCCAATATATCTGCTATATCATCTGGTATCAGCCTACCTCCATCCTGCGCCTGATTTCCATCGCCCCCCGCCCTGCTTTTCCGCTGCTCCACCGTGCCGCGCCCCGTTGCCTCGTCGTTTTTTCCCGTCCCTGCTGTCCGTTGCCACACCGGCCGCCATGGGAGACGGTGTCACCGCCACCGCCTTCAAGGATCCATGGACAAGCTCTTCGCCGAACTCACCTCCGTCAAAGATGAACTCTTCACTCTCAAAGGCGACCAGAGCCGCCTTACGGTGGCTATCAATCGCCTGCAGTCCGACAAGCACAAGGAGGATCCGTCCGGCGAGAAGTCAGCCAAGGACGACCCCCCTGCCGCCGCCGCCACCGCCCCTCACCATGCACAAATTGCGCTTCCCCAAGTACGACGGCGGCGAGGATCCCATCGGCTGGCTCCACAAATGCGAGCAATTCTTCTGCTCGCAGTGGACGCCGGAGGATGAGAAGGTTTGGACCGCCACGTTCTACATGGAAGGACCAGCCCAGCAATGGTACTACCACCTGGAGCGCAATCGCGGCGTGCCCACCTGGCCGTAGTTTGTCGACTTCGTCAACCGGCGCTTTAGGCCGCCCGTGCGCAGCGACCCCTTGGGTGAGCTCACCCATCCGCGCCGCACAGGTATGGTGGCGGATTACCAGGATGCCTTCCTGAAGCTCCTCGCCCGCTACGAAGACGTCACCAAGCGCCAGCAGGTGGACATCTTCACCGCCGGCCTCCGCAATCCCCTGCGCACCGATGTGGAGATGCAGAGGCCCGAGTCCCTGGAGGACGCTATGGGTCTGGCGCGTTCCTTTGAGCGGCACTTACAGATCGAAGACGAAGACGCCGACGCCGTCACGCCTCCGCCGCATGCTCCTCCACGCGCGGCGGCCCCCTCTGCTCGGTCGGGCCCTGCGCCTGCGTCGTACTCCTCGCCACGGACTCCCAGCGCCCCTCCACATCGTCTGCCTCTACAGACGCCCAGCGCACCTGGCCACCCTACGCCCCGGCCGGGCGCCCGCTTCACGCACCTCACGCCTCAGGAGATGGCGCGGCGCTTGCTCGACGGCCTCTGCTTCAACTGCCCGAAGAAATTCAGCCCCGGCCACATCGACCAGTGCACTATGAAGGGGATTTACCTGATGGAGCTGGAGGACAGCGCTCCCCTGGACACTACCGCCTCCGACGATGACATCGAGATCTCCCTCAACGCCATTACCGGTATCAAAACCGGGGACACATTGCTCCTGGCGGCATCCGTCGCGGGCACTTCTCTGAAAGCCCTCGTCGACTCCGGCTCCACACACTCGTTCATCGCCTATGCGACGGCGTGCCACCTCGGCCTGTCGGTCATGCCGTGCCAGGGTCTGTCCGTGGGTGTCACGAACGGCGACCGCGTGGCTTGCGCTGGCATCTGTCCCGCCACCGCATTACCATTGGCACGGAGCGCTACCTCATTGACCTCTACGTGCTCCCTCTGGACGACTACGCGCTGGTGCTCGACTGCCAGTGGCTGAAGACACTCGGTCCCATCCTTTGGGATTTCGAGCGCCTCTGCATGGCGTTCTGGTGCGAGGGTCACCATGTCCGCTGGACCGGCGCCGAATCTTCCTCGACACCCCGCTTACGCGCCATGGACCGCATCGACTTGCTGTCGCTGCTCCTCGCCGAATTCGAAGACATCTTCGCCTCACCAGTGGATCTGCCGCCTCCCCGCCGCTTCGACCACCGCATCCACCTCCTCCCCGACATGGCGCCCGTGGCGGTCAGGCCCTATCGCTATCCTCAATTGCTCAAGGATGAGTCGAGCGCCAATGCGTCGACATGCTGCAGCAAGGTCTCATCCGCCCCAGCACGTCCGCGTTCTCATCGCCCATCCTCCTCGTACGCAAGAAGGATGGCTCCTGGCGGTTCTGCATTGACTACCGCGCCCTGAATGCCAAGACCGTCCGTGATATGTTCCCGATCCCTGTCGTGGGCGAGCTGCTAGATGAACTCAAGGGTGCCACGTTGTTCACGAAGCTGGACCTCCGCAGCGGCTACCATCAGGTGCACATGCACCCGTAGGACATCCACAAGACGGCGTTCTGCACTCACCACGGCCACTTCGAGTTCGTGGTCAAGGCGTTCGGCCTCACTAATGTGCTATCAACATTCCAGGCGTTGATGAACGAGGTTCTCGGCCCCTTTCTTCGCAAATTTGTTCTCGTCTTTTTCGACGATATTTTGATATGCAGCACCTCATGGTCCGATCATCTTCGCCACATCCGGGTGGTGTTTACCATGCTGCGCGAGCACGACCTCTTCCTAAAGCAATCCAAGTGCTCCTTCACCGAGCGCAACGTCGCCTATCTGGGGGCACATCATATCCGAGGCGGGCGTCGCCATGGATCCGGCAAAGGTGGAGGCTGTGCAGGCATGGCCACAGCCTCGCACAGTCAAGGCGCTGCGCGGGTTCCTCGTTCTCACCGGGTATTACCGCCGCTTCATCAACGGCTACGGCGCCCTGGCAGCTCCCCTCACGGCATTGCTGAAACGTGAAGCATTTCTGTGGTCACCAGAGGCCACGGCGGCGTTCGTGGCCCTCAAGGCAGCGCTTATCTCCAGGCCAGTGCTGCACATGCCTGATTTCTCCACCGGCTTCATCGTCGACTGTGACGCGTCGGGCTTCGGCTTCGGCGCGGTACTGCACAAAGTGGAGGGGTCAATTGCCCTCTTCAGCAGGGCATTGGTGCTGCAGCACACCGAGTTGGCTGCCTACGAGCGTGAGTTGATCGGCCTGGTTAAGGCGGTCAAGCACTGGCGACCATACCTGTGGGCGCGCTCCTTCACCGTTCGCACAGACCACTTCGCCCTCAAGTACCTATTGGGTCAACGGCTCTCCACAATTCCACAAAATGCATGGGTGAGCAAGCTATTCGGTTATGACTTCAAGGTGGAATTCAAGCCGGGCAGCCAGAATGTCGTCGCCGATGCCTTGTCGCGCCGCGAGGAGGACTCGCTGGAGCTGCAACTGCAGGCCCTGTCTAGCCCCGACATCGAGCTGTTCGCCGCCCTCCGTCAGGAGTTCCTCTCCTTACCAGACATCCTCGCCAAATGTGCTGAGATCGAGGGCGGCACCGCTGGTGCGTCCTGGTCATTGGTGGACGACTTCGTCATGCACCGCAGCCGCATCTTCGTGCCTACCTCATCGATGCTCTGGCCACAGATATTGGCTGCTGCTCGTGGGGCAGGACATGAGGGCGTGCAGAAGACATTACACCGGCTCAGGGCCTCCTTCTGCAACCTGCATGCTAATCGCCTGGTCAGAGATTTTGTCAAGAGCTGTGACACCTGTCAGCGGAACAAGACGGAGCACCTTCATCTAGCGGGACTGCTGCAACCCCTGCCCGTGCCAACGGCAGTATGGCAGGACATCGCCCTCAATTTTGTGGAAGGCTTTCCCAAGGTCGGCGGCAAATCAGTGGTGCTTACTGTCGTCGATCGCTTCTCCAAGTACACACATTTTATTGCGCTTGGCCACCCATATACAGCTCCGTCAGTGGCTCACGTGTTCTTCGATCAGATCGTCCGCCTGCACGGCATTCCTTGCTCAATTGTGAGTGATCATGACCCTGTCTTCACCAGCTCCTTTTGGACAGAGCTATTCCAGCTGGCCGGCGTCAAACTCTGTCTCAGTTTGGCTTTCCACCCACAAACAGACGAGCAGTCCGAGGTGACCAACAGAATTCTGGGCGTCTACCTTCAGTGCTTGGCGAGTGATCGGCCTCGGAGCTGGCTTCGTTGGTTACCATGGGTAGAGTTCATCTACAATTCCTCCTACCAGACAGCTCTCCGGGCCACCCCCTTCAAGGTTGTCTATGGATGGCCGCCGCCGACCATGGCCTCATATCAGCCCGGCGTGGCTCGTGTCACTACATTGGACAGGCAGCTCAAAGACAAGGATGTCTTCTTGCAGGAGATCAGGGAGCACCTGTTGCATGCCAAGGACCACATGAAGCAGTATTATGATGAGGGGCACCGTGACATTTCACTGGATGTTGGTGATTGGGCATGGCTGCGTCTCCACCATCGATCTGCCGCCGACATCATCGACAAGAGCGCCGGCAAGCTGGCTCCCCGTTTCTATGGAACTTACCAGGTTCTGGAGCGAGTCTGGCCAGTGGCCTACAGGCTGCAGCTACCTGCCAGGGCAAAGCTACATGATGTGTTCCATGTGGTGTTCCTCAAGAAGCACCAAGGTCTACCTCCAGTAGTTCCTGCCCCTCTTCCAGCGATGGTGCATGGTCGTGTCGTTCCCACTCCAGCATCCATCAAGCGTGCTCAGCTCAACCGTGGAGTTTGGGAGCTGTCTGTACACTGGGTCGGCCGGGATGCTTCGGATTCTACTTGGGAGAAGCTTGATGAGTTCAGGGAGACGTACCCAGAATTTCAGCTCGAGGACGAGCTGTTTCGAAAGGAGGGAGAAAATGTTGTGGACGCTTTCTTGGGCATTACTTATGGGCATACTCAGCTCAAGAAGAAGGCCCAGCCATCATTATCTAGTGGCTAGAGGTCCTGATAGTTCTAGTCAGTTAGTCTTTTGATTAGAGTTTGTTAGAAGATAATCATTCAGTATTTCAGGAGGACATTTGTTACAGCCGGCTACTTAAAGAGCTCGGTAGATTTGTTTGAGGGATTAGGCAATAGAAGAGATCTTAACAGCTTAGAGCCTCCTAGCGAGGGCGAGTTGCAGATTACCCATTGCCAATATATCTGCTATATCACGTCGAGACAGAACGATTAAGGACAAATTCAAGAACAATTTTGTGGATTTCTTTTGGAGTAGGTCTTATATTCCAAGAGAGAACTTAGAGTAATTCGTAATATAATATTAGAAATATGTAATATGAATTATATAATATGTAACTTCATTTAATGCAACCATGAAAATGTATTTTATGTATGGTGATACAGTACTCGGCGACATATAGACATAGAAATATAAATATGAAATAAAACAAAAAGAAAAATAATAGAGAAGAAAAAAGGGCGGTATGTCGCAGCACGTGGCGTGGCACCCTTGAAAGTTCCGAACCAGCTCAAACATGGCGTGGCGGGCGCTGGAGAGAGTCTGCCTTTTTCCTACAAAGAGGCATTGGTTGGAGTCAAGAGTTTCAAGCCAAGATTCGACAACACGAAGAGGTCAGATGAATGGTCTGAGCATTCTGCTCGGCAGCGCTCGACCCCATCATCGGTCTGGGCGCAGTTAGGGCCTAGGCAGGGGGCCATCCATGACCGCCTGGGAGAGAGAGGGGGGGGGCACATGACAATAATGGCTTCCTTCATTTATTGAAGGCAAGGGCAGTTGGGAGGTGCAGAGACCCGCCCCGGTGCATTCTGTGCTCTCGCTCAGGTCACAAGGCCCGCTTCTGCCCCTCCCATCACGTGCCCGCTGCTCCTGTCTAGCGGCGCCATGTTCCTGCCGCCGGCGATCCTGCTCCGGCAGCCAAGGATTCTCTGGCTGCGCCCGCACTGCATGATGCGCCTATGCTAATGGACTTCGATCCGGATCGGCGCCTGGCTCGGGTGTCCGCGTGCGCCGCGCGCATTGGGGAGATCCGGAAGGCGGAGCAAGATCTACAGCTGCGCAGCCTCGTTGCTGTGCAGAGGGATGCGCGAGCTCAACATCCTGTGAGGGTGTCCTCCAGGATGCTCTACAGCAGCTCTGCGTCCCGGCGAGCGCCTTCTGGGTTTCTCGGATCTCCGCCTCTGCTTTCCTGCTCAACCTCGAGTAGATGGAGATGCGCAATGCGGCCCTTTCGCTCGGCGAGCTCTTGGTAGGTCAGAGTGCTCTGCCCATGCCGTGGGGACGGCAGATGGCCGCGTCTGTCAACCACCTATTCTATAGAGCTCGGGTTTTCTTGGAGGGAGTACCGGACCATGCGCACAATGTGGAGGCTGTGCTACACCTTCTTCCCAAGCAATCTTTCATGGAAAGGATTGACTGTGTGAGGGAAACTGGGGATGAGAAGGGCTGTTTTACCTTGTGGATTTGGTGCAATGATCCGGAAGCTCTGGCTATTCAAGGCACTTTGAAGATTGAGGAGCCACTTGTGTTACCGGAGAAGTATTATGCTTCAGGGGGAAGTTCCCAGTTGCCTCTGAACCTCGTCCAATGAAAGCTATCACAGTGATACTAGTGGTCTACCCTCGAACGACCCCATGCCAGAGTGGCCTGCTCGCCGTCGCTTTGTGTGGCATCTGGGTCAACTGGATGTTTTGCCTGATCCCCTGAGGGTCTCGGCTCTCTCAAGGCTGGGTGGGTCGAGGGATCGTTCGTCGCCAAGGGGAGGTGGTGCTGGAGGTGCTGGTGGGGGGTTTCGTCAAGTGCCACCACCTAACCAGTTCAATATGTCAAGATCTGTTTTTGGGCAAGGAGCTGGAACCAGTATGCAGGGAGGTCATGGTGGAGCAGGTGGAGGATTCATAGGTTACTATAGAGGAAGCAGCACACTGAGGGATGGAAAGAAGGACACGGGTTCAAACAATGAGAAGCTGGAGCACGACACTGAGTTGAAGGCTCTCACTGGCTCCAAAAATGATGATCTGCTAGATGTTTTCAATCCTATGATGGATGAGGCCCTGTAGCTGAAGAAACCCAATGCTGCGTTAGTACCACAGGAAGCTCGGATGGACTTTTCATCGGTCGGTGACATAGGTGGTCAGCAGGAGCTAGATGGTGTTCACCTAGAACAATGGGGTGTGAGCAGGCACACTCTGATGGGGAAAAGGAGAATGAGAAGCAAACTGCGCAAGAAGTGCTACCTCTAGATGGGGTGTTGTTGGATCCTGTAGAAGTGCGCACGGAGCAGGAGGAGGGAGTGATGGCTGCTGAAGATGAGGGGCAGCTATCTATCGAAGACGCGGCAAAGGAGAACTCATTGCCCAACACAATGCCCATCGACCTGAACCTGGGTGCACTGGGTGAAGAATCGGTGCATGAATCTAAACTGCCACCTGAAATGAATGGTAATGGAGGTAAAGAGAGAGTACTGAAGGAGGGCAAGGAGCATGCTGGCCAAAAACTGCCTGCTAGGGGCATTTCTAGATTGGTTGTGCCTCTCAAAAGATCTCTGTTGTGCAACCCATGTAATAGGCCTAAGGCTGGAAGTGTGAAGAATTGCAGCAGTTCTGAAGTGCAGGCTTGAAGCAGCGTGTTGGAAGCAAGGGCAACTGTGCCCTCCCTGTCGAAGAAAAGGCTACTGCACTGCTAATGAAAGCAAGTGAAATTATTTGGGAGGAGGACAATCTTTCAAAGTCCGCCCATGAGAAATCCGGAGGACAGTTCGTTGGACCCATTGATTCTGGCCTTGTGGGCAATATGAGGCATGCACTAGGTTTGCCATTGGTTGGGGGTGCTGATGTGTTCAGTGCACTGGCCATTGATGCAGAAGATTAGGCCACGGTCGCCGAGGCAAGGTTTGGGGGTGTTTTTGTTTCTTTTTATCAATGTGTTGTACCAGGGTGTGGTGGAGGAGAAGGGGGTGTGGTGTCTGTTGGATCGTGTGGAGCTGTGGGTCAGTGTAGGGGTGTATTTGTGTTGTTGTGTTCCCAGTCTCTTGTAAGGAGTGTGTCCTGGTGGGGGATCTTAATAGAAGGGTGGTT
The DNA here is from genome assembly GCA_004135705.1 of Alloteropsis semialata. NCBI lineage: Eukaryota > Viridiplantae > Streptophyta > Magnoliopsida > Poales > Poaceae > Alloteropsis > Alloteropsis semialata. The sequence continues at coordinate 30,629,648 of CM014276.1, read as the reverse complement.
TCTGGTGGCGGTGTTTGGAGGTGGTGTCCTTGCTCTCGAGTGTTTGCTTGTTCTTCATGTTAGAACAAAATTGTGTGTTAGTCAATTGGAATGTGAGAGGGCTCAATAACCCTGCTAGAAGGAAGATTGTCAAGGACATGGTCAAAGACACAAGAGCAACAATTGTCAGCCTGTAGGAAACAAAGTTGGATACTATGACCAGAGAACTAGTGGCCGAGATTATTGGAGCCAGTTTTGTGGATAATTTTGTTTTCTTGCCTGCGGCTAACACAAGAGGAGGAATACTTTTGGCTATTCATGAGGATCATTATAGAATCAAAGATGCAGAAGTTGGCATTCACATTGTCACTGCTAAGGTGAGCACCATCTCAGAGTTACTGGAGTGGAGCATCACCACAGTTTATGGGCCGCAGGTGGACAATGAAAAGCTACAATTTTTGGGGGAGCTGAGATGGATCAGGCATAGCGCCAGTTTATCTGAGAAATGGCTGTTAATTGAGGATTTCAACATGATTCTACAGGCGAGTGACAAAAGTAACTCTAATTTGAACATGCGCCTTATGGGAGCATTTAGAGATGCTGTAAATGACATGGAACTCAAGGAGCTAAATCTGAGAGGAAGAAAATTCACATGGTCGAATGATCATACTCAGACGAGAATTGATAGAGCTTTCTGCATGTCGGGGTGGGATTTTATGCTGCCAAATGTGTCACTGCAGGCTTTGTCATCCAGGGTGTCTGATCATTGTCCGCTCCTCCTTGCCAGAAATTCTACGGTGCGCAGTTTTAGGGGCTTCAAGTTTGAGGCTTTCTGGCTAAAGTTGCAAGGTTTTCATGATGTAGTGCAGGCAGCATGGGCCAGAAGCGTTCAGGTGCATAATCCTTTTTTGCGCCTACACATAAAACTACAACGCACAAGCAAGCAATTGCGGAAATGGGCCAGGGAGAAGATTGGCAATAACAAGGTGCTTCTGTGTGCCGTGAGTCAGCTCATTGGCATTTTAGATGTTGTGCAAGACTTCAGGCCTCTAAGTGACGAAGAAGTTCAACTTAAAAGGGACCTGAAAGTAAGGCTTCTGGGCTTAACAGCGATAGAAAAACTAAGGGCAAGGCAGGCATCGAGGCTGGTGGCGATCAGGGCGACTGAGGCAAATTCGAAACTATTCTATTCTGCAAGCTAATGGGCATCGAAGGAAAAATCAAATTCATTCCTTGGAATATAATGTCGGGGTGTGTTACTCGCATGATGAAAAGGCAGAAGTGCTTTTCCAATATTTCAGCTCTCACTTTGGGCAGCCGGAACAGAGATCCCATACCCTGAACAGGGAAGAGGTGGGTCTGATAAGAAGAGACTTAACACATCTGGAAGACAGTTTTACTAAAGAAGAGGTTCATGGGGTAATTGGAGATATAGCTACAGAAAAAGCGCTTGGGTCGGACGGCTTCATTTCTGAAACAATGCTGGGACATAGTTAAAGAGGATATTATGGAGGCTTTCAGCTACTTTCATCAGCAGCATGATCAGCATTTCTTACATCTAAACATGGCCCATGTTATCCTTTTGCCAAAAAAGGCTTATGCTAAGAAGGTTGGGGACTATAGACCCATCAGTTTAACACACTCAATTGCTAAGTTAGTGTCGAAATTGCTGGCCAACAGATTAGCTCTGAAGTTGAATGTTTTGGTATCCAGGGTGCAAAGTGCGTTCATAAAGAAAAGAAGCATTCATGATAATTTCTTATACACTCAGAACCTTATCAGATAGCTACATTGAAGCAAGAAGCCGGGGCTATTTCTTAAATTGGACATAGCTAAGGCTTTTGATTCTATGCGGTGGGACTTCCTCCTTGAAATGTTGACACAGTTTGGGTTTGGGCCTAAATGGAGGAGCTGGGCATCTATCCTTCTGTCGACAAGCTCCTCTGCAGTGCTCCTAAATGGGACAAGAGGTTCATGGTACAAACACTATAAGGGTTTGTGTCAGGGAGACCCCCTGTCGCCGATGCTGTTCATCTTAGTGATGGAGCCGCTGCAAAGAATGTTAGAGCTTGCAACCTGAGATGGCTTGTTGTCGCCGATTCAATCTAGAACAGCAAATCTAAGGGCAAGCTTGTTTGCAGATGCTGCTGCTATCTTTCTGAACCCAGATAAAAATGAAGTAAAGGTGGTGGCTGATATACTACAAATGTTTGGGAGCGCCTCAGGATTACAAATTAATCAAAGCAAATGTGCTGTGTATCCTATCCGCTGTGAGGAGTCTAATATGGAGGAAGTCATGGAGGCTTTTCCATATGAAGTACATACCTTTCCTTGTCAATAGCTTGGTTTGCCCTTGCATACTAGGCAGCTGAGAAGAGTAGATGTCCAGCTGTTAATAGACAAAACAACAAACAGATTGGCTTCATGGAAAGGGCGTTTTCTAAACAAGGCTGGAAGGTTGAAACTTGTAAATTCAATACTGTCATCAATGCCTACCTATTTTCTAACGGTTTTTGCTCCCAAGAAATGGATGATCAAAAAAATTGATAAAATAAGAAGAAGTTTCCTGTGGAAGGATACAGCGGAGGCAAAAGGGGGAAGCTCTGTCTGGTTAGATGGGAAAAATTGAAGAGGCCAAAGAAAGCTGGAGGTTTAGGGGTTCTTGATCTTGAATTATTCAGCAGAGCCCTGCGCTTGAGATAGATGTGGTTCGAATGGAAGGATCCAGATCGCCCTTGGGTGGGCTGTAAACTTCCATTCAATGAAACAGATAAACAACTTTTTCGTCTTAGCACCAGTGTAATCTTGGGTGACGGAGCCAGGGCAAAATTTTGGGATTCACCTTGGATGGATGGCAAGGCATCGAAAGATCTCGCACCCAACCTGTTTAAACTAGCTTGGCGCAAAAATTTATCTGTTCGAGATGAGTTGCAGAATGACAGATGGATGAGGGGCCTATGGAAAATGTCTACGGTGACACAATTAGCAGAATTTGCCAATCTCTGGATTACAGTGCTGCAAACATAGCTTAATTCACAACCTGATGATATTAGATGGAGGTGGACGGCAGATGGAAACTACTCGGTCAAGTCGGCCTACTATGCTCAGTTTGTTGGGTCTTTCTGTTCTTTCAACCAATCAGCAATTTGGAAGGCAAGGACTGAGGGGAAACACCCTTTTTTTGCTTGGTTGTTGATTCAAAGCAAGATATTGACAGCTGACACACTGGCAGCGAGACACTTTCATTGTGACCCAATCTGTACCCTTTGCGACTAGGAGCGTGAGACGGCCGCGCATCTCTGTCTTCATTGTGTTTTCTCGAAGGAGGTATGGATGCTGGTGGGAACTTGGACACAGGGAGCCATTCACATGCCGGCGCCGGGAGACAATCTAGAGGAATGGTGGAATTCTTCCTTGCAGGGACTCTCCAAGGAACAAGGGAGACATGTTGCGGCCATCCTCATTTATACGGCTTGGAATATTTGGAAGGAAAGAAATCACCGGGTGTTTGATAGACAATCAGCATCGCCGCAGCGAGTTATGTCCTTGATCAAGGAAGATGTGCAGCTCAGGGAAGCTGCTTGTGCCGGGGGTTTAGTGCCCTGATGTTTTGTTATGTTTTTAATGTCAGTGTATCGCGAGATGTTAGTCCTTTTATGTAATAACAACCTTGTAATAGACAGCTTGCTTCTCCTTCTTAAATGACATAGCAGTGCTCCTGCAAAATTTTCAAAAAAAAAAGCTCAAACATGAGACCTCATATTAGACCTTATCCTGACGAGTCCTCATATTAGACTTTAGTACCAGAGAGTCAGTACTGACTGCACCTCTGGTAATAAAGAGGGGGTTTCCAACTGGCTTTATTGTCGACTCATCCAATAGTGATTATTCTCGGTTTTGGAACCAGTATTCTATAACAAAGACTAAACGGGTGGGATATTAGTACCGCATGGAGACTCCAACTAGTACTAAAGGGGTAAAAAAAGTCCAAAAAAGTTTCATGTTATGGGGAAGCCTACATGAGGTTTGATTCATACGATTCTTCGGATTATGCACAATTGAAATGCGTAGGATTCGAACCAAGAACAACTCAATCCACACATAGTTTCCTTACCATCTCACCTACATTGCAAATCTAACTGTGGTAAAATATGTTTATCTTTGGAATTCACCTATAGAGGACATTTAGTAACAGGTAGTAACACCTCCTGTTACTAAAGCCCACCTTTTCTAATGTAAGCTCTAGCATTAGTATCGGTGGTGTTACCATATAGCACTGAAGGGTCCCTTAGAGACGACGGCCCTTATTAGACCCCAATAGTACCGGGTTGTCACACCTAGATTTACGAATAAACCCGAATGCTACTATATGTGTACCCAGGAAGTCCAACACACACATATAGCTTTAGGATAACAGAATATCAAATAAAACAAGTGCTCGAATACAAAATAGCATCTCAAAATTATTACAAATAAGACTCAAGTCTTTAATCAAAGTTTACGCATATGAAAAGATAAACTCTCATGGCTCCACAAACTCCACAAGGACACCAACTGGATGACAGCTGCCTAGAAGTCTGGAACGTCCTCAGGGAACTCCACAACACCTTCAGGTTCATCTGATTACCCATCCGGGATTTTGTTGAATAATGCAAGTGTAAGTAAACCAACTTTACTTAACAAATATAACACGAGGGATGAAGGCTTAAAAGGCTAGACACGGTTTTACGGCAGTAAGCACTTTTAATAGTTCAATTTTAATATTATCCAAATTACTACAATGTAATAGGAATAACCCAGTTGTAACCCAAATTAAGAGTATATAGAAGTATCATCAAGTCTACCATCATTCCATTGTCATTTCATTTTAAACATCACCGGGGTAAAAGTCACTGTCAAAAAGGATCCAGGCCACTCGTAACCGTGAGTACGGCTGTTATAACAGTTTACACTCTGCAGAGGTTGTACACTTTCTCCACTGGTCACGTAAAAGTTCAGAAGAACTTTATAACCCAACCACGCAGTGCTAGCTAGGCACATTCGTCACACTACCTTTGGTGTGACTGCATAGGGACGCTACGAGACCTTTCAAAATTTACTTAGTCAAGACTAGAGCCCATTTGATTCCCGTGGTTGCACTGTTCTCCCGGGTTGCCACTTTAAGATAGACCATAACAAGTGATGCCCAGAACAAAGCACATAGCATAGGTTCCAGTTTAAAGGTTGATTAGAACAAAGCACACAGCACATGTTCCGATTTAGGTTGATTGGAACAAAGCACACAGCACATGTCCAAATTAAGGGTTGCCTAGAACAAAGCACACAACACATGTTCTAGATCGTGAATTGCCTAGAATAAAGCACATAGCACATATTCTAGAACAAGAGTTTGCTAAGAACAAAACACACAGCACATGTTCCAGCTACCTAACTAGGTTGCTAAAAAGCAAGTTTTAATCATTCGCAAATGATCATAAGTATCCAAGTTCCATCGTCCAAAGACGGTAAGCTCAAGTCACATAGCCTAGCTTTTGCTACCCAAAAGATGCATAACCCGGTTGAACTAGAAAGTAAGTCTCAAAGATACTAGGGATATCCTAAAACAGATTAACTCATGCATGAATGTAAGTGATTATTAATGTGTATGGGTATCATGGAATTCTCGTGTTATACTTGCCTTCCTGTTGGTACTACAGCTGCTGCTCTTGCTCTTCAAAGTGTTGCTCGAAGGACGGCTCGAACGGCTCACCGGCTAGACTCGATCAACAATCACCAACACACAATCCAGACAAGCCAGTACATGCATATCAAGTGAAATAAATTAGAATAGTACACCAATCAATACAAACAGTGGCTAAAAAGCTAACAAAACTATTCTACGCATTACTACGAACACATGAGCGCAAGAATCACTAAAATCTGAGTTAAAATGCATAATCTAGGGCTAAAACAAGGACTAGGGGCTTACTGGCAAAGAAACTAAACTTCCAGGGACCTATCTGCGAGAAAACAGGGGTCTAAACATAATTACATACAAAAACAGAAGGTCTAACGTGTAAATATTACAACCTAGGACGGCAGGTTCAATTATTTAAAAGCTCAGGGTTTAAACCGCAAGAAAAAGGACCTAAACCTAATTACTTTTGAACTGCAGTGGACTGCGGGTTAATTCCTGGAAAACAAAGGGGCTTAAGTGCAAAAGGGGTGCTGCGTGGCTGGCTGGCTGGCGTGGCTGCTGACATGGCGCCCACGTGTCGGCCACGTGGCACTGACGGGGCGGTGGACCGCGCCGTGGACTCGGTCCACGGGTCCACGGTGGACCAGTTAAGGGCGAAGGGGTACGGGGTGATCCTGGCCGTCCAGATCAGATCGGGTGGCCAGGGTTTGAACGGGCGGCGGTTGGTCACCGGCGGCGAGCGGGACGGCGGCGAGCGGCGGCGCTGCGTCGAAATAGGGCTAGGGGCTCGGTTTTGCGCGCGGCTTGCTTGGGAGAGAGAGGGGGTCACGGCGAACTCACCTAGGGCCTTTGGAGCGGTGATTGGACGGTGGAGAGGCGACGTCGGCGAAGGGGGCGGATGGCGGCGCTCGGTCGAAGATGACGACGGCGCTCCGGGCTCGGCTAGGGCTCCTGGGCGCGGGTCTAGGCGGCGTGAGCTCCTGCGAGAGAGGAAGAGGGTCACGAGCGAGCTCGGGGGCGGCGCAACGGCGGCACGAAGCTCGGCGGTGGAGCTTACCGGAGCGGACAGCAACGGCGGCGGCGCGAGCTTTGAGATGCGAAAACGAGAGCGAGGGGAGAGGCTCAGGGGGGTTTTATAGGGTGGAGGCCCAGGCGGATAGGCTCGCACGAAGTCCGGGGCGGATAGGGGCCGGGCGCGCGCGAATCGCGGCGGCCGTTGAGCGCGGCGGCGTCGGACTCGGCCAAGAGTCCAAGCGGGAGGGGGAAGACGGCCCTGACAGGTGGGCCCCACCTGTCAGCGGCGCGGGTGAAGGCGCCCAGGCGCCGGGGCGTTTTCAGCTGAGGAAAGCGGAGCGGGAGCGGGGCGCGGGCTGCTGGGCCGAGCTGGGCCGAGCGGGGAGAAGGGGAGAGAGGCGATGCGAGCTGGGCTGAAAAGTCCAGGGGGCAAAAGCGGACCGGCCAGGAGTTAAGGGGCTTGAAACAGACTTAAAGCGAGAAAAACAATTAAACACTCATTCAAGAGCAAATTAAATGAGGATTTTAAATATAAATTCAAAACCCATCAAATTAATTGCTAACAACCAAAAATATGCTTCGGCATGAATGCACATACATGTTTTCCTACGCTTACCTTTGCTTTTAATTTTGGCAAATTTTAATTAACCCCTATATGACATGGACAATTCAATAATTAAATATATTAAATTCTAATTTTTATTAAGGCCTAATTTTTAGAGTGTTACACGGGTCTATTCATGGCCAGTATATTTAGAATCTTGGGGGTGTGGAACGAAACCCTTTCTCTGGTAGTGGCTAGTGGCTGCTGAAATTGCTCAAACTACATGCTCAAAATTAAAATTAAAATTTTACTGCAGAAAAAAGAAGCAGATGGAGAAATGACAGCTGTATAAATATGTTTGCAGTTCAACTCGCGTATGGGAGAGTTGACAAGATGTTCCAACTTCTCCATCGGTCTGGCGCATGTCTTGACAAATACGCCGGGCACGAAAAGAGAAATCAATATCTAGTGTAATACTGTTCCAGCCGCAAATTGGTACATACACCAGAGACACAGATTATGTGTAGTCGCTTAAGCCTAAACCAGTACAAAGCGTGGCAAACACTGAATTAGGAAATTTATGATGAACGACTGATGCTAGATAGACTTTAAAGTTCAAAACCAAAGCGCATGCGTGCAGCAAGTGTTGCTCCATCCACCCCACCTCACATCTCTTTGATCACCTCACTATTGGAAAAACCGCTTTTAGTCCCGGTTGTCAACCCCTTTTATTCCCGGTTGCTCAAACCGGGACTAGCATCCGAGACTAGGGCCCTGTTTGGGGGGTAGCTAGAGCTTTTCCAAAAGCTGCTGGTCTGAGAATCTGGTTTGCTGGTCCGAAAAGCTGCTTGTCTGAGAATCTGGTAGTCTCATAAGCCAGCCTGTTTGGCCACCTTGCTTTTGATATGTAGCTTGTGGGCTGTAAAGGTACTGAGAACTCTTGATTATTACCAAACTGTTTGTTATAGTGGCATTTACAATTTGGATAATACTATTTCTTGTTTAATTTTACAAAATCAAATTTGAATAATACTAATTGAAACGTTATAAGCATGTCATATAATCATTAATATTTACAATTGTTCACAAAGCATGTACAAAAGGGTAACCTATAGGTAATAACATCGAGTGTCCATACACTCCACGCAAAATAATTAGTGCATTATCCCATCGATCTACGCTCTATCTGCCATCTGTGAGTTAGCAATGAAATCACGAAAGGCACACATATCTCCATCATCAGTTGCTGCACCAATGTATCCAACTTCTCCTGTCGAATCACTTTCTGGGATGTATTCCTCATCATCATCACACATCTGAAATAATTCATCACTTAAAGCACTATCACGAATGAAGTTATGTAGTGACATGCATGCAATGATTATCTTCTTTTGCTTTTCAAATGGGAAACTTGGCATGCGTAATAGAATTCGCCACTTCATTTTCAGCACTCTAAAAGAATGCTCAATGACATTACGAAGAGATGAGTGTGCATGATTGAACACTTCTTTGACTCCAGTTGGGCTATGCCCACCTTGGAATTCCGGTATGTGATACTTCTGGCCTTTGTAGGGAGCTAGGAAAACTTTTCTATTAGGATACCCAGAATCAACGAGGTAATATTTGCCTACATGGACATATTCAGTGAGACAAGTCACTATCATCAGGGCAATGAAAAAGATTGTGGACCATACCTTCAGGGCTTATTTGGGAATTAGTGTATTGAAGGGGAATGAGAGGTATTGAAGGGGAAATTAGTTCATTTTTCTCTCAATCACCTTCATTCCACTTCAACATGCCTCTATCCAAACAAGCCCTCAGGTGGATGTGGAAATTCATTTGAATATCGGCTCAGTGTATCATTGACCACTCTAGAGTCATGTGCAGAATCAGGCCATTCACTTACAACAAATGTGAATCACATATCAAAATCACATATGGCCATCACATTTTGTATTGGATATCCATGACGACCAGTGTGGGCAATCCTCTCAACTGTTGGCACAACAACATGTATATGGGTGCCATCTATTGCACCAATACAATTGTTGAAGTGCGGCGAGAAACGAGAATCTTGAAGCCTTGGATTAATTTCAGCAAATTGTGTATCTCTTGGACATATATTGTCTCCACCCAACAGATTGAGACACTCCAAGACTTCATTAAATTTTTGACTAATTGTTTCAGTTGATCGCTTGAATATGTTCTCTACTTGTAGAAATGACTGAGGCCCCCCACACATCCACAAGAACATCCCTAGAGCTTCGATTGAATTCATCACTCTTGTAGATTTAAGTCCATAATTTTGGACCAATGTGTCATGCAAGTTGTCAAAGACAGGACGATTCATACAAAACATGTTATTGCAATCTTTGTCAACTTGTAGTTGATCAATGGCCCATTGATACCCAGTTCTTCTTCGAAGAGGCCTCTTCCTTTTTTTCATATGTTTTTCATAGTGATTCATAGCAATGAGAGCAACTACTGATGCTAGTAATAACTGAGAGGCATCATCACTGTCATTCCCACCGCATGAGTCCTCGTCACTTTCACTAGATGAACTCACTACCAGAAAATTGAAGTTTGTCGTGTGCCCGGTTGTTTGCCGTGTGCTTTCTATCGGGCACACGGCAAAGAGCCTCTTTACCGTGTGCTTTTTTTTGGCACACGGTAAAGATTTAGCACACAGCAAAGCCATAGTTTGCCGTGTGCTTTTTTTTGCCACACGGTGCACACGACAAAGTCATAGTTTGCCATGTGCTTTTTTGTGGCAAGCCACAGGGCAAAACCGTAATTTAAAGCACATATTGAAGTAGTAAATCAATTCAAATTAAAAAGTTTTGAACTACAAAGTTGTATAACTTCTCAAGATGTACAATTTTTAGTTTGGTCATTTCTTCATTCGAGAAAGTGATAGTAACATTGTTCACAAAATCTATATCTCTCATATAGTTTCCTGAAACTAGAAGAGAGATATATAAGATTTGTTAACAATGTTATTACCACTATATCGGATGAACAAATGACATATATAAAAGTTGTAGATTTTCAAAAGTTATACCACTTTGTAGTTGAACTCTTTTTAATTTGAATTAATTTTGCTAACAAAAAGTATGTTTGTAGTTATCAAATTTGAAATTTGAGTTTTTTTCAGAAGACTTCGGATGGAGAAACAGCCAAAATGAGCGTTGTAGATCACAATAAGTTATGAAACTTTATAGTTGATAATTTTTTTATTTGAAATCATCTTGTCAACGAAAACTAAGTTTAAATTTTCTCAAATTTGAAATTTAAATTTTGTAAATGACCTTGGATGGACAAATACCATAATGAAAATTGTAGATTTCAAAAAGTTAGAAAACTTTGTAGTTGACAACTTTTTAATTTGAATTCGTTTAGCGCCTCAAACAAGCAATTTACACCTGATTTAGTATAATATGGGAGAAATCGAAACAGAATCTACACACAGGTGAGAGTGTGGTGCAGTGGTAGAGGAGGTTACGCGCGAGGGAGAGGTCGCGGGTTTGAATCCCGCCGGACGCGTAGGGCGCGAATTTTCCGCGAAAAATGGCGCGACTTACTGATGGTCAATTGCCTTCCCACATTGGAATAAAATTTTTTGCTATTTGTTTCGATTTTTATTTCTGGTCGGCAAAAAAGAACTTTGCCGTGTGCCAAATAGCACACGGCAAAGAGGTTTGCCGTGTGCCCGACAAATAGCACCCGGCAAAGTCATCTTTGCCATCAGCCCTGTGTGCCGTGAGCGGTTTGCCATGGGCCGCACACGGCAAAGGCTTTACCGTGTGTATTAGAGCCTTTGCCGTCGGATTCCGGTTGTGACTCATCTACAAAGTTATATGTAGGAACAAAATTAGTGCAAAGGTTCGGCTGAAAGAAAATTGATAGCAACAAAAGTAGTAGGAACACAAATAGTAGGGACAACATGGTTCAATAGTACAGAGGTTCAACCAAAATAATAGAGACAATAACATTACAGATCATAGACACACCAGCATAAAGGTTTGGCTGAAACTAAAAGTTAAACATAAAATTAGGATAGATCATAAGACTATTTTTTTCTCTCCTCATACATCCTCTTGAGCCAAGCCTTCTTTCCTTCATTAGTTTTGATGGCATGAAACACTGCACGATGTTCTTGTTTGATGAAGAGGTTGGTGGCCATAAAATGTTCATCACTTCTTTCGTGTGCTCCTGCAGTCACAGCTAGTTCAATGTGCTCTATGATATCATCCTCAACCCTTTGGTTGTTCTTGTTGTTTCCAGTAGCAATCACATCAATCAGTCGTGACACTTGCCTAACCATATGATTCCTAGCCTTCTTCTTGCCGGGAGAAACTGCATCCTCCATCTTCCGCTTCACTGCCTTTTTCCCTTCTTTTGCATCTGTTGCAATGTGTACATCCTCTTCGCCACCAGCAGATTCATCACCAAGATTAATGGGTTGATCATTTGTGCGACCTCCTGGAATGACTGAAGATGCACCAGTAACATTGATATGTTGAAACATGACTTCAAGCTCATCAAGGTTATCCATAGGGCCTTCACAGAACTTGTGATACTTTACATTTTCCTGAAAGTGTTCAGTTCATGTATTTAGTATCACAATAGAGATGCATAAATTTGAAAGGGAATAAAAAATAAACTATCTGATGTATGTACCTCTATTTTCTCCTCCCACCATTCACCGCTAGCTGTAATTACCCCCTTTTGAACATCAAAACCAAGCCCAGTTGCAGCCCTTTTCAAAATTGGACGGAGCCGGCAATTTGACAGTTGATTTCACCTGCTCCGTCCAATTTTGCCGGCTCCCGCTCGATTTTGCTCACTCCTACTTGATTCCTTCCACACCCCCAACTCGATTCCAATCGGCGGAAGAAGAAGCAGGCTGACACACCCATGGCCGCCGGCGATAGCCGTCGATGTGAGATGGCACAGGGAGTACACAGAATTCGGCCAGGGAGGGCGATGAACCCTAGCACCCACGGATGTTTCTTAATTTTTAGATCGGAAATAGTTCTTGTTCGATACAGAGCACAGCCTATATGCTGGCTTGGGATAATGCCGACATGGGCCCACTTGTCATAGTCTACTACAAAACATAATAACGAAAAGTAGTAATAGAGCAACTGAGACGTATTCTTCCTTTCCGCTTCTCCCTTATGGTGATGCCTTCATGTCCATGACATATTCCCCCTTCAGAACTTGCTGGTCCTCCAGCAAGCGCACCTGGAAACCTTTCCTGCAAAACATACTAGTCCTCCCATGTGGCTGATTCTGCAGGCAGGCCAGTCCATTTTACCAAGATCTGTGGTATAGCTCTCGCACCTTTTTTTACTAGGCGACGTTGAAGCATAGCTTCAGGTTGGAGATCAGCTGTATCCAACTCGGCCAGTCTTGGTAACTCAGCAAAGACAGGAGTGTAACTTGGTAAGAAGGGCTTCGATTGAGAAACATGAAACACTGGATGAATTTGAGCTTGTGGTGGAAGCTCCAATTAGTAAGCAGCTGGGCCAATGCGTTCCAACACCTTATAAGAGCCAAAATACTTGAATGCCAGCTTGGGAAATGGCTTGTTCACCAGTGAAGACTGAGCATATGGTTGTAATTTGAGCAAGACCAGTTCACCCACTTGATACTCTTGATGCTTTCCGTTTTTTTGTCGGCTACCACTTTCATCTTGTTTTGTGCTCTTGCTAAGTGTTCCTTCAAAACTGTAGCATGACTCTGCAATTCAGTGATAAGATCTCCCACCTCTAGTGTTGTATCAGCAGAAACTGTGGGTACTAGCCCCAAATTTGGTTCATAGCCATACAATGCATAGAATGGAGAGCAACCAGTAGATGTATGATAGGAAGTATTATACCAGAATTCAGCTTGTGACAGCCATGCCTTCCACTGCTTTGGTATGTCATATACTACACATCTCAAATACATTTCGAGGCACTGATTAACCCTTTCCATTTGACCATCCATTTGTGGGTGATACGCAGAACTGAGAATCAGCTGTGTACCCACCAACTTGAACAACTCTTTCCAGAATGTGCTAGTAAACACTTTATCTCTGTCAGACACTATAGATTTGGGTAGCCCATGTAACTTGACTACAATGTCAAATACTGTCCTTGCAATGGTTTGTGCAGTATATGGGTGTTTGACTGGTATAAAATGTGCATACTTAGTGAATCTGTCAACAATCACCAATATCACTATATAACCCTCAGACTTTGGTAGGCCCTCTATAAAGTCCATCGAAATGTCTTGCCAAGCACCCTCTGGAATTGGTAGGGGTTGCAAAAGTCCTGCAAGTAATTGATTTGAGTGCTTAGCTTGCTGGCAGATATGGCATTGCTTGACATAATCTTCCACTATCTATTTCAGACCTTTCCAATGAAATAGCCTCTTGATTCTTTGATAAGTTTCTTGAACTCCAGAATGTCCCCCCACAGCAGTAGCATGAAATGCATTGACGATCTTGGTTTGAACAGCTGAATTGTGGGCTATCCAGATCTTACCCTAAAACCTGATAAGTCCCTTGTCCAGACTGAACCCTTGTTCATTAGGACTGTGAATTGCCAGGTGAGTCAGTAGTTTCTGGGCAGTAGCATCAGTTGCGTAAGCATTAAGAAGTTCCTATATCCAAACTGGTTGAGAGGTAGAAACTGCTTGGAGAGCATACAAGTGACTCATTCGAGACAATGCATCTGCAGCAACATTGTCTTTCCCTTTTCTGTATACTATTCGAAATTGTAGGCCCATCAACCTTGTCATTGCCTTTCTTTGCATCTCTGAGTGTAAGTTTTGCTCAGTCAAGTATGCCAAACTCTTGTGATATGTTCTGATGATAAATTCTTGTCCATATAGGTACTGTCTCCATTTATCCACTGCCATGATCAGTGCTAGAAATTCTTTTTCATAAATATACAATACTCTGTGTTGGTCTACCAGAGCTTTACTGAGAAAGGGCACTGGTTGATCTCTTTGCATTAACACTGCCCCTATACCCACATCACAAGCATCTGTTTCTATTAGAAACCGCTCTTGAAAATTTGGAAGGGCGAACACTGGTGTGCTGGTCATGGCTTGCTTAAGTTTGTCAAAAGCTTGTTGAGCCATAGAGTTCCACCCAAACCGTTTCTTTCTCAATAGCTGAGTTAATGGTTTGGCTATGATCCCATAGTTCTTCACAAATTTTCTATAATACCCAGTGAGTCCAAGAAATCCTCTGAGTTCAGTGGCTGTAGTGGGAGTAGGCCATTTCAGCATTGCTGCAGTTTTACTAGGATCTGTTGCTACTCCTTCTACTGAAATAATGTGACCAAGATATTCAAGGTTGTCCTTGGCAAAAGAACACTTACTTTGCTTCATATATAGTTTGTGTTTTCTTAATTGCTCAAGAACCAATGTCAAGTGTTGCAAATGAGACTCCCAACAAGGACTATAGATGAGAATGTCATCCAAAAATACCATGACAAATTTCCTCAAGAATGGTGCTAAAACTTCATTCATAATGCACTGGAATGTAGCAGGGGCATTAGTTAGGCCAAAGGGCATTACCTTGAACTGGTAGTGGCCTTGGTGTGTTTTGAATGCAGTTTTGAATTCATCATCTTCATGCATCCTGACCTGATGATATCCTAACCTCATGTCTAACTTGGTGAAATATTTGGTCCCATTCAATTGATCCAAGATTTCATCTATGAGAGGCATTGGAAACCTATTCTTCACTGTTATATCATTCAGTTTTCTGTAATCCACGCAAAACCTCCAGCTACCATCCTTTTTAATTACCAGGAGCACAGGACTTGCAAAAGGACTGGTACTTGGTGTTGTCAGCCCAGCAGTCAATAGCTCTTTGACTTGCCTTTCAATCTCATTTTTGTGGTGTGGAGGATATCTATATGGTTTGGAGTTCACTGGTGCTGCTCCAGGCAACAGTGGGATCTGATGGTCATAAAACCTCTTGGGTGGTTATGTTTGTGATCTTGAAATACATCCTAAAATTCATGCAGTAGTTTTTGCACAACCATGTCCTCATGTTTGTGATCAGTTGTTTGTGCCACTTCTACCATAGCCAAAGCCCAAATATCATTTCCTTTTGACCACTTGATCACTTGCTCTATGGACATTTCTACCAGCTCCTTGTTTTGTGGGCAAACTCCCTGCACAACTATTTGTTTCCCTTTATGCTCAAACTCTAACATCCTCTTGTCCCAATGGCAGTGCATAGGACTATTAGATTTCAGCCAATCAAATCCCAATATAGCATCATAAGCTTCCATATCTAGTACCTTCATATCAGTACTGAGTGTGTGTCCATCTATCCACCATTCCAACTGTGGAACCCACTGGCCTGTAATCATGATGTCGCCATTAGCTAGCCTCACACTTTTGGGGGTAGTAATTACTGATGCAATCCCTGCTTTCTACATAAAGGACTTGCTCACAAAACTGTGTGAGCTCCCATTGTCCACCAAAATTAGCATGACTTTGTTACTGACCAAAGCTCTCACTTTCATCACCTCTCCAGTATCTGTTCCAGACATTGCATTGAGAGACAGCTGACAAAACTCCTCAGCCAATGAATCTTCTATTGCCAACTGGTTTAGTACCTCCTCTGTTAGCTCACCATCCAGGTTGTTGAGTGCTATAGTGTTTACATGGGCATTTGGCTTTTTGGGACAGACCTCTCTATGGTTTGCATCATATGGAGTTGCACAATAGAAACACAAACCATTGGCTTTTCTGTAGTCTCTCAGTTGCCTCTCTCTCTCTCCATACTGTGCTTGTTTGTGGAGTAGCTTTCTGATCCAGTTTGTGCAACTACGGCACTGGCTTGTTCTGTTGAAAGCCTCTTCCCCATTTGCCTTTGTTCTTGTCAATGACTTGCTACTGAGTCTTAGCCAACAAAATTGTTGTTTCCAACTTATCAAGCATTTGTGTTTGCACCACATTACCAATTTCAGGTTTGAGACCCCTAATAAACTGAGTGCTGAAGAACATGTCATCAAGACTGCTGTTATGCATGAATAATTGATACTGCATGTCCTCAAAACTAGTGATGTATTGTTGAAGGGATTCAGTTTGTTGGAGTTCTAGTAGTTGGGTCATGGCCTCTCTGTAATCATTATCCCCAAACTTTGCTTCTACTACAGCAATAAATGTGTTCCAATTTCCCAATCCTTTCTTGAGTTTGTACACATGCATCCAGGTTCTAGCTCTACCATACATGTGAATTGCTACTGTAGAAGACCACATACTTTTAGGTATATTGAAGAGTTTGAAGAAGTGCTCACACTGATCTTTTCACACACATGGGTTCTTCCCTTCAAAACTAGGGAAATTCAGCTTGGGCATGTAAGTGTTTCCCCTGTTTCTCTTAGCCTGACCTGTGTGTTGTCTAGGACCAGTGTTCCTACGCTCATGGTGAATGCCCGAAGTGTGATCTCTGTTAGGACGAAATGCCTCTTCCACAGTGCTCTCTGATGATGTTGGACTTGGTGGTTCGTAAAACCATGCCCCTCTCTGCTCCATTGTTAGTTTAGCCACAGCCTGACATGTTATCTCCATCTGTTTGGCCATCAACTGTTGGTCCTTCAGCATTTGCTCCAGCACCTTGGTAGTGAGATCATACCGAGCCTCCATCCACTGTTGGTTCGACTCAACTTGTGCAACCTGGGAAAACAGCAAATCCAGATTCTCCATAACCTCCTCCCACCTCTTGTCTTCCTTGCTAGCCTGCTCATCCATCTTGTTCAGTATGAACAGGGTCTGTACTGAGGGCTTAGGAGGAGCCGTGGTGACCACACCTCAAACCGAGCAATCTAGAGACCGTCTTGATACTACCTTGAATCTACGAAACCAGGTCCGATCCAAGTTGCTCCAAGTCGAAGGGATTCAGTGGTCACCCACCCAGTTCCTCGAACGAGCGACGAAGAGTTCGTCGCCGTGCCCGTATAGATCCACCCACATTCTTCCTCGTCGCTTTGAGTTGAAGAATCGGATGATCCCGCCGCGATCAGAGAAGAAGAAGAAGAAGAGAACCCATCCACGCTCCACCAGAAGAACCCGTCACCGCGCTGCCAGAAATTTTGGGAAAATTGCTGGACTACGCTCCTCGGATCCTTGCGCCGCAAATCAAGCCAGCCGTGGAGTGGAATTATGGGAATCCATTCCTCGCCGGTGCTGCGCGGCAGAGAAACAGATCGAGCCCGACCGACCCCGTTTAGCCGCTCCTGATCGACGGATTGTGCACGGAACTGATGAACCCTAGCCCTAACGCCACGCCAAGGAAATGCTGAATCTCATACCAACTAACACAGCCGTGGCTGCCGGCGATAGCCGTCGACGTGAGATAGCACATGGAGTACACAGAATTCGGCCGGGGAGGGCGATGAACCCTGGCACCTGAGGATGTTTCTTAATTTTCAGATCGGGAATAGTTCTTGTTCGATAAAGAGCACAACCTATATGCTAGCTTGGGATAATGCCGACATGGCCCCACTTGTCATAGTCTACTACAAAACATAATAACGAAAAGTAGTAATAGAGCAACTAAAGACGTATTCTTCCTTTCCGCTTCTCCCTTATGGTGACGCCTTCATGTCCATGACACAGGAACGGTCGTGAGGACATAGCCGTCACCGGAGATGGTTGGGAAGGGGATCTAGCCTTAAGGCTCGCCGCCATAGAGATGGGAAGGGAAATTGAGAGCTCGTAGGTTCTTCATGGTGACCGAGGCTTGATGGTGTGCAGTGAGAGCGGTAGAGGGTGGGGAGAGAGGAGGGGCTGGTGGAAGGGAAGCGACACATGGATGTGGCGGACAGGCGACGGCCTGGGCAGGGCAGCATCCAAAGGAAGGGGAGGAGCGTCTCTTTTTATAGAATCAGAATGGAGCGTTCCATTCCTAGAAGACCAATTCAAAACAAATAATTTGAATACGGATTTGCCTTTGGATAGGTGGTTTCATTGAGTCTATATTCTTCACGGATAGGGATAATATCCAATATTTCATTTGTTTCCATAATTTATTCAAATACGAATATGGATTGGATAGTGAAAAATAACGGAAAATGAATTCAGATATATCCATTTAACATCCATGTTAAAATCGGAAAAGAATACAGATATCCATATTGATGTTTTTGCAGATTTGAATACAGATAATTTGAATGTTCAGACATCCATATCCATTCCTATGCTATGCCCTCATATGTTGGCAAACCATTTTTTTTACCACATCTTTGCTTCTCCTTCCGTTATTTCACAAGCGTCCCTTTTCACATACATCGTTTTGGTGTAAAAGTAAAACAATTTAATTACTCAAATACTAGAACTTAACTGAATGGTCTATGGGATTTATGAAGTCACCACCAAAGCCTAGTCATTCACAAGGAAAACAAAAACTAAAAAGCGCAGAATATCTATCCTGTCTAAATACAGGATCAGACTAGGCCAGCCTATTATTCGGATAGCATCCTTGTCTGAATAGAAAAAAGGATGAGCAAACGGCCAACTATGGTGCACAAGTTGAAGTAGCAGTCAAAGGCGCATGCGCTCATAATTAGACCAGAAAAATGATGCACCGGTTTAGGATCTAGTTTGTCAAATCATGGACGGGTTGAGGTTGGTTTACCAGTGAAAGGTTCGAGAACTAATATTTCATAGATAGGGACCCCTCCAATTTCTTAATGAAATACAATACTAGAGAAAGTGGTCTTAGTACCAGGTCCGAACCCCCTTTAGTACTAGAACTGGGATTCTATTACTTGGTACCTCAACATGCAGTACTTGAAACTGAGAACTCAATTGGTTGCTACATTATTAACACATTTTAACTCGCTGATGAATATTTTAAAAAATAAAGGAACAGAACCATATATATGGCCAAAGTCCATATGCGTGAGCATCCAGATGAGCGGTATAATTAGAAAGAAGAATGTAGTAGTACTAAGAAATGAACCTAGCTAGTAGCATATGCTGGCATTTATTTGAAGCATATATTCCATGAGAAGACTGGACCCCACACAGCTCATGGTAAGCATTCCCCAGGCCCTGGTATTCTCGTACCTAGCTACATAGCTAGATGACCTATTAGCATATGCTTGCCCCCACTGAGGAATTGTTTAGATTGGTTGTGTTGACGCTTTTTCTGATCAACACACTGAACTTGCGCTAGAACGCGTGAGATCCGCAACGGATCGATCGACTGCAGTAGTCCCAGGCGAAACCGGTAAAACCGGTTTGTAGATCCGGTGAAACCGGTTCTACGGGGGCAGCTGCGTAGACCTAAGATCGCCGGCCCAGGAGGGACCCCGTCAGGGCAGGCGCGCCTAGGGTTTCTCTGAGATCGGCAGGCCACTCAGAGCGCCGTAAAACACTGTAGAGACGAAGAACGAACAGAATTAGGGTTGAAAAAGCTAGGGTTTGGGGATGACAAAAAAGTAAAGGTAATAAATGTTTTGATCGATTGGATATCCCTCAATCGGCCGTAACCCTTCATATTTATAGGGTGGGGAGGTCGTACCCCGCAAGAAAAGTCCTATTACAACTCGGATCTATAAAAGAGTCCAATCCTACTAGGACTCGGGGAAAACCGGTTCCACCGGTTCCCTAAACCGGTTCCACCGGTTTGCCTTGTCGAACAGGCAACAGTGCTAAAACCGGTTCCACCGGTTTGAGAAATCGGTTCCACCGGTTCTTCCTGCCTTGCTGTCCTTGTGCCAATTTTGATCGCCAACATATGCCCCCCTGTTTTTTGGTAAAGCTTGCGTACCAGAAAACATTTTAGCACAAGAAACACTCCTGAGGGCGATGTTTAAACAGAATTCATCGGCCTTTTTATTCTAAGGGCGATATTTAAAACTATCGGCCACACAAATCAAGCTCCTTGCCAAACACTTGGATAATATTGCTTTAAGTACCTTCCATTAAGAGCTCTTGGCAGCTGCTGACCTTGCAAAGTTTCCACCATATAAGAATTACCGAAGATCACTCTAATCACCTTGTATGGACCTTCCCAACTTGGAGACCATTTACCAAACTTGTTACTCTTCGATCCTATAGGTAGAATTGTTTTCCAAACGAGATCACCAACCTGAAAAGACTTTTGTTTTACCTTTTTATTATAAGCCTTAGCAACTCGAATTTTGTCCTTCTCAATTTCCTTCAAGGCCTTCAATCGCTTATCGGTCACTTCATCAATATTGTCCATCATCAAATTATGATAATCAACAGCATCAAGATCATTTTGCTTAGCTAACCGATAAGCATTCAAATTCACTTCAACAGGCAAAACAGCTTCTTGACCATATACAAGCTCAAAAGGAGTAACCTTAGTAGCACCATGTCTAGATATACGATGAGCCCACAAAGCTTCAGATAAAACCTCATGCCACCTTCTAGGATTCTCCTCTATTTTCTTTTTAATCAACTTGATCAAGATCTTATTACTAGACTCGGCTTGACCATTAGCCTGAGCGTAGTATGGAGATAAATTGAGCAATTTAATACCATACATATCAACAAACTCACGAACTTCCTTTGATATAAATGAAGTGCCTTGATCAGTAGTCAAAGTTTGTGGAATGCCAAATCTATGGATAATATGTTCAGTAATAAACTCAATTACCTCCCGATGTGTCATATTCTTCAAAGGTACCGCTTCGGTCCACTTGGTAAAATAATCAGTAGCCACCAACACGAAGCGATGTCCCTTTGATGAAGGAGGATGAATCTGCCCAATAAAATCCAATCCCCATCCTCGAAAAGGCCAAGGTTTGATAATAGGATGCAATAAAGCTGCTGGAACCATCTGAATATTTCCAAACCTTTGACATTCTTCACATCCTTTATAGTACCGAAAACAATCAGCTATCATATTAGGCCAATAAAAACAAGCCCTTCTCAAAAGCCACTTCATCTTAGGAGCCGATTGATGTGTACCACAAATACCTTCACGAACTTCACCCATTGCAATTTTAGCTTGATCAGAATCCAAACACTTTAACAATAAATCTTCAGCCGTCCGACGATACAATTCACCATCAACTAAAATAAATTTAAATGCCCACCGTCGGACTTTTCTGTCAACTTTATGATTAGGATTCTGTAAATATTCAACAATAGGTGTTCTCCAATGGGTAACTTCGTCCTCATTAATTTTTGATTGCTCATAGACAGAAGTGCTGCTGTCAGAGGATGGACCGGTTTCACCGGTTCCAAAAGCGGTATTACCGGAATTTCCGGTGGAACCGGTTCCTAGATCCGGTGAAACCGGTTCTTCCTGGACAGATGTCTCGGCTATACAAAGTGTCGGCTTTCTTTCATAAAAATTTCTTTTCTGAACATCATAGCCAGACGCTTGCTGAGCCAGAGCATTTGCCCTTGGATTCTTATCTCTTGGAACATGATATATAGAGAATTCATCAAATTGAGCAATCATGTCTAAACATTTATCAAGATATGAATTTAAAAGCCCATCAAAGCATTGGTATACCTTATTGACTTGCTGTACAACCAGCAGAGAATCACCAAATGCTTCCACATGTTTCACCCCCATGTCATGCAAAATCTCTAGTCCGAATAATAGAGCTTCATATTCGGCTTGATTATTAGTGCAATCATTTTCTAATCGGTTAAGAGCTTCAAATTCAGCACCACTTGGTGATATAAAAATAATACCAACGCCACAACCACTCTTACAAACCGATCCATCAAAATGCAACTTCCATGGGGTAAAAGTAATATAACCGATATCTAGATCATTATAATTAATGCTATGCTCAACGATAAAATCAGCAACAATTTGGCCTTTCATTGATGTCAAAGGTTCACAAGCCAAATCATATTCAATAAGAGCATAAGCCCATTTACCAATTCTACCACTTGAAATTGGTCTATGCAACATGTATTTAATAATATCGGTTTGACAAACTACTATGCAAGTATTGGATAACAAATAATGCCTCATCTTGGTACAAGCATAATATAAAGATAAGCAAAGCTTTTCAATAAATAAATACCTTGTTTCAGCATCCAATAATCGACGACTTTCATAGGAAATAATATGCTCCTTCCCTTCGGTTTCTTGAGTCAAAACAGCTCCAATTACTCGATCTTCAGTAGCCACATATAATTTGAATGGAATTCCTCTCCTAGGAGCTTTCATGACCGGCGGCGAAGACAAGTAATATTTAATCTTCTCAAAAGCTTCTTGTTGTTTTGCCCCCCAAGTAAACTCGGCTTCATCTTGCCCAAGAATTTCTGCAAATCCTTCTTGCATGTAGGAGCTTTAATCTTCTTAATAATATCAATCTTCTTAGGATCTATCTCTATGCCATTCTTATGAATAGTAAAGCCTAAAAACTTTCCAGCCGACACACCAAATGCACACTTAAGTGGGTTCATCTTTAATCCATATCGACGCATTCTTTCAAAAGCAAGTCTTAAATCAGCTAAGTGAGGATTTAAACCAGCCGATTTAACAACAATATCATCGATATAAACTTCTATGATTAAGCCAAGCAAGTCATGAAAAATTAAATTCATTGCCCTTTGATAAGTAGCTCCAGCATTTTTTAAACCAAAGGTCATGACTACCTGAAAGTGCATCTAGGCCCTCAAGTGGATTTTGGTGAATTGAGTGACAAAACGATTAAAGGACTAACTTGTTTGTTTAAGTGCATGAGCAGGGATCTATTCTTATAGTTCATTCACAGTTTATATGCTCATGATATATATGTGTTTATTAATCAAAGCAAGCAAGTATGATCCCATAATTTCTAGAATGTTGAAAATGGCATGTCATTGGTATTCATGATGGAGACATAGTTCTATGATTTATATATGGTCTCTAATTGCTTAAGATGGACAGTCATTAAAATATTGGGATGTTAGTTTCAAAGAAGTATGCTTGGATCATTATTGGTCTCATGCCAAGGATGGTTTTTGGACAAGGCATGAGACACTATCACTATGATGAAGATAGATATTCATGGATCAAGTGAGAAAAGAAGAATTATTGCATAAGATTGGATATTGCAATAAGATTGGATAGTGCAAGACTTCATGCATGTATGATAAAATGACATGAGCATATGTGTTACATATTGGTCTTCAATTGGAAGCTTGCATTATGTGGGATATTCTTTGTCAATCAAGAACAAGCATTTGAAGATTCTTTCAAGTGGAATTCATTCAAAGGCAAAGCAAAGTCAACTTGATGATACATGGGTAAGTGATGAAGAAGCAAATCGAGATGACTAGAGCGAGGGACTAAGCAAGCTAAGGTGCAAATTGCTAGGGTGAAGCATCTAGTATCCGGGGTGTGTTCGAAGTATCATATTCAAGTCTCATCAAGAAAAAGCAATGCAATGCATATATATGTTATGATTGATAAAGAGGGTGACCTAAGGATTAAAGTGAACTCAAATATAAGTTATAGAAAATCCTAAGTCACTAGCTCAAGGTGGATATGCTCAGTTGAAGATACAATGTTGAAAAGCCCTCAAAGAAGTGATTGATCAAGTATTGGCATGATCATTGACATACAAGCTCATGTAGTTGAATTATGATCTATCTTACGTCTTGAGTATAGGTATGCCGTACTATCAAGAGGGATGCAACATTGGTTGAATGACAATCTCCAAAAGTGCTCAAGTGAACCCTTGTGAGTTTAACCATGAGAGATCCTAACTTAGTGGGGTTCCCTGGGTAAACCGGTTTTACCGGTTTTGGGAACCGGTTAAACCGGTTTATGTGGCCTGAGCGTCTAACGGCTAGTTTGTTTGAAATCCGGTGAAACCGGTTTTGGTAACCGGTGAAACCGGTTTTCTCTGACAGAAAAAACGGCTAGTTTTTGGTGGGATGGGTATTTATACCCATGAGCTCCTCATTGAGGGGCTGCTGGTTCTTTGGCGTCCCTTGCATATTCCTGAGGCCAGCTGAGCTCTCCCCAACCTCTCTTTGTGAGAT
This sequence comes from Alloteropsis semialata, assembly GCA_004135705.1. NCBI lineage: Eukaryota > Viridiplantae > Streptophyta > Magnoliopsida > Poales > Poaceae > Alloteropsis > Alloteropsis semialata. Next base: position 30,605,442 of record CM014276.1, on the reverse strand, counting down.
TTGAGCTATCCTTGTGAGATTCTTGAGTTGGGTTGAGAGAGTGACTTGTGTGTGAGCATTGGAGAGCAATCCATTCCTTGAGCACTTGTGGTTTCGTCGATCAGCTGTTGAAGCATTTGTTACTCTTGGAGGTTCTTCCTCCTAGACGGCTAGGCGTTGCCCGGTGAGCTACCGAAGTGTGTGGTGAGCCACGGGATCGTTTGTGAAGGTTTCACCTCGCCTCCGCAAGGGAAGAGGTCACTTAGTGGAAGGAGGAGATAGCTTGACCTTGGGTGGTCGTATAAGCTTCCTCAACGGAGAGTAGGATTCACCGTGCCGTGGTGGCTGCTTGGTGCGAGCGGTGAATCCGAACTTCGGGAGAAAAATCTCTTGTCTCTTGGTTTGAGCTCTTTCCTCAATTTGTCTTTTCTAGCATATTACTTGTGCTTCCGCTTTGATCTACTTTGGTGTGCTTGAGCTGTGTGCAGGAGCTTCATTGGAACACTTGAAAACATCTCTGGAAGCTTCACACCATTTGTGGTTTGTGCTAGAATTCGTAGAGGGGCAATTTACATTTGTTAGTGCAATCTGTGTAGAACCGGTTTTACCGGTTTGCCAAACCGGTAATACCGGTTTTGGTGCTGACAGTTGGAATTAGTTTTCGTAATTTGCAGATTCGCCTATTCACCCCCCCCTCTAGTCGACATCAAGGTCCTTTCAATTGGTATCAGAGCTTGGCTTCACATCAAAGCTTAACCGCCGTGAAGAAAAGATGTCGATTGAGGTACAATTTGAGCCACTTAAGCTCGATGGCTCAAACTATGCTTCTTGGTGTGGTAATGTTCATAATGCACTCAGAATAGTAGATCCTGTACTTGAACATATTTTAGTTGCTAGCATTCTACCTCCTAATTTTGATTATGACAACATTGGTTTGTCAAACCTCACTCAAAAGGAGTTAACTTGCTCGCAACTCAATGCTTGTGTTACTGACTTTTTGCGAAGATCTGTTTGTGAAGATATATGGGACATCGTCTCTAGCAAAAGGGAAATTTGTAAAGATGCCCATCTCATTTGGTCTCTCATCACGGGGATTTTTGAAGATTTTGAAAGTGATGATGAGGAGCAAGATGTCATGGAATCACCTGAGAAATGCTCATCTACATCAACAATATCTTGTGAGTCTCAGGTGACTCCATCTACGGAGCAAGAGAGCAACAAAGTGCAAAACTTGGTTCCTGTGCAGGAACCGGTTGTACCGGTTTGCAACCTCGGAAAAACCGGTTCTGCCAAGGAGACCGAGTGCAGCTCTGCTCAAGGCACAAGCGACGACTCAAGCAAGGCCTCCACGTCAACATGTTCATCTTCCAGTGATGAAAGCATAATGTGCTTGATGACCAAGAAGAAGGAGCAAAAGGAAGAAATAGCAGTCTGCCTGGAGGAACCGGTCCAACCGGTTTCCCGAACCGGTTTGACCGGTTCTGCCCAGGAAACTGCTCCCGAGTGTGCTCAAGACATTCCAGCTGCAAGCGTCACTCCATCAACTTCAGGTACATCATTATTCAATGATAATGGGCCTAAATGTTTTATGGCTTGCAGAAAGAACAAGAAGACCAAGAGAGATGAATTCCATAGAGTTGGAACCATCAAGGCTCTAACTCAAGAACTTGAAAAGCTCAAGTTGTCACATACCTCCTTGGTCAGTAAGTATGAAATCTTGTCAAAGGATTATGCTTGTGCTACTGATTTATCTACTTGTGTAGCATCCTTAGAACAAGAAAAACAAGTGCTTGGTTCTCAACTTGAAAAGCTCAGTAGTGAGCATATGGCTTTGCAAGCAACTCACAAAGAACTTGAGTGTTCTCATGAGAAGCTTGTGGAATCATAAGCTGTGCTAAACATTGCTCATGAGGTTGTACTAACATCGGTAAAACATCTTGAACCTCGTACACACACATGCACATGCTCTCACATCAATTCTATTTTATTATGTGAAAAACCGTGTTGCTCCCAAGCAACCAAATATTGTGGTGAGCATGTTGTTGTAGAGTCTTGTGATGATCTCCTTGCTGAAGAATTGGAAGATTTGAAGCAAGAAAGAGAAAAGATCAAGAATGACTTGGTCAAGCTTAAGGGAAAGAGCCAAGTGCAACCTCCTCAAGATAACCGTGAACACATGGTGAATAAGCTTGAGAAGGGATCAATAGTCACTGGTTTAGTCCCTAAGCATGACAAGCAAGTCAATAAGAACAAGACACAAGAAATGAGGAAAAAGGGGCTTGATCACATACAATGCTTTGAATGCTCAAACATGGGGCATTACGCATCCATGTGCCCCATCAGACTAAAAATCAAGGCAAAGAAGCAGAGAGGATCCAAGAAGAGGGCATGCTACAAATGTAAGGAAGTTGGACACTTGATTGATGCATGTCCTTTGAAGAAGTTGGAGCTGCCTGTGCAAAACCGGTTTAACCGGTTACATGAACCAGTAAAACCGGTTCTGGCTGAGGCAGTGCACCAATCCTTCAAGAAGGGTGATCAAGCTACATCCTCAAACATAAAGGCTAGCAAGGTACAAGTGATCAAAAAGAAGAGCAAATCACCAAGCAAGATCAAACACCGTATTTGCTACGTTTGTCGATCAAAAGGACACATGGGTAAGGATTGTCCAAATGGTAATATTCCAAAATCTGATCTTATCCATTATGATTTTGCTAAGCTTGGGAATGACAAAGTTGGTACTTATGCTACTAGAGTGATTAGTTCACCTCATACTAGCATAAGAGCCATTTGGGTTCCTAAGCATCTTGTAACTAACCTCAAAGGACCCAACAACATTTGGGTACCAAAGAGTGCTTGCTGAGCCTGCAGGATCGTCGAGAGGCATTGGACACTTGGCTTATAGAAAAGATACTAGAAATGAAGAAATTAGCCAAGTGACTAGCAAAGTGTTGAAATCACAAAACCAATGTCATCTCGGTAACTAGTGCTTAATGTCATGTCTTAGTCACTCTCAGTTCTATGTAAACACTCATGGGTCACAAGTGTGAGCTTGTGAAGCTTGGGAAAGTGACTTTGACATTTTTATTCTATTTATTCCCCGTATGCCATAAGATGCTTTTAATGGCTCTTTAGCAGAGCATATTACTTTGAAGTGCAGGAACATAAGAAATCAATGAAGAAGGAATTTCTTGGAACATATAAAGGTGTATTTTCACTGATATGGAAGCTACCAGGAAAAACCGGTTTAACCGGTTTGGTAAACCGGTTTCACCGGTTTTCCCCAGTGGGCTTCACTTAAGTTCCGGCAGCCTCTGTCTCGTGCCAGAAATTTCCGACCCAAAAGTCCGGTAGCCTCTGTCCCGCATCAGAAGTTCCGGCAAATCAATACCAGAAATTCCGGCAGAGTTTTATTTGTCAAAGCTTCATCTAAAGTGGAATATTGTAAGAAATTCTCTCAGCACTTCAATGGCATACAAATTCATATGCTATCCTTGTGGTAGTAAGTTTTCTTGGCACCATTTCAATAAATGCAATTTATTTATGTGCCGGGACCAAATTGTGAAATAAACTCCTCAAACCCATCAAATTGAACAAGTGCATGTGACAAGTGATTCAAACGCTTGATGCACCTATTGAGGGGGAGTTCATTCTACAATTTGTGTCTTTGAGACTAATAATTTCTTTTAGTGATCTTGTAGTCTCATTTGTGAGAGTTTGTCTCTCTTGAAGCAAGCTATGCTTTTTGTTCAAAATTGGTAAAAGTGTATCTATCTCTTTTTGGACAATGATTTATTTTGATAAATAGCTGCTTGCCATAATATAGATTAAATTCCTTTGCTTGGCTTTGTGACAAGATTGATGCATGTGAGCTTGCCTTCCACCCATATACACATGTGCATCAAGAAAGAGGAATCTAACCTATATTGTGGGGCTTTATCTTTTAGTGATCCATTATGTCTTTCCAATCCAAAGGTCACTAAATGATGAAACTAGGTCTTGTGCCACTTAATGCATCTCTTCTCATGATGTATATAAGGAAAAATCACAAGTGAAAAGATGCATTTGGATTATATGGATAAAGCACAAGATTTGAGAAATCAATCTTCACCAATGTGAAGAAGAATTAGCTAAGAGGCCGAGGTATGTTTTTCAAATTCATATATTCATTTCAATGCATCTAGGCCTTCCCTCATGCTAGTGTGTTTAGCATAAAAAGTTTTATGTGACTATGATTGAGATCCTTGGCATAATTTCAATTTGTTTATTACCTAAAGTGCAACTCAAAAGAAATTCAAAATTCTTATGCACTATCTAAGGGGGAGCTTATTCCAATACTTGTGTCACTTGTGGTACTAACAATTTCTTCTAGTGAATTTGTAGTCACATGTGCTAGTGTATCTTGTGCTAACTCAATACTTGAATAAGAAAAATAATTATGAGAGCTAGCACCATGCTAAATTGAAATATGCACAAATTGAATGGGCTTAAGGCAAAGGTATGTTTTCATGAACCTTCTATTATTATCTTTTGCATCTAGGCCTCATAATCCATGCTAGTGTGTGCATTCTTGCATGTAACTCTCTCAAGTCACTTTCTTTGTACCTATTAGATGTTTAGTAAATTCCTTCTTTAAAATTGACTAGGTGTCAAATGTTCCAAAAAACGGTGAAAGGAATATGCTAAACATTCTAATATGGTTCTTGACTTGACTTGGTTGCATGCTTGTGTGACATAGGATAGAGTTTGAAAAATCCAACTAGCATGATAGGACTTGTGTGTTTTTGAAAGATATTTGGTTCTTGGTCTTTGTGACCTAATCAATCTGTTTGTGACTATTGTTGCCCTTGATTGATTGATGGCTAGTCACAAATGGTGAGATTTTCCTCAAGTCCATAAAATTCTTTATCTTTCCCAACTCCCTTGGAAGAATCAAGGAGGTTTGTTGAATATTGGAAAATCTTAATCTATCAATGCTAAATCTAGTTCCTGATGCATTCCTAAGCTTATCAAACTCATCAAATCAGGATTCAAGTGAAAAGGAGATCAAATCAACGTTTCTGGTTTTCTGGCAAAAACCGGTTTCACCGGTTTGGAAAACCAGTTCCACCGGTTTTGGCCGGGTCCACTCAACCTTATCTCTTTACCTCTAGAAGTTACCCCTTCACCCCCATTCACTTCCAAACAGACCAGGCCCGACCCCTCTCTCTTTTCCTTGCTCCCTTGGCGACCGAACTCTCCCCCATGGCGATTTGAAGTTCCCAAGCAAGAGAAGGTCGGCCCCTTTGATTCTTGAGGTGACATTGGAGGTCTAGGTCGGTTTCACCGGATTGGAAACCGCTTTGGATTCAAGAGCTCATGCGGCCTAGGTATTCCGAGGTATAAAATCTTCCCATCACCCGATCTATCTCCTCGGTGAATATCTATCAAAACCCTTCAAGGAATCATCTCCTAGTATGCCCAGGAAGCCTCCCTGTGAATGGATTTGGATTTGGTGGGCTGCATTTTGAGGATGGGCGATTTAGGGTTCCACTGCCCAGGAACCGGTTTCACCGGTTTATGAAACCGGTTTCACCGGTTTGTGCTGGTCAGCCCCAAATAATCCATCTTGAACGTGTAGTTTTCA
>CM014276.1:30539811-30598837 GCA_004135705.1 Alloteropsis semialata | reverse complement strand
TGCTCTTTTAATTGGTCGCTTCCAAGGACCGCTCCAATAGTTTCTACACAGATTCTGCTCCTTCACCCATCGTTGTCTCCCCTTGGTCGTTGGCGAGGACCGCTCCTGCTGGTCTTGCACCAGATTTGCTCTTCTCCTGCTATCGTTACTCTTTTGGCCCTTGGTCGCTAGCGACCCTATCTTCCTTTTTGGACATGTCCGCTGGTCGCGTAGCTGTCCCGCCTCATTGGTACACTTTTAGTGCTGATTTGGCGTTGTTTTTGGACTAATTCATATACTAACCCACCACTTGGCACTTGAAATAATCCCATTTTCATATATGTATTGTGTTTTAGATCATATTGTGTTTTTGCAGAAAAACGGCCCAATTTGGGGCTTTTATATTCAAAGCCCAAAACTAACTACGAGCCCAAAGGAATTGAGCCTAGCGGAGGGAGCCCAACCAATGGACCATGTGGGCTTTCATAGCCCAACTCATGATCCAAGGTGTCCACATTCAATGAACCTTGGGAAGGAGAGACTTAAGCATGAAGGAATTGGAGATTTGGAAAGTTATCCACGAGATCAAGTCAACCTCAGAGATATTCGCGTAGCCCAGGACAGCATGATATTTTGGTACAGATTCGGAGGTCCAAATGGCCTCTAATGACAAAACTTTGAATACCAAAGTTGTAGCCATCGTCGAGATCTTCGATTTGGACATATGGAAAGCATAATTCGAAAATGGAGGTAGGAGATATGGCCTCCGAAATGCATGCTGCATAGAGAAGTTCAGAATCAGACAGATTATCTTCCGGCGCTGTTTTGGAGATCTTAATGTCATTTCCAAGGAAACTCATGAATACTAAAGTTGGAGATGATTTCGTGATACACAATTTAGAGTCGGCGTTTGTCCTATTTGGCATCTTAACATGGGAGATATGACGTCGGGAAGGCAGAGCTGTGAATTAGAAAAATCTGGGCGAGTCAAATCTTATGGAAACCAAGTTTGCTTAACTCCCAAGCAAGGAACTCTTGGAAGAGAAGGTGGAGCACACCCCGAGGCTCCCCTAGGGTATAAATACAACCCTCTAGGCGCCCTCAAGAGGGGGAGATTCAGATCCAATCCACCAGAAGTCGATGCGAAGAAGGACACGCACCAAAGGAAGCCGACAGCCGCCACAAGTCCTCGAGGTTGCCTAGGAGATGGCTTAGGCCATGCCCTAGCCGCCATGGTTGGCCCTGCGTGGTGAAGCCATGGCAGAGTTCTGGAGCCATGCCTTGAACTCATCAAGGCGTATGTATATTCGATGGAGATATCAATCTACTTGTCTTGTTTACTTTGATCTTCTGAGATGCATGCTCTCTCTCATATGTATAGCTAGCATATGTTCTTAGTAGGAATAGATCTAATCATGGTGATTCATCTATGCTCTACGGACACATCTTAGTAGTGCGTAGGAAGTCAGCGTGATTATCCTCGTGTGGTGACAGCATGCGGGAGGGAAAAGGTCGAATGATTGCATAATGTTGAGTAAGATCGATGACGAGTATCATGGGAGTTGTTGTGCGGCCACCAAGAGGAAAAGCAGCAAGTAAAGAGCGCTTGGTGGGCGTTTGAGGTAAAACTGGGAAATCCTAGGCATTGATGCGCACCTTGTAAGGGCGTCCAAGGGAAGGTTCTTAGAGATGACTCTTTATCTTTGTACGAGATTAGATTGATTATCGCTTTGGCCGAAGTTGCAACTAGAAGACGGTAGGCTTGTGCTACCTTTGGTCGTGTTACCTCATGTCGGGTGGATGAGATTCATTCATAATATTCATATCAAACTCATTTTCACCCTCATATGCAATCTATGATTCATGTTAGGATTTTATCCGTTTAGCTAGATAGAAAAACCTAGGTAGTTCATTGTCGATCCACAGATTGATAAACCTTGAGGGAATACTCTAAGGGAAAAGCTACCAACGATCCGTGCACTTGCGATTCATAATTGGCGCGTCTAAGGACCGTCAACAACCTTTTCTGGCTCCGTTGCTGGGGATCGGCAACATGAACCCTAGGGAGATCTATCTAACCTTTCGGACTAACCCTAATTTTATTATTGCATATATATCGTGTGTTTCTTGTTTGTGTTCATGAATGCAGGTAAAACCCAAGACACAAAGCGAATGAGAAGTTCTCAATATCCGGACTTTTACAAGTCCAATCTCGCTCAAACAAGTTGATGGCTACGTGAAGATCCTCTCTTTAGTGGTAGGTGCTAACTTTTGTTAGTGGCCCATAATCCGCTATCGAGCCCACACCAAAAATAAGTGAAGATGAACAAGGTATGCCACCGTGTCAATTAATTTTTAAGACTAATGTCTCTTGGAGATTTGCTTGTCCAAACTATAGGTGATGAATCATGCCTCGACGAAGTCGTAAGATCGGATCATTAACATCTCTAGAAGGTTGCTGTTGTGATCAGGTTTTCACCCATGATCAGGGAGGTACCATGGACAAAAATTAGAAAATATGAAGCTCCATCAAGCCTTCTTTCCAACGCCTCAAGAATCATAAATTTTGGAGATCGCTGCAAGGAGTTATGGTAAAATCTTTCAACACTATACGTTCTGAAATCTGCTCGGGACAGGACGTAGTGCCAAAGTAAAAACAAGCGTAACTCTTTCATCCGGAGTCTATTTGAAGTGAATGAGTACTTGTTGGAAAGGGAATTTGATGCACATTGCAATGGAGTAGAACTTTGGTACATGCTCTGTACTAGACGAAGAGTAATTCAATGAAAATAAGGCAGCAGCAAATAACCGAGAAGGTGATGATGATGTCAAGAGAAGATTGGAGGGCCTTGAGCACAAAAGATGATGATTTGAAGTTGATCAAGACTGGAGGCAACAAGATTAGAAGCATCATGACACCACCAATCTTCTCCAGTAGGATGCTCAAGAAGTTTCTAATTGAGTGATGCTACCAACAAAATAAACCGCTCAGATCAACATAAAGCGCGAGAGCCCCCTATGATCCCGACACCTTGGGTAAAGCAAGAATTATGAAGAAGACTCATCATTGAAACTATGCTACTCGCTGGTAAATCAATGGTGATGACCTTGAAGCCTAGGGATGCACAACACGACGCTCCAAAGACCACAAGATCAAGATCATCAACATCTCAGGATCAATTCACAAGAAGATACTGTTTGCTTCAAAATTCTATGCAACCTCTAAAGAAAACAACATAATATTTTTGGATATTTAAAAGCCCCATGAAGTTCTGGTTCCAAAGAATTAAGAATCAAGTCAATCGGAGATTTCTACAAGCGGTTATGATCAAAACATCGAAGGTCATGTATTCCGAAATTTTCTGGACAGCACATAGTGCTAAAGTAAAATGGGCATAACTCTCTTATTTGAACTCCATTTAAGATGAATGACCACTCGTTCGAAAGGTAATTTCATAAACTTTTCAAGGAGTATATTTTGGTATATGTTCTATTCTGGGTGCAGGGGGAAAATCCATGAAGAAGAGGTAGGAGCAACATGATAAGAACAAGATAGAGGAGATAACGATAACAACAATGAAGAGGAGCTTGGACAATACTTTCATCAAGCATACATGATCAAATTCAGAAACTTAGGAAGTGAAGAACCCAAGAACATTAGTATACAAAGACACAAGCCAGTGACATTCAATGCATGTTGATGTTTAAAGTAAACAACGACGAATTACAAAGGATGACATCAAGCTGCATGGACATTTTGGATTCTCGCACAAAAGACCATGGCTTCGCATGAACATAAAGGTGAGAAGTCCAGCTCTATAACTTTAAATGAAGCGCTTTGCGGGAGGCAACCCGATCTTTTTATTTATTATCTATATAAGATGGCAGTCTATATTATGCTCTTTAATCGAATCATCAAGTAACATTGTACCTTTGCTCTAATAAATGTCACAACTTTATGGTGTATGATCTAAATATTATTGAGAGGCACTTTGTTATTTGATCTTGAAAAACTTGTAGACCCTTTTTGTGTACCTATTTCTATTGGTGTTTAGAATCTTTTCCTTTGAGTATTTTTAGAGAGAAATATGAAGTATGGCACCACCCTTCGACTCTAAACTTGTGGCTAGTTAACTTAGCTAACTTTTATTTTAGACCACCATATCGTATCATATCATTTTGTTCATTCACCTCGTGTTCGGTTCATGCCATGTTGTTCTCACCCTTGCATTGCATTGCATGTTTTGTTTTGATCTAACCTTTTGTTAAACTCACCTAAACCTTCCTATCACCCCCACCAAAAACCGAAGCCAACAAGGGTAGGATTGACTTGTGTTGATTTGATTGCCATCACCATTCATATTAGCCAAGTCTATCTCTACTCCTTATCCTAACTGAAAACTTTGACTATCCTTCTTACGGGATTCTAAACCCTTAGAAAACCCTCTCAGACCTGTAGCAATCCTAAAACCATAGGTTTTGTTTTATACTCAATGAAACAACCTTTGTTTTTCTTTTGTTTTCAACCACCTTAGGTAGATTTTCTAAACTTGACTTCTTTCTTCAAAAATTCTTGTCTTAAGCCAAAAATATAGGATACACTTGACCCTTCCCTTAAACCTTGCTAGCTTGGTTGATTTGTTCTTTTCGATGAATAATTTTCTTATCGACAATGCTTCACTTCTTATGAAGTGGCTGCCGAGCTTTGTCGCTCCAAGCAATTACTTTTTGAATCAATTGATTGCGGAACAACAACAAAAGTCTTTTCAACTTTTGCTAGCGCTCACTTTTGCTAACTCTTTGCATTCATGTTTTGCATTCATTCCATCGTTCCATCATGCATTTGTTAGCTTGGCTCTCTCACAAAACTTCATGATGAATGCTTTCTTATCCATGATAATGCTTCACGTGGGGCATTTTTCATTTGCAATCTTATGTAAGCATGATGTTTAGACATGATCGCGGACCATCATCATTTAGTTTTGTAAGCATTGTTAGCATTTATATTGCATTGGTCGGTTTATAAGCTTTGCAATATGCTTTATTTCTCTTATGCTATAAGGATATATTGACCTTGGGATAGACTTGTGTTTTAACCTTGGTTAATAGATCTTTATGACTATGGAGAGATTCGGCAACCTAGTTGTAAACAGGGTATTTAGAACTAGGTGTAAACATTGTCTTTGTTTATATGCTTTCCTCTCATTTGCATACTCACTTTGCATCCATTCAACGCCCTCACGTTCGTTAGCATGATTTGGTTTTCTAAACTTTTTTGAGAGTGTGAATTCTTTGGCTTTAACATGGTGTTTGATCCGAGAATTTTGGCAACATAGTAGTAAACATGGTGTTTAAAACTTTGTTTGATCTCTACCAAGTTTGGTCCCCGCCTTTCATGTTACTAATTTCATTCACTTTGCACACACGCACACCCATTAGGTTTTAATTTTCGCTTTTACTAGGTTAATTATGCCACAAGTTAAGGTCTTAGAGATGTCATTGGTTGTTGGCATTTGCTTATACTCCCAATCATCACCCTGGGAGTAGTTTGTGCATCTCAATTGTTTTGCAGACATGACGAAGGAATCCCATGAATTTATGATCAAAGTTGCAACCAAGATCGTTAACATCTCCGAAGATTGAAAGGGACGCTGCTGTTTTCATCAAAAATCTGCACATACTCAGAGATGTACAAGGAAGGAAAAGTAGATATTCAGAGACTCCATTGAATTCTCATTCCAACGCATCCAAGATCAACAAATTTGAATACCCGTACAAGGAGATATAACAAAAACATTAGGCGCGGCGCGTTCTGAAATCAGCTCGGGACAGATTGCAGAGCTGGAATAAAATAGCCATAACTCTCTTGTTCGGAATCCGTTTTAGGCGAATGATGACTCGTTGGAAAGAGAAATTTGTGCACCTTGCAATGGAGCAATGATTTAGTACATGTTCTGCTCTGGAAGTAGAGGAAAAATTCATGGAAGTTAAAGCAGCAATGAAAACAACATGCCAGGAGGTGATAACGATATGAAGAATGATTGGGACCATGGCTTAGCGACAATGAGAAATGTTGAAGGAAAATTAAGGCAACAAAGGTGAAGAAGCATAAGGATGATCTCCAAACACATGGCGGAAGGACTTCAAGAATTACAAGATGGTCCATCTTCTTCTTTCACGCTTAGCAACATGCTAAGCATGGGGGAGAACTTGTTGGACGAAAAGGAAAAGGCCATATGGAGTACAATGATCGTGTTCACCACAGGATGCTCATTACTCTTCTTTCATGTTAAGCACAATGCTTAAGCATGGGGGAAGCCGCACTGCAGTTCATTGCAAGCATCGAAAAGGACGGTAACTATTCCTTAACCATCTCTTTGTTTGTCTCCTTCTAAATGCTTGTATATATGTATGCCATCGACCTTAGGTTAGAAACCTTTGTTTATCTCTTTTATTAATAACATGGCTACTAGGAGGATAGCCTAGTTTTGTTTTTAGTTTCAATAAATAGTTATCACTATCACTTTTGCGCTTATCATGATGATATCATTTGTGTATGCTTTGCTCATGGAAAAGTGATGAAAGTTGCCGCTTTGTTCTACCTACACCATGTTGTACATGACTTGACCATTTGTTCTCTATAAAATGATCTTAAATTGACTAAATACCAGCTCTTTTATTTATGGAGGTTAAATGACTAAATTCTAGACCCACATATTCCTTATGTTGCTCTTTGATTTAGGGTCACCGATGACTTTATATCTTGTATTGTTTTATTTAAAAACATGATTCTTATGCTATCTACATTCGTGAATCTCTTGCAAAGTTCTACCTACCAAAGCCTTTACATATACATGATCTATCATGATGAAACCTTTAGAATTGCAAACTTATATTTTGATGAGTTGGGTTAAGATTGATTTCAATGGTTCGAGACTAAGAAGCTGGCCATTCCATTTTGTGTACCCTCTTTTTGCTAGCCTTTCTATCCATGCATTGTGAGTTTCTACACCGGAAACATCGCAAATTTCACTGGATATCCACCCTAAACTCAAATATATCTTTTTGTGATTACCTCCTTGACCACAACCTACAATTGAGTATGAATCATTATCTCCAGGAAAATTCAGAAGAATCAGAGCTTAATTTAGAGAACATAAATTTGGGAGTCATCAAAGAGTACGTAGTAGAAAAATCAGAAGGAACAGCCGGCCCAAGCACCCCTATGCCGGTCGGCCTACCCCCTTTTCTCCTCTAACAGCTTCAAATTTTGACGAGAAGATACTCCCTGAAGATTCAAATTATTTTCCAAGAGATCAAGATGGATCTTACTTCAGCAATAGCCATCACTTTTATGCTCGAGGACGAGCAATCATTTAAGCATGGGGATGCTGAGTAATTACTATGTTGCAAAAAGTTCTGAGGAGCAAAAAGAAAGAAAAATGTGGAAAAAGAAAAAGAAAGAAAAGAAACAAAGATGAAAGAAAAAATGAAAGAAAAAAGAGAAAAAATGCTCCTTAGTTCTTTTAGCTTCATTAAAATCCAAGTGCTTTGAAGACAATTCCATACTCAATATATTATCCAACCATGTGCAATCCGATAACGAGGACTTTATTTGTGCCTTGGGATCATCCACTTGCTATTTGCACATGTCCACCTATCTAAATATATGTGTTTTATCCCTGTCTCTTCCCAACATTTATTTTCAATGGCCTTTTTGACTAGTCTCGGTAATTCCAATAGATCTCTCTCTTAGTTTAACAATATTTCAGATATAATATTTTGCTAGGATTGTTTTTACCTAAAAAGCTCCACTTAAGCCTTCCACTTTCATATATGAGTAGAATAGGATGGAAATAATCTAGTATAGGCTTGAGCGACTTGATGAGATGAGTGTTTCCATGAACTGTTGTTAGAGAATCTCACTTATGTTGGATATGTGTCTTTTGAAAAACTCTTCATGATGAAACAAGGTAAAAGTCTGAAGTTCACTTAAGTTTAAGAGCATTACATTTATTTATTGTTGTGGCTTGTTCTTTATTGCTAGTATATCTTCCATAATGAAAAAGAAGCCGGTCACAACTTGAATTTTAAATGCCAAACACTTGAGAGAGCAATGTGTCTTGTTGTGTATAACTAAGTGCAGGGAAGGCATTGAAAGGCAACACTGATTTCCCTATAAGCAAAGATCCTGGACTTGCTCGAGGACGAGCAAGGTTTAAGCATGGGGAGATTGTTGACGCTCGTTAATGGTACACTTTTAGTGCTGATTTGGCCTTTTTTTGGACTAATTCATATACTAACCCACCACTTGGCACTTGAAATAACTCCATTTTCGTATATGTGTTATGTTTTGGAGCATATTGTGTTTTTGCAGGAAAACGGCCCAATTTGGAGCATTTATATTCAAAGCCCACAACTAACTACGAGCCCAAAAGAATCGAGCCTAGCGGAGGGAGCCCAACCAATGGACCATGTGGGTTTTCATAGCCCAACTCATGTTCCTAGGTGTCCACATTCAATGAACCTTGGGCAGGAGAGACTTAAGCATGAAGGAATTGGAGATTTGGAAAGTTATCCATGAGATCAAGTCAACCTCAGAGATATTCGCGTAGCCCAAGACAGCATGATATTTTGGTGCAGATTCGGAGATCCAAATGGCCTCTAATGACAAACTTTTGAATACCAAAGTTATAGCCATCATTGAGATCTTTGATTTGGACATATGGGAAGAATAATTTGGAATATGGAGCTAGGAGATATGCCCCCAAAATGCATGCTGCGCAGAGAAGTCCGGAATCAGACAGATTATATTCCAGTGCTGTTTTCGGCATCTTAACGTCATTTCCAAGGAAACTCATGAATACCAAAGTTGGACGGCGAGTATCATAAGAGTTGTTGCACGGCCACCAAGAGGAAGAGCTGCGAGTAAAGAGCGCTTGGTGGGCGTTTGAGGTAAAGCTGGGAAATCCTAGGCGTTGATGCGCACCACGCAAGGGCGTCCATGGGAAAGTTCTTAGAGATGACTCTTTATCTTTATACGAGATTAGATTGATTATCACTTTGGCCAGAGTTGTGACTAGAAGACGGTGGGCTTATGCTACCTTTGGTCGTGTTACCTCATGTCGGGTGATGAGATTCATTCATAATATTCATATCAAACTCATTGTCACCCTCATATGCAATCTATGCTTCATGTTAGGATTCAATCCATTTAGCTAGATAGAAAACCCTAGGTAGTTCATTGTCGATCCACGGATTGATAAACCTTGGGGAATACTCTAAGGGAAAAGCTACCAACGATCCGTGCGCTTGCGGTTCATAATTGGCGCGTCTAAGGACCGTCAACATTTAGGCTGCGAGGGGTTGTTGTGGCCGAATGTGTAGTTGGCGAGGTTTGGACACCATGGGTGGAAACTCTGCATGGCTTCTGCGAGTGCCGGCAATGGTTGCGCTTCTGCGTAGTTCTCCCTGTTGGGGGCATTGTCACGGTCACCATTCCCCCTCCTCCTTTGGTTCCGTCGGGTGAAAAACCTGGTTTCATCCTCCGACGAGCGGTCGATGGCATTGCTTTTGCGTCGTGCCCTTCCTAAGGGCATTGTCTTATACATCCACTATGCCCTCTGGCCCTCTGCTTTCTCAATCGCTTTCTTCATCACCAGCATGGTCGTCATCGTTATGGTGGGCCTGTCTTGGTCGCTGTGGTAGTTGTGGGGTTCTTTGGTTGTCTTGACAAGCTAGGAGTAGAGCTTTTCAAGGTCCAACTCTTCTGTGTCATGGTTGCTGTCTTTGACCATCTTCGCTCTTCGATCTTCTCCAATAAAGGCATGCTTTTGGAGCCGTAGTTCTCTCGTTTGTTTTGTTGTAGCAGTTGTGTTTTGTCCTTGTGGATGTTGTATTGTTGCGTTGTTGGTGCTATTGTGGTGTTTTGTTGTCGTGTGTTGTTGTTGTCTGCAAACCCCCTCCTTCTCTTAATGAAATACGTGCTAAGCACGTTCTCTAAAAAAATAATTTAAATATAGTTTTTGTAAACCATTTTTAATTTAAAATCTAAATTTAGTATCATGATCAAAGCAAAGTGGGTCACTTTTGATTTATAGTATTTGTTCACAAAGTTTTAAATTTTAAAAAACTATCTCGAGGGTAAACAATTAATGTGACAATTTAAATGTAGTTTTCTAGAATACTTTTTACTTTCAAATCTAAATTTACTATCATGCGAGATCAACATAAAATGGGCCACTTCTGATTTATAGTACTTGTTCGAAATGTTTTAAGATAGTCGAAAATCATCTAGAGTATAAACAAATTATGTGATAATTTAGACATAGGTTTTTAGGCTAATTTTTAGTAAGTTTACTATCATGCCAGATCAAAACAAAAGGGCCACTTTTGATATATATTATTTGTTTACAAAGTTTTGTGATTTTTGCAAACCATCTCGAGTGTAAAAAAACTCACGTGATAATCTAAATATAGTTTTTATAAACAATTTTTAATCTAAATATAAATTTACAATCATGCCAGATCAAAGCAAAAAGGGTCATTCTTTATTTATAGTATTTGTTCAAAAAGTATTAAGATTTTTCAAAACAATCTTAAATGTGAACTGCTCATGTAACAATTTAAATATAATTATTTTGGAATGATTTTTAATTTGATATCTAGATTTGCTATAATGCTAGATCAAAGCAAAATATGTCACTATAATTGATAGTATTTTTTGAAAGTGTTAAGATTTTCGGGAACCAAGTATTTAATTTTGTTTTGATTTGACTGTATGAGATACTGTGATTTGATTCTATGAGAAAATAAAAAATATTTTAATAAAAAATCCGAGTTGAAATGGGCAATGGAACTGTAACATCCCAAGAAAATTTGAATTTGGTGAATTTACAATTTTTGTGTAAATTGTTTGAACACTTAAGTAAAACTTCTCTACTCTCTCTAAAATTCCTAGTAAAATAATATTGAGCAATTATTATTTTGATTAAGGAAATTATTGATAGAGTGATTTGGATCTTTTTGGTTTTAATTTTGTTTGAGTGGTATTTGTATTTGAATTCTATATTACAACACAAATACAAAACCGAACAAAACTAACTAAAACCCTTGGGCCTAATCTTCCTGTCCAACTAGCCCGGCCCGGTAACCCTCTCTCTCTTTCTGTCTTGCGATCGGCCCACCAGGTCCACAACCCTGCCGGCCTTTCCCACATGCACGCGCCCGCTCCTCCCATCTCTCTGACACATATACCTCAAAACAAAAATCTCTCTGACACATGGGTCCCATGACCCACAATGTCGTCTTCCACCTCTTCTTTCCGCTTGCGACGCCGCTCCTTTCACCTTTTCTCCCCACCCACTCCCCCCACCCCCCGCGCGCGATGCCAGCTCCTCCGCGCAATTCGCACCGGCCACACAACAAACCTGGCCCCGCCCATATGCGCCTGCCCCCTCCTCTCCCTTGGCTCCCAAGGAACCCCCTCAACCTTATCCTCTTCCCCATCGACCGAGCCCTCGCCTACAAAACCCCCCCTTTCCCCTCTCCGCTGAGCACCCAAACCCACCAGGGCGGAGCCCTGCCCGAAGCTACCCTGACCCAATTAAGTGGAGAAGAAGGAAGAGGAGAAGGTGGAGAAGAGGAGGCGTGGACGAGAGGAAGAAGAGCTACTTGGAAGGAGGCCATCCACGAGAAGCCACTTCACCGCTGTTGGCGGTTCTTAATGACAAATTATTATTGCCAACAAAGATATAAAAGAATGATAAAATAACTAGACGCAGGGTTATTTACTAACGAATTATTATTGGCGGTTTTGGTGCATATGTGATTACAGGAATAAAGTGGCAAAAGAAAGACCAACGTGGACCCAGGGCCAGGTCGCCCGACCACCCCAGGTCGGTCGACCTGGGACCTGGCCCAGTGAGGTCCGTCCTCAGCCCATCAGAAGATAGCACACTTAGAAGTGATCAGAGACGTTGAGATCAAGTCGGTTTAAGAGAAGAGATGGGATTGGGCCACGTGGCAAGCACATGGATTCATGGGCCCATATCCCTGACTAAACTTACATATCTTCGCGGTTACCCACCGGAAACCGACCATGGGGCCCACAGGAGAGTGACCCTGGCAGAGTGGGGCCAAAGCCGACAAAGCCAGGTCGACCGATCTGGCCGAGCGACGAAACTGCCACCGCCTTCACCAGCAGCTGTCAACCGCCTCTAAGGAGCCATCCGTGCCGTGGATCACCGAAGTCGGTGAATCCTACGGTCGGCCGACCTGGGCCCACCTCCGAACCGTCTCAACCGCCGCACACCGACTCTAAACCGCCTCTCCATGCTATAAATACCTGGACTCGGGGCAGGGCTCAACATCATCGAGATGAAGTGAAGATCCAAGGCGAAGCCCTCCTCATATCTAGAGTAGAAGTAGGGAGAGAGTGAGGGAGAGTCTGGAGGAGTCCCGGCGTGTCGGCGACCCTCCACCTGTACCTCGACGGATGCAAGCTACTCAGTAAGTATCCGGGATCCAACTAGTACTTAAGTCTGAGTTATAGAAAGCTGAGTTCTCTATTGTGCTTGTGGGTTCGTTGCTTTATTCATAAAGTATTCTAATCTCTGATCAAGGTTAGGATAGCTGATATTATCTTAGACGTGGCGCTTAGGTGTATATCTGCCCTCGTTTGCCTCGTAGCCCCATGGATTAGTAGAGGTAGGCGGCAGGTGGTGACAGCCCTGTCCGTCCTTTGTAATCCTCCACGTACGGGTACGGCGTAGAGCTGTTGGCCGGCAATTTCCTAGAGGTCTAGGATACCCCGGTGCCCAAAGCAAGCATAGGAGAATTCCCTTAGCTATATTCACGACTTTAGTGCTAAGTTATCCTCTCTACCCAGCCTTTATGTACACTCGATCGATCTGGACATTCTTGGTGATTAGATAGCCTTTACGTTCCCCGTGGATGCGATACCTGGTTTACTCATAGGTGAAAACTACTACGACAGCCGTGCGCTTGCGGACTTTCTGTTTGCCACCGCTGGTGTCAACAAGCGCCGCGCCATGGAGGGACAAAGAGACCGACAAGGAGCCGCCCAAGAACGCACCGCGAGCTCTGCACCAGCTTGCCACCAAGCCCGGCCACGTGCTACACAGTTGACCCATCGTGAGCACCGTTCCCTTCCCTCTCTTCCCCTTCTGCCCGAAGTACTATGTTCTGCTTCGCCACAGCCATGCCATGATCTCTCATGCTCTGCTCGGTGCATCTGCTCGTCCATCGCACTGCCTGTTGTAATCATCATGCCAGGCCGGCCTTCGTGCCGCTACCCTCTCCTGCAAGAACCCAATCTTCCGTCTCCATTCTCTTGGTTCTGTTCACCGCCGTGTCGCCGCCGCCGCAGAACCACCGCTCGACCGCCTTACCCCGTCCTACCTCTGTTTTCGGCTTGTGTCCTAGCTCCATGTTTCCTTGTGTATCTTTGCGTCGCATGGCCACGAGCAGGAGGCCATTCCGTCCATGCTTTGCTTCGTCGCCGATCGCCACCATGGAGATGTCGCCGCCGACCGCTGTAGGCCTATGTTGTCCTCACCACTCTCTTTCCTTATCGCGCTGGTCGTCTCCATTCGCCTCGTCCCTGCTCTGAGCACTGTATGAACGTGGGTAGAAGGCCCACCCTTGGCCCGGGATCACTCGTCGGTGTCGCTCATCACCACCGCGAAGGCTCTGCCACTCGCCCCCATGCTGCCATCGCTCCACATCTCTGTCCCTCTTTTGATCTCTCCTTCTAGTGACTTAGCACGCGCATCGCGTGGCCATGGATAAGGGATCCATTCGACGGCGCCTGATCTCGTCATGTGACTGCCGCTCGCCACCGTCGCTCGTCGTCGGGGAGACCGCACGGAGGGCCACACCCACTTGACGCCATAAAAACTGTAGGGGATCCCGTCTCCTTGACCATGTCTATGATGCGTGAGCCCCATCTCTCCCTTCACCGTCTGCCGCTGACCAGTGGGCCTCCAATCATCTCTCTCTTCTCGTCATTAACCACAATATGGCCTTGGGCTGATTTCCACCAAAAGTCTACAAACCCTCCCTCTTTTGGTTGAAGCCCGCAACGAAATCAGACCACGAACAGCTCAGTTTCCTTTTGTTTTTCTTTTTCCACAGCCGATGCCTTGACCCCACCAGTCAGCCTCCCTGTCTCTCTGACTTGTGGACCCCGCTGACCGTTGACCTGGTCAACCCTGACGTCATCATGACGCCAGCAGTGGCCGACCCCCACTGATGACATCGTGCTGACGTTAGCAGGAAACGTGGCACGCTCTGGTGCTGCCATGTGTCAGCTTGTGAATTTATTTATATTTTCGGAATTTAGGTAAATTTCAAAATTAGCTTTTATCTAGGAAAATTCACCATAAATCCATTCTAGCTCAAAAAATTATGAAATCGGTTTCTATAATTTTCTAAAATCTTGATCTACATGTTAGAATAGGAGTTGTGTGCTTTTGACTCTTCTTGCTTTCATTTAGAGTTCATATGAATATAGGCACTGATGTATTTCTTTATTTCTCATAAATACGATCAGCTGAGGATGAGTTTGGAGGCCCCATCTACAACAATTACGAGGAGCCCGCTAAGGATGACTACCACTCATCGCAAGATTCACGCCCATTCTGATTTGAATCCTAACTAGACATTGCAACTAGTATGCTAGTGCTTTACTTTCTCGCATGATGATGATGATGACCTATTGCATGGCCTTATTGTATTATCGTTATCCTTGATAAACCTGTTATACTCGATGTTATATACTTTCTATGCTTGCATGTGTGATGGGATGGGTGTGATAAGACTCTTGGCATGTGTGGGTAAAAACCCAGGAAAGGAGAAGGGGTTTTGGGAAACTTTGCACGGGTGGGCAGATTAACTCGATCTTCGTATCGAGGGCTTGGAGTGTGTGCTTGGGCACATCCTACGATGCACCTATGGCAGGTGTTGACGGTCCATAGACGCGCCAATTGTGAACCGCAAGCGCACGGATCATCGTAGCTTTTCCCTTAGAGTATTCCATCCAAGGTTTATCAATCCATGGATCGACAATGAACTACCTAGGGTTTTCTATCTAATCTAACGGATCTATTCCTAGCATTAAGCGTTGATTGCATATAGAGATAAACCTTTATTATATGAGTGGGTGTAAAGGTTGATCGCATCCAAAAGCATAGGCAAACATAGCATAACCGAGGTTAACGAAGGGTCCAATCGTCTCTAGGTACAGCTCTTAGTCAAAAGGTGATCAAAACAATAGATTGCATCTCTACCAAAGGTACCCGAGTCTTCTCTCCGAAAGGCGGCTCGCAAGCGGCCTACTTTCCAATGGTCACCGCCGCGGGGTGCGTGCCAATGCCTAAGGTTTCCCAAAGCTTTACCCAACCGACTAGCAAGCGCTCGACGAGCTTCCTCTTGTAGTGGCTTGCGACAACTCCCATCGTACTCGCCATTGATCCAACTCAACATCACATCGTCGCTAGAACCTTTCCCTCCGTTATTCTGTCACCACACCGGGGTAATCGACGGACTAGCTAGAACGCGCTACTTCAATGTATCCGCAAGATATGGACTAATCACCACGATTAGATCTAATCTTACTAAGAACATATGACGGCCGTGCATATGAATATAAAGCATCCAATAGAAGTAGACCAAGGTTGAGACAACTAGAATAGAGATTAGATTGATATCACCATCGTGTGTGTACATACCCCGATGAATCTTGGGGCTTGACTCTTGAGCTCCGCCGTGGCACAACCACGCAGGGAGGCCATGGCGGCTAGGGTTGGCCTAGGCCATGCCCTAGGTACCTTCGAAGACTTGCAGCGACCCTCGTCTCCCTTTGGTGTATGCCCTAGTTTTCGCCGACTTCTGGTTGATTCCTTGCCGTGGCTTCGGGGTACAGGGGCTATAAATAGTCCGAGGAAACCCTAGCTCGAAGGGGAGGTCGAGGCGGCGCAGGAAAGGGGTAGGCCGGCCGGCCTAGGCCCTTTTTGACTCGCCTCAGCCTCATCTTTTGCGTGCAAGCTCCTTGATCCTCCAGGAATTGATTTGCCAATGCATGTGGGTATTTGACGTCGGTTGCTTTGGGATAAGATTGGGTCTTGATAACCTTCCATATGTCTGCCTGATTCGCCTTGATCCCGAAGTCATCCGACCTTATCTTCAAGTCTTTGCCCTTCCACATTCTTGGAGGTTGGTTCACCATAGATGAGAGCGAACGAAATCCGAGTTGTATTAGGTCCTTTGCCTTCATATTCCTCCATGCTACGCATGACCTTGGTCTTCGTCCAAAAGTGCTCATTTATAGCTCAAAAACCTGCGTAAACCAAAATCCTCCAAAAATACATGCATATGCAAAAACGGGGTTATTTCAAGTGCCAAGTGCGCGGGTTAGTATATGAATTAGTCCCAAAACACCACTTAAATAGCACTAAAAGTGTGTCACTAACGAGCGTCAACAATCCCCCCATGCTTAAACCTTGCTCGTCCTCGAGTAAGTCCAAGATCTTTGCTTAACAATGAAATCAGCGTTGCCTTTCATTGTCTTCCCTATACTTAGTCATACACAACAAGACACATTGCTCTCAAGAGTTTAGCGTTTAAAGTTCAAGTTGTAACCGGCTACTTTTCATTATGGAAGATAGACTAGCAATAAAGAACAAGCCACAATAATAATAAATACAATGCTCTTGAACTTAAGCGAACTTTAGACCTTTACCTTGTTCCATCGTGATGAGTTTTCAAAAAGATGCATATCCAACATAAGTGAGATTCTCTTGCAAAAGCTCATGGGAACACTCATCTCATCAAGTCGCTCAAGCCTATACTAGATTATTTTCAACCTATTCTACTCATATATGAAGTGGAAGGCTTATGTGGAGCTTGGTAGGTAAAAACAATCCTAGCAAAACATTATATCTCAAATATTGTCAAACTAAGAGAGAGATCTATTGGAATTACCGAGACTAGTCAAAAAGGCCATGGAGAATAAATGTTGGAAAGAGAGAGGGATGGAACACACACATTTAGATAGGTGGACATGTGCAAATGGCAAGTGGATGATCCCGAGGCACAAATGAAGTCCTCGTTATCGAATTGCACATGGTTGGAAAATTGAGTATGGAATTGTCTTCAAAGCACTTAGAATTTGATGAAGCTAAAAGAATTAAGGAGCATTATTTTTCTTTTATTTTTTCTTTCTTCCTCTTCTTTTTCTTTCTTTTTGCTCCTTAGAACCTTTGGCAACATAGTACTTACTTAGCATCCTCCCCCATGCTTAAGCGATTGCTCGTCCTCGAGCATAGAAGTGAGGGTTGATAATTGCTAAAGTAAAGTACACAAAGTCCATCTTGATCTTCTAGAAAAGCACTTGAATCTTTAGGGAGTTTCTTCGATGCCTCCCAAATTGATGTTCTCTAAATTAAGCTCTCGATTCTTGTGGATTTCCATCGAGAAAAGATCCATACTCAATTGTGGGTTGTGGTCAAGGAGGTAATCACAAAAAGATATTTGGGTTTAGGGTGGATATCTAGCAAAGTTTGCGAAGTTTTCGGTGTAGAAACTCACAATGCATGGATAGAAAGGCTAGCAAAAGGAAGGTACGCAAAAATGGAATGGCCAGCTTCTTAGTCTCGAACCATAGAAATCAATCTTAATCCAACTCATCAAAATATAAGTTTGCAAATCTAAAGGTTTCATCATGAAAGATCATGTATATCTAAAGGCTTTGATAGGTAGAACTTTGCAAGAGACTCACGAATGTAGATAGCATAAGAACCAAGTTTTAAATAAAACAATACAAGGCATAAGGTCATCGGTAAACTTAAATCAAAGAGCAACATAAGCAATATGTGGGTCTCGAATTTAGTCATTTAACCTTCACAATAAAAGAGCCGGTATTTATATCGATTTAAGATCATTTAATAGAGAGCAAATAGTCGAGTCATATACAACATCATGTAGGCAAAACAAGGCGGCAACTTTCATCACTTTTCCATAAGCAAAGGCATTCAAAATATTGCATCGTGGTAAGCACAAAATAGTGGTGATCAATTATTTAAAAATAAAAACAAAACTAGATTGTCCTCCTAGTAGCCATGTTATTAACAAGAGAGATATACAAAGGTTTCTAACCTATGGTCGATGGCATACATATATACAAGCATTAAGAAGTAGATGAACAAAGAGAAGGTTGAGGAAGAGTTACTGTCTTTCGATGGAGTGTAGCACGGCTTCCCCCATGCTTAAGCATTGTGCTTAGCATGGAAGAAAAATCTTGAGCATCTTGTGGTGAACACGATCATTGTACTTCATATGGCCTTTTCCTTCTCGTCCAACAAGTCCTCCCCCATGCTTAGCATGTTGCTAAGCGTGAAAGAAGATGGTGAACCATCATGTGATTCTTGAAATCCTTTCGCCATGTGTTTGGAGACTATCTTTATGCTTCTTCACCTTTCTTGCCTTAACTTTCTTCAACCTCTTCTTGTCATCAAGCCATGGTCCCAATCATTCTTCGTATCGTTATCACCTTCTTGCTTGTTGTCTTCATTGTTGCTTTATCTTCCACGAATTTTTTCTTTATTTCCAGAACAGGACATGTACCGAACCCTTAATCCACTCTAAATTACACAAATTTCTCTTTCCAACTAGTCATGATATGCCCAAAAAGGATGCCAAACAAAAGAGTTATGCCCTTTTTAGTCCAGCACTGCAATCTGTCCCGAGCTGATTTCAGAACACGCAGCGCCCAATGTTTTTGTCGTATCTCCTTGTATGTGTCTTCAAATTCATTGATCTTGGATGCGTTGGAACGAGAATTTGATGGAGCTTCTGAATATCAACTTTTTATTCCTTATACATCTCTGAACATGTGCAGATTTTTGATGAAAACAGCAATGTCCCTTTCAATCTTCGGAGATGTTAACAATCTTGATTGCAACTTTGATCATGAATTCATGGGATTCCTTCGTCATGCCTGCAAAACAAATGAGACGCACAAACTACCCCTGGGGTGACGGTCGGGAGTATAAGCAAATGCCAACAACCAATGACATCCCTAAGACTTAACTTGTGGCATAATTAACCTAGTAAAAGGGAAAAATAAAAACCTAATGGGTGCGCGTGTGTGCAAAGTGAGTATGCAAATGAGATGAAAGCATATAAACAAAGACAACATTTACACCTAGTTCTAAACACCATGTTTACAACTAGATTGCTGAATTTCTCCATAGTCATAAAGATTTGTTAACCAAGGTTAAAACACATGTCTATCCCAAGGTCAACAATTCCTTATAGCACAAGAAAAATAAAGCGTATTGCAAAGCTTATAAACCAACCAATGCAATGTAAATGCTAACAAGGCTTACAAAACTAAATGATGATGGTCCGCGATCATGTCTAAACACCATGTTTACACAAGACCGTAAAGGGAAAATGCTGCGCAAGCATTAACATGAATATGAAAGCATTCATCATTAAGTTTCGTTAAAGAGACAAGCTAATAAATGCATGATGGAACAATGGAATGGATGCAAAATGCAAATGCAAAGAGTTAGCAAAAATAAGGGTTAGCAAGGTTTGAAAGGTCGTTCAATGTTGTCATTCATCGAAAAGAATCAAACAACCTAATTAACGAGGTTTAGGAGAAGGTTCAAGGGTATCCTAAATTTTTGGCTTAAAACAAGAATTTTGAAGAGAGAAGTCAAGTTTAGAAAATCTACCTAAGGTGGTTGAAAACAAAAAGAAAAACAAAGGTTGTTTCATTGGGTGGAAAACAAAACCTATGGTTTTAGGATGGCTATAGGTATGAGAGATTTTCCTAAGGGTTTAGGATCTCGTGGGGAGGCTAATCAAAGTTTTCAGTTAGAATAAGGAATAGAGATAGACTTGGCTAATCCGAATGATGATGGCAAGCAAATCAACACAAGTCAAACCTACCCTTGTTGGCTCAGGTTTTTGGCGGGGGTGATAGGAAGGCTTAGGCGGTTTTAACAAAAAGTTAGATTGAAACAAAACATGCAATGCAATACAAGGGTGAGAACAACATGGCATGAAGTGCAACATGAGGTGGATGAACATAATGACATGACATAATGTGGTGGTCTAAAAACAAAACAAAAGTTAGCCTAAGTCAACTAGCCACAATTTTAGAATCAAAGGGTGGTGTCATACCTCATAATTCTCTCTAAAAAGACACAAAAGAAAAAGACTCTAAACACTAATAGGCACACAAAAGGGTCTACAAGTTTTTCAAGATCAAATAACAAAGTGCTCCCTCAATAACATTTAGATCATACAACATAAAGTTGTGGCATTTATTAGAGCAATGGTACAATGTTACTTGATGTTTTGATAAAAGAGTACAATATAGACCGTCATATTATATAGATAATAAACAAAAGATCGGGTTGCCTCCTGCAAAGTGCTTCATTTAAAGTCATAGAGCTAGACTTCTCACGTACCTTGTCATTGTTGTGAAGCCATGGTCCTTCGTGTGAGAATCCGAAGTATCCATGCAGCTTGATGTCACTTGGTGTAATTCATCATGATTTGCTCAAAACATCTTCATGAATTGAATGTCGTCGGCTCGTGTCTTCATATGCCAATATTCTTGGTGGTCTTCATTTGTTCTTAGCTTCTGAAATTGATCATGCATGCTCGATGAAAGCATTGTCTGAGCTCCTCTTCATTGTTGTCATCATTATCTCCTCTACCTTGTTCTCATCAAGTTGCTCCTGCCTCTTCTTCATAGATTTTCCCCTCTGTCCAGAATAGAACATATACCAAAATATATTTCTATTGAAAATTTTATGAAATTACCTTTCTAACGAGTGGTCATTCATCTTAAACGGAGTTCGAATGAGAGAGTTATGCCCATTTAACTTTTAGCGCTACGTGCTGTCCAGAAAATTTTAGAATGCATGACCTTCGATATTTTGATCATAACCGCTTGTAGGAATCTCCGATTGACTTGATTCTTGTTTCATTGGAACCGGAACTTTATGGGGCTTTTAAATATCCAAAAATATTCTGCTATTTTCTTCAGAGGTTGTGCAGACTTTTGATGCGAATAGTACTTTCTTGCGAATTGATCTTGAGATGTCGATGATCTTGATCTTGTGGTCTTCGGAGCGTCGTGTTGTGCATCCTTAGGCTTCAAGGTCATCACCATTGATTTACCAGCAAGTAGCATGGCTCCAATGATGAATCTTCTCCATAGTTCTTGCTTTACCCAAGGTGCCGGGATCATGGGTGGCTCTTGTGCTTTGTGTCGATGATTTGAGTGGTTTCCTTCGTTGGCAGCATCACTCAATTAGAAGCTTCTTGAGCATCCTACTGGAGAAGATTGGTAGTGTCATCGAGCTTCTAATCTTGTTGTCTCCAGTCTTGATCAACTTCAAATCATCATCTTTTGTGTTCAAGGCTCTCCAATCATCCCTTGACATAATCATCACCTTCTCAGTTGTTTGCTACTGCCTATTCTTCATTGAATTTCTCTTCACCCAGTGCATACTATGTATGAAACTTCTACTCCATTGTGATGTGCATCAAATTCCCTTTTCAACGAGTACTCATTCACTTTAAATGGACTCCGGATGAAAGAGTTATGCTTGTTTTACTCCGGCACTACATCCTGTCCCGAGCAGATTTCAGAACGCGTAGTGTTGAAAGATTTTAGCATAACTCCTTGCACCGATCTCCAAAAATTACGATTCTTGATGCGTTAGAAAGAAGACTTGATATAGGTTTATATTTTCTAATTTTCCTCAATGGTGCCTCTCTGATCATGGGTGAAAAATTGGTCTCAACAGCAACCTTCCAGAGATGTTGATAATCGGATCTCACGACTTCTCCGAGGCATGATTCATCACCTATAGCTTGGACAAACAAATCTCCAAGAAATATTAATCTTAAAAATTAATTGACATGGAGGCATACCTTATTCATCTTCATTTGTTTTGGGTGTGGGCTCGATAGCGGATGATGGGCCACTAACAAAAGTTAGCACTTGCCACTAAAGAGCGGATCTTGATGTAGCCATCAACTTGTTTGAACGAGATTGGACTTGCCAAAGTCCGGATGTTGAGATCTCTTCGATAGCTTTGTGTCTAGGGTTTTACCTACATTCATGGACACAAACAAGAAACACAGGATATATGCAATAATAAAATTAGGGTTAGTCCAAAAAATTAGATAGATCTCCCAAGGGTTCGAGTTGCCGATCCCCGGCAACGGCGCCAGAAAAGCTTGTTGACGGTCCATAGACGCGCCAATTGTGAACCGCAAGCGCACGGATCATCGTAGCTTTTCCCTTAGAGTATTCCATCCAAGGTTTATCAATCCGTGGATCGACAATGAACTACCTAGGGTTTTCTATCTAATCTAACGGATCTATTCCTAGCGTTAAGCGTTGATTGCATATAGAAATAAACCTTTATGATATGAGTGGGTGTAAAGATTGATCGCATCCGAAAGCATAGGCAAAGATAGCATAACCGAGGTTAATGAAGGGTCTAATCGTCTCTAGGTACAGCTCTTAGTCAAAAGGTGATCAAAACATAGATTGCATCTCTACCAAAGGTACCCGAGTCTTCTCTTCGAAAAGCGGCTCGCAAGCGGCCTACTTTCCAATGGTCACCACCGCGGGGTGCGTGCCAATGCCTAAGGTTTCCCAAAGCTTTACCCAACCAACTAGCAAGCGCTCGATGAGCTTCCTCTTGTAGTGGCTTGCGACAACTCCCATCGTACTCGCCATTGATCCAACTCAACATCACGTCGTCGCTAGAACCTTTCCCTCCGTCATGCTGTCACCACACCGGGGTAATCGACGGACTAGCTAGAACACGTTACTTCAATGTATCCGCAAGATATGGACTAATCACCACGATTAGATCTAATCTTACTATGAACATATGACGGCCGTGCATATGAATATAAAGCATTCAAAGAAGTAGACCAAGGTTGAGACAACTAGAATAGAGATTAGATTGATATCACCATCGTGTGTGTACATACCCCGATGAATCTTGGGGCTTGACTCTTGAGCTCCGCCGTGGCACAACCGCGCAGGGAGGCCATGGCGGCTAGGGTTGGCCTAGGTCATGCCCTAGGTACCTTCGAAGACTTGCAGTGACCCTCGTCTCCCTTTGGTGTATGCCCTAGTTTTCGCCGACTTCTGGTTGATTCCTTGCCGTGGCTTCGGGGTACAGGGGCTATAAATAGTCNCCCTTGACATAATCATCACCTTCTCAGTTGTTTGCTACTGCCTATTCTTCATTGAATTTCTCTTCACCCAGTGCATACTATGTATGAAACTTCTACTCCATTGTGATGTGCATCAAATTCCCTTTTCAACGAGTACTCATTCACTTTAAATGGACTCCGGATGAAAGAGTTATGCTTGTTTTACTCCGGCACTACATCCTGTCCCGAGCAGATTTCAGAACGCGTAGTGTTGAAAGATTTTAGCATAACTCCTTGCACCGATCTCCAAAAATTACGATTCTTGATGCGTTAGAAAGAAGACTTGATATAGGTTTATATTTTCTAATTTTCCTCAATGGTGCCTCTCTGATCATGGGTGAAAAATTGGTCTCAACAGCAACCTTCCAGAGATGTTGATAATCGGATCTCACGACTTCTCCGAGGCATGATTCATCACCTATAGCTTGGACAAACAAATCTCCAAGAAATATTAATCTTAAAAATTAATTGACATGGAGGCATACCTTATTCATCTTCATTTGTTTTGGGTGTGGGCTCGATAGCGGATGATGGGCCACTAACAAAAGTTAGCACTTGCCACTAAAGAGCGGATCTTGATGTAGCCATCAACTTGTTTGAACGAGATTGGACTTGCCAAAGTCCGGATGTTGAGATCTCTTCGATAGCTTTGTGTCTAGGGTTTTACCTACATTCATGGACACAAACAAGAAACACAGGATATATGCAATAATAAAATTAGGGTTAGTCCAAAAAATTAGATAGATCTCCCAAGGGTTCGAGTTGCCGATCCCCGGCAACGGCGCCAGAAAAGCTCGTTGACGGTCCATAGACGCGCCAGTTGTGAACCGCAAGCGCACGGATCATCGTAGCTTTTCCCTTAGAGTATTCCATATTCCATCCAAGGTTTATCAATCCGTGGATCGACAATGAACTACCTAGGGTTTTCTATCTAATCTAACGGATCTATTCCTAGCGTTAAGCGTTGATTGCATATAGAAATAAACCTTTATGATATGAGTGGGTGTAAAGATTGATCGCATCCGAAAGCATAGGCAAAGATAGCATAACCGAGGTTAATGAAGGGTCTAATCGTCTCTAGGTACAGCTCTTAGTCAAAAGGTGATCAAAACATAGATTGCATCTCTACCAAAGGTACCCGAGTCTTCTCTCCGAAAAGCGGCTCGCAAGCGGCCTACTTTCCAATGGTCACCACCGCGGGGTGCGTGCCAATGCCTAAGGTTTCCCAAAGCTTTACCCAACCAACTAGCAAGCGTTCGATGAGCTTCCTCTTGTAGTGGCTTGCGACAACTCCCATCGTACTCACCATTGATCCAACTCAACGTCACGTCGTCGCTAGAACCTTTCCCTCCGTCATGCTGTCACCACACCGGGGTAATCGACGGACTAGCTAGAACACGTTACTTCAATGTATCCGCAAGATATGGACTAATCACCACGATTAGATCTAATCTTACTATGAACATATGACGGCCGTGCATATGAATATAAAGCATTCAAAGAAGTAGACCAAGGTTGAGACAACTAGAATAGAGATTAGATTGATATCACCATCGTGTGTGTACATACCCGATGAATCTTGGGGCTTGACTCTTGAGCTCCGCCGTGGCACAACCGCGCAGGGAGGCCATGGCGGCTAGGGTTGGCCTAGGTCATGCCCTAGGTACCTTCGAAGACTTGCAGTGACCCTCGTCTCCCTTTGATGTATGCCCTAGTTTTCGCCGACTTCTGGTTGATTCCTTGCCGTGGCTTCAGGGTACAAGGGCTATAAATAGTCCGAGGAAACCCTAGCTCCAAGGGGAGGTCGAGGCGGCACAGGAAAGGGGTAGGCCGGCCGGCCCCATAGGTCCTGGGCCGGCCGGCCTAGGCCCTTTTTGGCCCGCCTCGGCCTCATCTTTTGCGTGCAAGCTCCTTGATCCTCCAGAAATTGATTTGCCAATACATGTGGGTATTTGACATCGGTTGCTTCGGGATAAGATTGGGTCTTGATAACCTTCCATATGTCTGCCTGATTCGCCTTAATCCCGAAGTCATCCGACCTTATCTTCAAGTCTTTGCCCTTCCACATTCTTGGAGGTTGGTTCACCATAGATGAGAGCGAACGAAATCCGAGTTGTATTAGGTCCTTTGCCTTCATGTTCCTCCATGCTACGCATGACCTTGGTCTTCGTCCAAAAGTGCTTATTTATAGCTCAAACACCTGCGTAAACCAAAATCCTCCAAAAATACATGCATATGCAAAAACGGGGTTATTTCAAGTGCCAAGTAGCGGGTTAGTATATGAATTAGTCCCAAAACACCACTTAAATAGCACTAAAAGTGTGTCGCTAACGAGCGTCAACAGCAGGTACGTGTTCTTTTGATACTTGAGGAGTTTGGCGGCAATACCTGTAATGGCTGTGCGAGCGGACCACTAGAGGTGGATACGCTATTTGACGGTGACGCTCACCCCGGCACTAAAAACCGAGATGGATTGGCACTGGAGCAAGGGAACCCATGCACACCACTTACATCTATAGTGGGGTTGTTCTAGCCAGCCTAGTTAAGTGCAATACCCGGACTATAAGGAGATAGCAGAAGTGTGTGGGGGAACTGGCGATGGCCTTTGTCCCCCCAAAAGAGACTCATACCCCAGGACTTGGCCGCCGTGGGGGAGGTCATCACAAAGCAGGAGTGTACCATTCACTGGCTAGGGTCTATGCTGTGGGCTGTGTCTCAAGTTGGCGACGGTCGGCTTGGAGCCTGAGTGGTTATGTGTACAAACTCTGCAGAGTATAATCTTTACATACAGCCGTCAAGGACGACCTTTGCCACCTTCCTTTCCGCCATTGTTTTGGGGATTTCTACCTTCCCTCTAGTTCTAAGCCTGCCTCGGACAGTTGAGATGCGAAGGGTGGGAGCTTTCGCATCGCCTAGAGAGTGTTGAGCGGAAGATCACTTAGAGACAGGAACCTGGTGCGCTAGGGATGCTCGTGGTGTTGTTGTGAGATAGGTTTTGGGATGAAGATGCTGTTTGTATAGGATGAACCTTAAGTCTATCCTTGATATTTCCTATACTAGTATTTGGCCACTTTAAAGCTTGCATTACGGATGGTGACGTGAAACTGTTCCATTCCTTAGGAACATCTTACGATGATGTAGGTTATGAATCCGAGTAGATGGTTGGAACGAGTAAAGGTTGCGGCTTTGCTCAAGAGCTGCCTGATGAAGGACATCAAGAATAAAGAATAGTTATCGCTTCGGCTAGTTTTCTTATTGTCGATTTAGCCCAAGAGGGCCGTAATAAACAGTATCTTTCAGTGCAGACATCACAGGTTTCTCGTATTTGAGAACTGTGCATAGTCAATCCAAACTGTACATAGTCTTCCTAAGGGCATCTCCGGTAGTGATTCGGTGCATGGGAGTAAAAGTGATCCACGTCAAAGATTCGTTGAATCGGTTTCTCGGCTAACTAAATGGTGGGACCCAGACGCAAATTGAATAAGAGAACTACCAGCACCTGGCAGCCATCCATGGTGGCCATGAGCTGCTGTTGCAGCATGTAGGACACAGTGTACAGGCAAAACAAGTACTCGGAGTGTGGAGAATATAGTTTTTTACTCACGAGGATCCGATGCCCATGATGCATCGGTGCTTCTCTCTCTCCTCTGTTATCTGCTTTCTCCAGTCGTTATATCGATGCATGCAGGCGCCAGATCAGACCAGAGTTCGCTTTCACGTCTTCAATGGAGAAGCCCTAATCCCGGTATAAATTGAGCCTAAGCCAGCAGATGGAGTCCCATCTCATCAAGCATTCAAGCCCTGTACAATCCAAACTGAACAACACTCCCATCGGCCATGAAGATAGCTAAGGCCGGAACGCATGCGAGCCGGAGAATGGAGCACGGGGAAGGCCCTGCCGCCGTGCTCGCCATTGGCACGGCGAACCCGTCGGGTGCCATCGTACCACAGGACGAGTTTGCCAACCAGTTCTTCCGTGTAACCAAGAGCGACCACCTTACTCACCTCAAAGAAAAGCTAAAGAGGATATGTAAGTATATGCACGCATATACTACCTTCATTTTCATCACCAAATTCCTAGATGCTTCATGCCACAACTTTCATTTGCTAATAAATCCATGTGTTTTAACTCACGAGAGTAGTAGTTGAAATGGACCTTAACCACTCAATATGTTGCTATATACGCGTCGCCTTCCAGCAAATTCTTGTAATATAGTACTATAAATAAACAAAGAATCCTACTTAGGTGGTGTTTGGATCCATTTGCCATGGGCAAAAGTTTAGGGGCTAAATTTTAGCTCTGTTTGGCTGTTTGGATCTAGGGGCTAAAAGTGCAGATTTTAATGACACAATGACTAATTTGCCCCTCATAATGAGAGCATGAAGTGGGGGATCAGGGGTAAAAGATGTCCAACAACCGCCCCAAGATACTTTTAGCCCTGTTTTGGCCCTCATGAGGGGCTAAAGTTTTTAGTCCATTCTTTAGCCATTTGCCCTACATGTTTGGCTAAAGTTTTTAGTCCATTCTTTAGCCATTTGCCCTACATGTTTGGATCCCATTGGCAAAAAAAAAAAAGCTAAAAGTGCAGAACTAAACTTTAGCCCCTAGATCCAAACAGGGCTTTAATTGCATTTTATGCCAACAAGCTGTTTACTGTGATCCCCATATATTTGAATTTGTGTCAATAAGAGTATAAACTGTTCAAGTTGGCATACATCAAATTACAGCGTGAAAAGGCCGGCACATAGCTTAACTGCACCTATTTTGCTTTGATCTAATAAGTAAATTTAGCTCTCAAAACCAACTGATATAAGTTATATGAAATGGCTCAGAGCTAGGAATTGAAACCATCTGACATAAACCATGTGGTTGAAACCACCTGAAATAGAGGCTTTTATTATTTAGACAGTTACCAAGAATCCAAACAAAAATCGTGAGACAGATAACTAACTCGGAAAGTTCAAATAACAATAAGGGGGACAACCTGAGTTATCTCATATGGTTCTAAATTAATATTGTAGATGGTTCCAAAGAAAAAAAAATAGGGGATAACGTTATCATAATTAATATTTTGACGAAAATACTTTTAAAGTGTTTTGAATTGAAACAGTTTTTAAACTAAAAGTAGGTATTTTATGGTTTGGACCTATACTATTTTAATATGGATGATAATGATCTATATAGTATTGTTAAATGATAATATAGAGATTAGGTGGAGTAAACTCTAACTAGTAAGAACATAATAAAATGGTGAGATATAACGTGGTTAAGTAGGTCTAACTTTAGGATGATCGTAATGATTTTAATAATGAAATGGTTATGTAGTGTTAACCATAATGATAGTAATAAATATAGTGATTATACTTCAGGTAAAGGATCAAACTAGCTAACTGCAGCAATTACATAGTGAAATGATTATATATGCAAGACTTAAGATAGTTTAGGTTCAAATCAGAAATAAGTTTGCATCTGCTTAGTTACACACTTCCTCGGTCCTAAAATGCAACTATTTTTATTTTTTCCTAGGTCAAACTATCTTCAGTTTAACAAAGGTTACAGAAAATGATAACAACTTAGATGTTAATACTCTTCCACATAAACTTGGTCATACATAATAATGTAACTTTTTTTAAAAGACCATTACAGACGCAGACACTCACGCGTACGCATACTCACCCTTACGAATACACGCATGCAAACCCTACCACTATGAGCACCTCCGAGATACTGGACTGACTATTCCGATCTTGATATTGACGAACACCACAGGTGCCTCGCTATCACGGGCACTCGCTATCACGGGCACGTCATCTACCACTAAAAGAATAGCGCCGGTTAAATCCTGGAATAAATCCAGAAAAATGCGACACTCATGCCAAGTCAGAGACTCGAACCCGGGTGGGCAGGTTCGACCACAAGTAACCTAACCAACTAAGCTACCTTTGCTTCACACACGTAATAATGTAATTTGACTTAGAATAAAAATATAAATGTGCATGCGGGATATATAAAAATATAATTTTAGTACGGGGTATTTGAATATAAATCAATGCATTCATATGGAGTCTATAAGAATTGTCGAGCTCGATATTTGCAATTATTTTTTGTTGAAAAAATTCATTTGAAGCCAATTGGATGACAAAATGTGCATGCGGGATGTAATCAAAATGGCTGGCGTTTCAGGCCATAAAACAGGCATCGAGAAGCGGCACTTCCACATGACCGAAGAAATACTCTGTGCCCACCCGGAGTTCATCGACAGAGAGCTGCCGTCCCTTGATGCTCGCATCGACATCGTCGCCGCCGAAGTCCCCAAGCTCGCCGAGTCCGCGGCGGCAAAGGCCATCGCCGAGTGGGGTCGCCCGGCCACCGACATCACCCACCTCGTCTTCAGCACCTACTCCGGCTGCCGCGCCCCGAGCGCCGACCTCCAGCTGGCCTCGCTCCTCGGCCTCCGCCCCACGGTCTGCCGCACCATACTCAGCCTCCACGGCTGCTACGGCGGCGGCCGCGCGCTGCACCTCGCCAAGGAGCTCGCCGAGAACAACCGCGGGGCGCGCGTCCTCGTGGCCTGCTCCGAGATCACCCTCGTCTGCTTCGGCGGGCCCGACGGGAGCAACCTCGTCGGCCACGCGCTGTTCGGGGACGGCGCCGGCGCGGCCGTCGTCGGCGCCGGCCCGTTCGCCGCCGGCGAGCGCCCGCTGTTCGAGATGGTCGCCGCCACGCAGACGACGATACCGGGGACGGAGCACGCGCTGGGCATGCAGGTCGCCGGAGGCGGCATCGACTTCCACCTCGCCATCCAGGTGCCGATGCTGGTGGGGCAGAACGTCGAGCGGTGCTTGCTCGACGCCTTCAGGTCGGCGCTCGGGGAGGACGCCGCCGAAGACGTGACGTGGAACGACCTCTTCTGGGCGGTGCACCCCGGTGGGCGTCCGATCTTGGATAATATAGAGGCGGTGCTCAAGCTGGAGCCTGGGAAGCTGGCGGCGAGCCGGAACGTGCTGCGCGAGTACGGGAACATGAGTGGCGCGACCATAGTCTTCGTGCTGGACGAGCTACGCCGGCGTAGGGAGGAGGAAGGCGACCATGACGACCAGCTGCCGGAGTGGGGGGTGCTGTTGGCTTTCGGACCGGGGATCACGATCGAAACAATGGTGCTGCACACCCCCACGCGGTTTCAAGGGAAATTGGCAGGTTAATTATATATGTTAAATTTATTTTCATGATCTTGTTGCGAAAACGTGCTAGTAATTTGCATCATGTTGGCTCGAGAACAGCTCCTATTACCCGTGTGCCCGTGTGTGTATGTGTGTATGATTTAATACTCTCCAAATAATTATGTGTATCGTGTGCGTTTTCAGTTCCAGTGTTTCAAATAAATTAAATTTAAATTCATCTGTGTGATGGAACTATTATCATCATCTCTATGTTTGTTTAGGAGCTTATTTTCAATGTGAGGTTTCTTGATTTGTAAGGAAAAACCATGCAGTCAGTTGCAGACTTCAGTGCACTGCGAAACGTTTGTTTCGTGAAATTCTTGTAATGACCCAACGTGAACTGTCTTTTGGCTTTGTTTTGAATAGATTGTAGACTGAATTAATATAAGAGGAAGTGATCAAGTACTTGCAAAATAAATATTTGGAAAATAGAAAATTTGTTCATTTGCGGAAGGATTCTATAAATCTAGCCTCATTCACTCATTCTGAACTCTGAAGGTATCACTTGGAGGCTGAAAACTTTTTTTAGCCCCTACATTTTTTCATTCACGTCTTAGTTTATTCAAAGTCCTATAAAACAAGTTAACCGTTTAAGATGTGAATGATGTTATCTCAAATTGGTATGTTTCAAATGACTATGTTCCAACTGCAATTGCTATTTTTTTTTCAAACGGCTACACGTCCACCACAGCACAGCACAAGTCAAATACTAGCCGTCGACCAAGGCTAACGACTCAGATCCATCTTTTCCGCCTACACACGGTGGGTGTCGAAATTCTGATTTGATTCGTGAGCAGTGAGCACAGGCAGCATCACCGGCGACGAGCCGCCGTACCTCCCACGCGCCACCCCTAACCTCCAATCCAACAACCTCACCGGCCGCGCGGCTCCTCCTCGCGCAGTCGCGCTCAGTCCCCGCCGCGCGACGGCAGCTACATATTCTCGTCCCTACTGGTTTGGGGCTGGCTTGGGGCAGTAGGGGCACAGCGCTCGACGTTCATGGCCACTGCCGCCAGCTGCTTCGTGGACAGCTCCTTCGCTACCACACCGCGCTCCCCTCGCAGCCTTGGCCGCCACCACGGAGAGCGCGCGAGCCGGGACGCTTAGCCGGGAGGACGCGCACCACCTGTTCGACGAAATGCTGAGGTAAGGCGCCGCCGTCCCGGTGCGCGCGCTGAACCATTTCCTTGCTGCGCTCGCTGGTGCGCCGCCCTCGGCGGCGTGCGGCCCCGGCGTTGCCGTCGCCGTCTTCAACCTATTCCATCCTCATGGGCTGCTGCCGCCGCATGAGGCGCCCGGACCTCTGGCTGTCGCCTTCCTTTCCAGGATCCTTCGTACGGGCGTCGGCGTCACTGTTATCACCTCCAGCAACCTCATCAATAGCCTCTGCCACGCAAGGAGGACTACATTGGGCTGTTGTTGTGTCTCTGAACCCTGCCTACATTGGGTGCTGACTGCTGAGTAACGAATGAGTTATCAAAGCAGACAATATTCAATATAGTATGAAACTATGAATTTGAAAGGAACTGACTGCATGCCATGGTATAAGGAACTGACTGCATGCCATGGTATTCTTAGTTATTAATTAATTTGCTGATCTCTATGCAGGCCCAGGGTCTAATCACGATGAATGGTGTCATGTGTGCCAACGCCATCTTTGCCTGCTTTCTGTTTCTTGTGTCTTTCATGATGGAGGCCCCACATGACATCTTCACTCACATGCTATTCTTCTTCCCAGGTGTGTTATACTTTCTGGCTGGTACACCTGGAAGTTTCTAATTCCATTGGGCATGTGTTAAGTTCTCAAGATGCCGAGTGTTCCTGACCGCAAGCATGTCAGATAGTGCTGGACACTGGTGGTCAGTGCTGGTAATGCAGTCAGTAATTCTGAAGCTTAAGATGAGTTATGTAAGACCACTACAGTTCAAACTGAATAATGTCTCCCAAATCAGGTAAACCATTGTATTTGACTATTTTCCAAGAGGTAGTTTGTTGTTGGAAAAAACTGCAAACTTCACAACCTGCTCCCACTTGAATTTAAAAGCTTATGTGTGAATGTTGTTTCTTTCATTCTGTCTCATGCAAAAGCTGAAGTGTTGGGTCTGTAGGAGATAAGAACAGGCAAACTATGTCATAATGTACATTTGGTAAATCTTATCGTCTATATTGGATATTTCATTATCAAATGGCAAAGGTTGTCATGATTCATGAGTGACACTGTTGGGTTAATAGCCGAAGCCAATAAGCCCAGACAACGGATGAAACTGAACGACTGAGACAAGCAACAATATATTACTTATCAACAGTATTCTTGGAATCAACCACCTTTACATGTAGGAGAGGGGTCTCCTTTTATAGGGAGACCAAGAGTCTTTGCATCCCCATCATACCCCTGAGATCAAGTATCATCCTCTAGACTATGTAATACAAATAACCCAGGGACACTTTGGTACATTTACCCCTTCCAATGTGAATGCGTAGACTTGCGATTCCGTGTTTGACTTGGCTTAGACTTGGTCTTGTTGGACTTGGTCCTCGCCTGCTTCGCCAGCTGGAAAAAGCTATGTAGCTCCTGGATTTGGCTTCTTCCGGGCTGAGACGACCCCAAGCCATTTCCCGGCGTCCAAAAGCCGTTGGCTCCTCCAAGAACCTGCAATATAGAGTGAACCGAAGCTTGCCATTAACTCATTCACAGCTTTTGGCGCTCAATAGCATCAATACTTCTCCCAATTGGTTTCTAACTTGGTTCGGATAACATCACTTTGGTATACTGTAAGACGATGACCAAAGCCGATTGGCTTTTGTATACAGTCGAGATGTGACCACCGAAGCCGATTAGCTTTGGTCTAATTTGCCCGACCGAAGCCAGACTAGAGTAAATGAAGCTGAAACGGCTTCATCTCCTTTGTTCATTACTGCCCTTAAGCATGAGAGAGAGCCAAACAAGTAGAAGGCGTTTGTCGGCGGGCCAAATCCCCAACAGTAGCCCCTCGAGGACGAGGGCTTTCTTCAACAGGCCGAGCTCCACGAATTTTGGATTGCTTGCCAGCCCGAGAAACGCCTCCTCCTTGTTGGAGAAAGCCCCTAAGTGTTTTTTGTCGTGATTATTCTGTTTTTGCTTCGTTTGTCTAACTTATGTGATGTCATTTGGCTTCGCTTGTTTGAAACTGGTTAACTTATTTTAACCGTTGCTGTAACTTTTGCTTCGGTTTGTTTGAATTTGAAACGCTGGCTCGTTTCTCGAGATTTTAACGGTTATATTTTACTGCCCTATAAATAGGACCGAAGGGGGGGGCGATTTTTGCTTGCTTCGCTTCTCTGTTTTTTCACTTAGCTTGAGCTTGACGCTTTCTCTGGCTTTGAAAGCTTTCGAACTCAAGCTTTGGCTTTTCTTTCTCGACACAAGTAAGTTTCGCTTTTTGTGCTCTATTATTTGCTTCGTTTTTTCCTTTGTCTTTTTGCTGTTTCGTTTACTTATTGTTTTTTTCTGTTTGTCGTACCGGCTCGCACGAAGCAAACCGCTCGTCTGATTGGCTACGTCTCCGACGAAGACAATTCGGACGCTGTGGATATGGATTCTGCCGAAGCTGCAACTTTTGCTCAGGAGATTGAGGGCAATGTGGCCATAGCTCCCGAAGCTGGTGTTGCTATGAACATTGATGATAGGGGCAAGGGGCCTGCCGTGGAAGATGAGGCTGCCGAAGGTGATGACACAGAGGATGCCGAGTCTGCGGCCGGTGATGCCTTCGAGGGTGTAGAAGCCGATGTGTCATATCTTGTGGACTATCGGAAGAAGCCAAAGACCACTGTTTTTGGTAAATCCTTTGTTACCCTAGAGTTGATCCGCTTTTATGAGTCAAAAGGATACTTTCCAGTCGGTCACGGACGAGCCCTCAGACACGGAGATTACCCCGACACCTCTTGAGGACGAAGCCGTAGTGTTCAAGGAGTTCTTCTGTGCTGGGCTACGGATGCCCGTTGATAATACACTTGCTGATATCCTTGGGAGGTTTGGATTGCAATTTCATCACCTCACCCCCAATGCTATCACTCATCTGCTTCGCTTCTTTTGGGCGGTGAAAACGAATGCATCGGATGTTAACGTGGACTGCTTCGTCTGTTATTTTGAAGGGCATCGCCAGACCAAAAGTGTTAAGGTTGACGGCTTTGAATATGAGCCGGACTATGGCAGTGTTACCTTCTGCGCACGGCGGAGGCAGACTGATTCGCAAAAGGTAGAACTTACCTTTTGTCAGAAAAACACCTGGGACAAGAACTGGAAAAGCTATTGGCTTTATGTCAAGGTGCCAGCGCTAGAGACTGTGTTGGATGATGGAACGAAGCAGATGACTTTTCCTCTGCGTAGTTCTATTGGGCCTTGTGATTTTGTGGCTTGCCCTTCGTTCGACAAGCATGCTCCCGGCTTCGATCGCTGCGAAAGCGGTTTTTTCAAAGCCAGTCGAGTCTCCAGCAGCCGGGACTTGATCGAGGAGGGACTCGCTGTTGGAGTAAACATTCTATCTGCGGCTTGGAAGCCATTTGCAGTTGAGACTAGGATTTACAGAGGGATTCCTCATGTTTGTTTCCCTAAGTTTGGAGTGAAGAAGCCAGAGAACATGTCCGATTTTGCTTTCGTTCAGTCCATCGAGTTGATGGCTGAAATTATTTGTGGAAAGTATACTTCCAAAGAGCATGAGAGCTGTTTGGCTTTGGTGGATGGAGTCCGGCTTAACAGGGTGTTTGATGAGATGGGCGTTAGTTATCCTCAACGTTCAGCCCCATCCAAGCCATCGAAGAAATTCGTCTCTCAGGATCACTCCAGCGTGCTACCAGCCCCGAAGCCAGGTCGTGGACGTGGGAAGAAAGGACGTGCCGGAGGCCGTGGTAGCGGTCAGTCAGACGAGGGCGGTGACGAAGCTGAGCACAGCAAAGCCGGAGCCCCTTCGAGCCGGGGCGGTAGCCAAGGCCGAGGACACACCTCAAAGGTAGCCGCCTCTAAAAAGCGGGTTGCCTCTTCCTTGGAAACTTCCAAGCGTACTTCTTTGCTGGAGACTTCCAAGCGTCAAAAACTTGCAAAAGCTCTTCCCATCGCTCCGCTTTCGAGCGCTCCTCCTCGTCCTTTTGCTTCAGCTACGGAAGTGCCTACCACCGCCGCGCATGAGGAAGTTCATCCTGCGGCTTCCGCTGCAGTTGTTGTGCCCTCTTCTAGAGGTTTGTTTCTTATATACTTGTCTTTCTATTTTTAGCTTCGGTTTGCTTATTTGTTTCTGTCATCTTATTATTGTTAAAGCCGCTGCTCCACCTCTTCGTCGTGAACGCCTCCTTGGATGTATCGACGACGAAGAGGATGAAGTGAGTTTCAGTCGTCTTTTGAGGGAGGACGAGACAAAGGATTTTGCACTTGGTGAGGCTGAAGTGTCGTCTGTCCCGTTCCAGCCATCGTCCTTGGACTTGTTGGCTGGTGCCGCGGCCAAGTCCCTTCAGACTTCTGAGGGGCTTACACAGTCGGCTTCGGCTAATATTGAGGAGCTTCCTCGGACTGTTGGGGGTAACACTGAAGAGCCAATGCAGTTGGCTTCTGCTAATATTGAGGAACCTGTGCAGATGGCTCTTGCTCTTGAGACTGAGCGGTGTTCTGGTGATTTGACTCCGACCATTACTTTGCCGATTAATTTGGCTTATTCAGCTGATGCCGAACAATCTGCCCCTGCCAAGGACGTTGAATCAGCTCCTGCGAAGCCAGCTCCTGAATCGAGAGGTACGTTTCGCAAAGCAGTTATACTGGCGGTTTTAACTCTTAATAACGGTTTGATATGTTGATTATTTTGCTTCAGAAGCAAGTTATGCTGGGTATGGCCCCCTTGCAGATCGGCTTCGACAGGGCGGCTTTTGTCCTCCAGATGACATTCCGATTATCGCTCCAAATGGTTGGTAGTTTTTGACTGTTCACATAAAGCTGATTGATTTTTGATTTTTGTCTTAATATTGCTTTTTTCAGATCTTCAGACTCGTGTGAAATCCTTGGATTTGGACACGCTCTCTGTCTCCA
Source organism: Alloteropsis semialata (assembly GCA_004135705.1). NCBI lineage: Eukaryota > Viridiplantae > Streptophyta > Magnoliopsida > Poales > Poaceae > Alloteropsis > Alloteropsis semialata. The sequence goes on along the minus strand of CM014276.1, from coordinate 30,562,302 downwards.
GCCTTAGTGGCGGTATCCAGGTTTGTACCTTTTGCTTCGTTTTTGGGTTTGCTGTCTAGCTTTTGATACTTATACTTTTCTTGTTTTAGTCTATAATGTCCATGCAGGAGCTTTTCGCTCGCCTTCCGCTTCGTCTCAATGATGTTGAGAACGAGCGGGCTGAGCTCGAGGCTTTGAGGAAAGAGCGCGAGAGCTTCCTTCAGCTCAAGAAATCTTTGGAGGGTGAGAAGGAGCGGCTTCGTCTTGAGCAGGAGTCTACCGCGTCAGAGATGGCTTCTCTTAAGAGCAAAGTCTCCTCCCTTGAGATTGCCCGTGAGCTCAATGCTCAAACTATTGAGGGGCTTCGTACTAAATTAGTTGAGGGATCTACTTTGGAATATAACTTGAAGAATCAAATAAAGTCTCTAGAAGCTGATAAGGAAAAGGCGACATCAGACGCTGAAAAGTATAAGAGGGAGCTTCTTGTTACTGTTGACTTGAAGAATTCTCTCATATCTGAGACGAGTCAACTTAAGTCTCAATTGGGGCAGCTTAGGGCCGACAAAGAGAGCTTAGGTTCTGAGTTACTCAGCCGCAGCTTAGGCATCTATACTGAATACGAAGCTGCTCTGAAACAATATGGAGCCGAGCCGCTGTCCTTCCCCTCTGATGATTTTGATGTTGGGAAGCTTTTCGAATGGCTGGATGACGAGTTTAAGTCCCTTCCAGAGCTTTTTTCCAAAGTGGGTGATTATGCTGCTCGAACGTGCGTGACAAACGCCTTTAAGATGCTGGCAGATAACGGGTGCTCCCACTATAAGAGCTTTTTGAAGAGGGACTTTAACTTCCCTTCGGCTTTGAATCCTGACAAAAAAGAATTTTTCACCGAAGCTGTTTTGGCAACTCGTGGAATCTTTCTCAGAAAATTTTGGTCTGAAACTGGGAGGGAGTGTGCCCGAAGCACTGCATGTGATTGTCTCGTTAAGGTTAGGTTGTTTTACCCCTTCGTTTATTTTTGTTTTTGCTCGTATCCTGTTGTTTTTGCTTTTAGTACTGATTGGTTTGTTTATCCTTAGCACAAGGAGGAGCTTGCTCTTGAGCAGCAGCAGAAAGCCGAAGCCGAAGCTGCCGCAGCTGGCCCTTCATCATCTCATGCTGGTGTTGATGAGAGACATGATGGAGAGCCGAAGGTGTAGATTTGCTGATGCTATCACCTTGCTTGGCTTTTGCTGTGGATTAACACTTTAGCTTTTGCTGTAAAGTAACTCTTTAGCTTTTAATGTAGAATACACTAAGTGGTGTAACATTTGTATATATTCAGATCCCTGGCGAGGGAGTTGTTCTTCAACCCGTGCCAATCACCATGCACGATGGTCCCTTGTGTGTATCTGGCTTCGCATGGGAACAGTATCGGATATTGTATCCAAGTCAAAGACTTGATGATTTTTGGGAATTTTGCCACGAGTTCTTTAGTCATTGCGAATTCGATGTATTTGACTTTTTTAACTCTTTCATCGTTCGATGTTCTCCTCGTGTCGAGCTTGCTCGTGCGAGAAACGCCGAAGCTGCTCGTCTACTTCCGGTTAAAGTGGAACCAGAAGATTTAGATGATGATAGGGATTTTGCTTATGTATTTAATGCTCCCAGATTTAGGAGATCTGGCCAGCTTTTTGACGGCTATGTTTTTGAGATGTTCTGAGTCATCTCTTTGTAAAACACACTGTAATTCGCTTGTTCATTGTTTTGATTCGAAACACTTGAATGAATGTAAGCTCGATTTGGCTTCGTTGCGAAAGAAACGCCTCCTCCCCCCTAAAGCGGGGTTTTATTCGTTCAAGTGTTTTGTACTTGCAAGAGCTTGTGGTTCGAAGCCCCTTTGGCTCTTCTGAGCATTGTATTTGCGTAAGTTTGAGAATGTATGATGTTACGCTAAGTACAAGGTCTAATAGGTTGTTGAAGCCCCTATTAGTTGTTCTTGTCTAAGCAAGTTTCGTATGTTCGTTTGTAATGCTGCTAGCCGAAGCTGTTTTGTTTTAAAATAGTTGTCTAAGCCCAAGGCTCTTTTGCTATTTTTAGAGTACGAGTTTTTGGACCGAAGCCCTTTTTACTCCTTTTTGGAGTAAATTTTTCCTTAGATCTGAATTGGCCTCACTCTCGGTAGGGTCAATTCAGTTCTATTTAAGTTATTGAATACCAGCGACTTGGTCGAAGCCAGTCGCTTTCGATGCTGCTTTTGTGGGTTTTGACAAGTTGCCGAAGCCCCTATAGGCTTTCAGAGTACTGTTAGCCGAAGCTGTTTTTGTTTTACAATAATTGTTTGGGCTGAAGCCCCTTTTACTCTGTTTAGAGTAAGCGTTTCTGGATCGAAACCCCTTTTACTCCTTTTCGGAGTAAGCTTTTCCTTAGATCTGAACTGGCCTTACTCTCGGTAGGGTCAATTCAGTTCTATTTGAATTGTCAAATATCAGCGGCTTGGTCGAAGCCAATCGCTTTCGATTCTGCTTTTTTGGGGAATACCTCGTTCATATATGATTTGACGAGTTACAGTAAGCACCGCCTCGTTAAAAACCTCACCCCTTGGTCAGGGTCCCCTTGTGAGGAAAAGAGTACGGGCTTTTGGAAAGATAGTAAAAATGCTATTTCTACTTAATGACTTCGTTTATAAAATACGAAGCCATTTTACATCTTTTTCATAGATAGTATTTGCGTAAGCTGTCTGCATTCCATGAATGCGGCAGCTCATTGCCTTCGTCGTCGCCTAAGCGAAATGAGCCAGGCCTGTTGCTTTTGATGACCAGAAATGGGCCTTCCCATTTCTGCTGCAGCTTTCAGCGGGCATGCTTGGATTTTTCCTTAGGACCCAGTCCCTTGCCTTGATATCTTTCTTGACCACCTTTTTGTCTCGCCATTTTCTTGTCTCAGCTTGATACATGGAAATATTTTTTGCTGCTTGGAGCCTGTATATTTCAGTGAGATCCTTGTCAATGGCTTCGCTATCTTTGGGAGCTTCTTGTTGTGTGCGAAGCCTTTTGTGCAGTATTTCCTCTGGGCATACTGCTTCTTCACCATAAAGCAGTTTGAATGGAGTAAACTGTGTTGCCCTTGATGTGGTGGTGTTATGGGCCCAGATCACCTTCGGCATCTCTTCTACCCACTTGCCTTTTTTCTTACAATTTGCAAGGCACTTTCGAATGGCTGTGAAGATTAAGCCATTGGCTCTTTCAACTGCTCCGTTTGTTTGTGGGTGGTAGACCGAAGCAAATTTCGCTTTCGTTCCAATTGACATGCAATATTGCCTGAATTCGTCGCAGTCAAACTGCTTCCCATTGTCCACTGTTATTTCCCTTGGTACTCCGAATCGGCACACAATTTGCTGCCAGAAGAATTTGATCACTGTTTTTGCTGTGATGTTAGCCAGTGGTCTGGCTTCGATCCACTTAGTAAAGTACTCAACTGCTACTATGGTGTATTTCAGATTTTCTTGTGCTGTTGGAAGTGGGCCAACTAGATCAATGCCCCATCTTTGTAAAGGCCATGTTGGAGTTGTCAGCTGTGACTGCTCCGAAGGAGATTTTCTGTTTGCTGCACACTTTTGACACTGATCACATGTCTTGACCGTGTTTGTTGCATCCATGATGATTGCAGGCCAGTAAAATCTTTGCCTCATTGCCTTCCCAACTAGAGCTCTTGCCCCAAAGTATGCTCCACATAAGCCACTGTGTATCTCTTGAATCAGTTCTTTTCCTTCGTTGTGAGAGATGCAACGAAGCCAAGGAGCTACAACTCCTTTCTTGTAAAGGACATCATCTATCATCTGATAGCATCGTGCTCTTTGTTGCATAGCTTTTAGATCATCTTCGTCAATTGGCTCATAGTATCCCGAAGAAAAGCTATTATTGGGGATCGCCAATCCTCTGAGCTTATTGCATTGATCAGCTTCGGTGGGTCATCTGAGTCCTTTATCGATGGTGATGTTAATGTTTGAAAGAATACATCAGGTGGAAGCTTATCCCCCTTTGCAGCTGCCTTAGCCAAAGCATCTGCCTCTTCATTTTTTGCTCTTGGGATGTACTCTACAGTGAAACCTTTGAATTTTTTTCTCCATTGAGCGTACAGTGGTCAAGTATTTGATGAATTCTGGTTACTTTGCTATGCTTTCTTTTTCAATGTGATCTGCTACCACCTTAGAATCTGTTTTGACAGTGAATCTCTGAGCTCCCAAAGCCCTGGCTTTTCTGAGCCCAAGTAACACAGCTTCGTACTCAGCAATGTTGTTTGTGCTTCTGTCACTGTATTTGCAAAACTCTAAATTTGCTGCATATCTCATTTTTACACCCGAAGGCGATTGCACAATTGCTGCGATGCCAGCTCCTTTGTCACCCCAAGCACCATCACAGTGTATCAGCCAATTTTCCTCTCTGATAGCATTTTGTGGTGAGGGCGATGTCCACTCCGCAATGAAGTCAGCTAGGACTTGCGATTTGATTGATGTTCTCCTTTCAAAGTCCACGACGTATTCAGAAAGCTCCGCAGCCCACTTGCGTATTCTGACGGAAGCCTCTTTGTTGTTCAAAAGCTCTTTAAGAGGCTGATCTGTGAGGACTTTGACGTTGTGGCCCTCAAAATAGTGTCTGAGCTTTCTGGAAGCCATTATCACTGCATAGACCATCTTCTCAATCTCTGTATAAAACAGCTTCGACGAATTCAATGCCTCCGACACATAGTACACTGGCTGCTGAATGTTTCTGCCGTCTATCAGCTTTTCTGTGATGAGCGCTGCACTAACTGCTGATTGTGATGCTGCAATGTATAGTAGCAGTGGTGCTTTTGGGTTTGGTACTGTTAGCTTCGTGAGCTGCGTCAAGTATTGCCTTAGCTCGTGGAATGCTTTTGACTGCTCTGGCCCCCATTGGAACTTAGCTGCGTTTCTGAGTGTTGCAAAGAATGGTAAGCTTCGCTCTGCTGCTTTTGCGATGAATCTGTTGAGTGCGGCAATTCTGCCCGACAGCTTCTGCACGTCTCTCATGTAGTTTGGCTCTTCCATGTCAAGTATTGCATTTATCTTGTCTGGATTAGCTTCTATTTCATGAGTTGAAACCAGACAACCAAGTATTTTGCCTTTGGTCACACCAAATACACACTTTTCTGGGTTTAGCTTGAGACCGGCTTGTCTCATGCGAGCGAAGGCGGTTGCCAGATCTGATACGTGATCTTGCCTTTTTGCACTTTTGACCAAGATGTCGTCAACATATGCCAATATGGTTTTGAACAGTTCGTCCTTGAACACTGTGCTTGACATTCGGCAGAAGCTGCTTCCTGCATTCCGAAGCCCCTCGGGCATCCTGACGAAGCAAAAAGTGCCAACTGGTGTGATAAAGCTGGTTTTTTCCTCATCCTCTTTTTTCATCCAGATTTGGTGATAGCCAGAAAAGCAATCTAAGAGGGACATCATTTCACTTGCTGCTGCTTGATCAACAATCTTGTCGATTCTTGGTAGTGGGTAATCATCTTTTGGGCAAGCTTTGTTGAGGTCGGTGAAATCAATGCACATTCGCCATTTCCCATTCTTTTTCTGAACTGGTACAGTGTTTGCTAGCCATGTTGGATATTTGACTTCGTGTATGACATTGGCGTCCAGCAGCCTTTGCACTTCGGCTTTTACTGCATCAGCTTTCTCTTCTGACATCTTTCTCAACTTTTGCTTTTTTGGCTTCATAAGGACTGATTGCCAGCTTATGCTCAATTATGCTTCTGTCAACACCTGGTAGATCTTTGCTTGACCAAGCGAACACATCCTTGTTATTTCTCAGGAATTCGATGAGCCTGTCTTCTTTGTCCGGCTCTAGATCTGAGCCAATGATCACTTCTCTGTCAAAGACATCAGGCTGCAAACTGCACCTGCTTCGTGTCTGCAGCTTTCTGCATCTTTCTACTATCTTTCTCAATATTTGGCTTTTCTTCTGGGTAATATGGATCTTTTTCTTCAAGCAGATGCACATTTCGCTGACCAGGTGCTCTGGCTTTCTCGATGTTTCTGGCTTCCCTCTGGTCACCATATACAGTTATAACTCCTTTGAGAGCTGGCATTTTCATGCATAAGAATGACTGCCTTATGATGATATCAAAGGCGTTTATGACTCCTCTTCCGAAGATGACATTGTAATCAAAGACCATGTCTACTACATCAAAGGTGATGTATTCTGTTCTTGCATTGGATGTGTCACCGAAGGATACTTGCAGTGAAATTTTCCCGAGTGTTTGGGTTCGCTTCCCTCCGAAGCCGACCAACGGAGTGTCTGATGGCTCCAGGTTATCTGGGTTGATATTGGTCATGTTTCTCAGTGTTTTTGCTAGGATGATGTCAGCAGAGCTTTCTGTGTCCACTAGCACCTTTCCAATCGTCCAGCCAGCAATATTGGCTTCGATCGACATAGCATCGTTGTGTGGGTAATTGTGGAGCTTGAGATCTTCCTCAGTGAAGGTGATGGGCATATGAGACCATTCCGACTTTTTGTACGGGCCATCAACAGAGATGTTGTTGACTTGGCGAAAATAGCTTTTCCTTTGCTTTTTGTTCTCAAAAGAAAGCGATGATCCTCCAGAAATGGGCATGATGTGTCCATAGCTTGGGAGTGGACTTGGAGCTTCTTTATGATTGGCTTTTTGTTGTGAAAGTGGTGGTGGTGGTGGCAGCTCCTCAACTTTTATGTTTTGCGAAGCCACTTGCTGGGAGGTTTGAGGGTATAAGTGAGGATATATGGCTTGTGGGTAATAATGCTGAAAGGTTTGTGGCGAAGGCAAATATTGAGTTGCCATCGCTGTTTATGGATGCACAGTGTTTGAGTTTAGCGAAGGATATACTGGGCAGTATGGTTAGATAGCTTGGGTAGGGTTTTGGGTATTTGGCTGCGAAGTGGATATTGGCTTCGTTTGGGTTGCTTGAATCTTCTCTGCTCTTAGATTTTCTATTGTTTTCTTGATATCTCTGCACTGTTCTGTACCATGGGTGTGATTTTTGCCATGGTATTGGCAAAACAGCTCAGGTCCCGCTGGACCTCTTCCTCTTCCTCGGCCTCTGCCGGCTTTTCCACCCCTTTGAGTGGGCTCATTTCTCTGGTTGGGGTATTGGCTTTCTGGGTACGGTGGTTTGGTTTCGTAGGAAGAAGGCGGATTGTCTACCTTCATGATTGTTTGGTGGGAGTAGTTTTGGTAGTTGTGGCTGTGGTGATGGGTTTTGGCTTGTGACTCATATTGGTTTCTCATGATGGCTTCTCTAGCCAATCTCATTCGGTTGTCATTGTCAGAGCGACAGTATTTTTTGAACTCCTCATACAGGTCTGCCAGAGTAGCTGGTGTCTCTCTTGCGATATGCTGTGCAAACAATCCGGGGCGAAGCCCTTGTATTGCTGCAAATTTTGCTGCTTCATCAGGGATATGTGGAGCTTGAGCACGTAGAGTGACGAATCTGCGGAAGTAGTCCTCTAGGGGCTCCTTCGGCTGCTGGTGTAGTGTGTTCAGCATATGAGAGTGATTGATCTCCCATAATGCCAAAATTTTTGATAAGCTCCCTCTTCAGATCATACCAGCTGTTGATTGATAGGCCAGGCAGCTTCGTGTACCAGTTCATTGCTGTGCCATCGCAGACAATGATGAAGGATTTTCTAGAACAACATCGTCTCCCCCTGCCGAAGCTATTGCAGCTTCATAGCTCATTAGGAATTGCTTTGGGTCGGTGAGGCCGTTGTATCTTGGTAGAGAGATGGGTTTATAGGAAGGTGGCCATCTTGCCAGTTGGAGGCTTTCTGAAAGTGGGCACATATGGTCGATGAGGCGAGTATGGAGTGTTTGGAAGCCAGTTTGGGATGAAGAGTTGTGGTTTAGTGGGTTGATGGTGATGTTTGGCTCATTAAGCTCTGCTTGGAGCTCAGCGACTTGCTTTTTGGCTTTCTCGAGCTCTTGACGCAGCTTTTCAGCTCTGGAGCTTGTGTTGTTCAGCCTCCTCTGCTTCGCTTGCCTCAGCTCCTCGAGCTGCTTTTTGACTTGCAGCAATTGGTGCTGCTGCTCCTCTTCCTCTTCCTGCATTTGTTGCTCTAGTTCGAGCTGTGCCGCATCCAGCTCTCTCTGCTGCTCAAGGCGTCGAAGACGAAGCCTTTCTTCAAGTCGGTGCATTCTCTCCTCAGTGGTAAGGGTTTCTTCATCGATCTCTTGATCGTCGAGAATGGCTTCGGTTATTGGTGGTGGGTTTGTTGGTGGAATTGTGGGTCGGGGGGCGGCTTCGATGCTGAGGGTTGCATTTAGCACAGATTTTATACCCTGCGAAATTTACTCCCGGCTGTTGGATCTGAGCAGACAGCTCAGATCTGGGCAGGGGAGGACGCACCGCGTCCTGGGCTCCAGGCTCAAGCAGACCAACTTGGTCGTTAGTTTTTCTGGCCGCGGGCCCATTATGGAGCGGGCTCACAGGGAGCTGGCCTGGCCAGCGTGCCAGGTTGAGCATATGTGCTGGGCAGTGTGCAAGGCTTGACCTGCACGTGCGGGTATAGAAGCAGCTGTGCCACGCACGCCCCTGCCAGCAGGATTCCAGGCCAAGTGGCCCAAATGAAAGTAAATGTATTATGATTATTTATTCATTTGATCTATCCAAATGGACAGTAAAGTTTGTCAATGAAGTTTATTTTTTCAGAAGCTTTTATTGATGCTGTATAGTTTTGAACTCTATTCAAACTTGAACCAAAGGGATAGTTTGTTTTAGAGAAAAGTAAAGTTTAATGAGATGTTGCTTCTGAATAGATTTAAAGTTTCCGCTGCAAAGTAAATGTTTCATCCTCTAAATTTAAGTTTAATTAGAGGAGTAGAAAGATATTTGTTTAAAGTTAAAATTATGATATTGTTATTTTCTGACCAAAGTTGATGATAACAATATTATAATTCTATGAGTCTTATGTTTAAAGTTTAAATCTCTGATAAATTCTGAATCAAAGTGATCAATTGTCAGAGAATAGATAAAGATTAAGATATGCTCTTAAAGTAGAGCAATGCAAAGTTCATGTTTTCCGCTGCAATGATGATTATCTTCTTATTAAATTCAAACCAAAGGGAGAATTTAATTTGAGGAGCAAAGTTTTGAAGATAATTAAGTTTTTTCATACTTTTTTCCATTTCTGCCCAAAGGTGATGTGGAATTAATGTAAAAATAAAGTTCAAGAAATTCTCTTGAAGTAGAGAAATGTTTAAAGTTTAAGTTCAAGAAATTCTCTTAAAGTAGAGAAATGTTTAAAGTTTCATACGTCATTTCCATTTCTGCCCAAAGGTGATGTGGAATCAATGTAAAGATAAAGTTTAAGAAATGCTCTTAAAGTAGAGTAATGTTCAAGTTTCTACATTATTTCCATTTCTGCCCAAAGGTGATGTGGAATTACTGTGGAAGGATGATGTTTTATTCTATTTCTGCCCAAAGGTGATATAGAATAGAACACAAAGATTTCAAAGCCTAATGAGCATTGTTGCTGATTATTGTTAAATATTTTGTCAGACAAAGATTTCATGCTTTCATTCTTGAAGGCAAAAAGAAAATAAGTTGGGTTCTGGTGACTCACATGATAAAAGGCCTAAGGGCAAGTTCTGTACGAAAGAAGGCCATTGCATGAGAGACTGTGTTCTCTGTAAAGAATGGCTTCAAAAGAAAAGAAATTCTGGGATATTGATCCAAGAATATTCGGTTTTATTTCTGAATTTTAGGATTGCGTAGGCAGTCAAGAGAGCTAATTCTGGCATTTATGTCCCTTATAAGAAACACCCGCATGGCGGGGTAAAGTTGGAACAATGCTCATGTCAGACAAATCCGCATGGTGGGAGAAGTTTGGCAAAGGACTTGTCCTGCATGGCGGGAGAAAGTTAGAGACGAACCTAAAGATAAGAATGACATGCGAGCGTGACTTGCAGAAGTACTAATGATAAAGGATTCTGTCAAGTTCTTAAAGTGAAATGAGGAAAAAGTACTCCATATTAATTAAGAGATAACTTTAGTTTTGCATGACGTAATCATGTGGATGAAGTAAGTAATCAAAGTTCCTCATTCACAAGAGTTATGAATAGTTTTCGAATTGTGGCAGAAAAGTTCACGCCACATTTCGAGGGGGAGAAATGAAAGATAGACAAGAAAGAAACTCCCTCACACTTCAGTTATGCAAAAGTGAATTATAACAGATGAATGTGATCGTCGGGGGAGTACAACGGTCATAATAATGATATCCCTAAAGCAAAGAAATAGCTAAAATTCCTGAACGGACCTTTTATGGTTCTGTTGGGAAGATAGCGTAGTTAGCCGGTATTCATACTGGATAAGTTTTAGAGCGGACCTTTTATGGTTCTGATGGGAAGATAGCGTAGTTAGCCGGTATTCATACTGGATAAGTTTTAGAGTTATTAAAGCGGTGCTTAAAGCGCCATATGAGAAAAGTATTAACAGAATAAACCCAAATAACAAAAGTTTAAAGATACACCATCTTTACAGAGGATGGAGTAATCTGGGGGAGCATGGTATGAAGATACCTAAGTGATACCTAAGTTTAAAGATAAACATGTTGCTTGCTCTTCAAAGAAGATGAAAAAGTAAACAAGGATCTTGTGGCACAGGAGCCTGTAGAATCAATTGCCTCTTGGCAATGAAAGAGCAATAATAGTCCCATATGAAAGAAGTGCTAATAGTTGAGGCCACAGATGGTCTTAGAGAGTAAGAAAATCAGTTTTGTCTGATGACTGTAAAGTCTATGTTAGTGAAATTCAAATAGAGGGTAATCCCACCTCAATTGAAGAAACCATGATAGGCACTCGCTTGTCTAAATGGCAATGAGCTAACGATGATGAAATGAAATTGCTGATTACCAATGAAGTTTGGGACTCAGAAGTAATTTCCAATGGAGCCAAAACAGTAGGCTGTAATGGGTCTACAAGTCGAAATGTGACTCCAAAGGGAATATGTAAAGATGTAAAGCGTGACTTGAATCGAAAGATTTTGCGCAAAGAGAATGTATAGATTACAATGAGTAGTAGTGGCACATCAAGATCTGAGTTACAGCAGACGAGAGAAAAGACGGCATTCCCCAGTGGGATTTGTATGAAAATGTTTACATGGCTCAACCTAAGGGTTTTGTCGTGAAAGAAAAAGTACATGAAGAAATCCTTTATGGACTAGAGCAAGTCTCTAGACGGTGGAGTTTAAAGTTGAAGAGTCAACTAGAAAGTTTGGGTTAAAGAATATAAGAGGACAATTGTAATTGTATAAAGTTATAGAAAGAAAATTCATTTCCTAATCCTGTATATGTGAATGACATCTTACTTGCTAGTAGTGATGTCAGTCTATTGCAGGAGAAGAAGAAGTTCTTGTCCTCAAAGTTTAAATGAGAATGTTCTCAGTGAAATGTCTATCGTTACAAGAGTTGAAATTCACCGAGATAGAAGAAAGGGGTATTAGGATTATCGCAAAGGCATGCTTAGGAAAGTTCCTAAAGAAATAAAGAGTGCATGCGAGAAAACCTAGGCCTGTCCTTAAAGTCAAGGGTGATGGTTTTGAGAACTTTAGTGTTCCAAAGAATGAGTAAGGAATGGTTATGGAACTATAGTGTTCCAAGAACCAACAAGGAGAAGATTAAAGGAATTTGGTACCATTTGCTTCAGCTGTTGGAAGCTTAATAAATGCAAAAGATGCAAAGATAAACATTATCCTGACATAATTCAAGTATCCGGGTTGTTTTTGGCAATGTCCAGTCCAGATATAGATCACTGGAATGGAGTTAAGTACATCGGCCTCATGCTAAATTGAGAAAGAAATCACCAGTGCTCTCAAAAGATTGTGAGTACAGGGTAGAGCTTGTGAATGCTAAATTGAGAAAGAAATTACCAGTGCTCTCAAAAGGTTGTGAGTACAGGAAAGAACTTGTGAAATGTGTAGCGAAATCCACAATTGTCGCTGACTTTCACATTTGGGGTTTTTGTGTGGAAAATCTCCAAAGACTGGAACAATTATCATCAATGTGATGAAGAAGATATAGAATAGCATGATATGAGACTGAGGGACAGGCAAAATGGTTGAGAAAACCTGTGCCCGGAGTTGATAGTGGTTGACAACAGCAACAACCATCTAAATATGTTACTCCTATGACAACGAGTCAAGTGTGGTGCCAAACACATTGACTGAAAGTTGCGTTGTAAAGGAGAAAGTCTGGAATCATGTTGAAAAGCAACAATCAAGTACTAGTGGATCCGTCTATTAAAGGCTTACCACCCAATGTGTGCAGAGGACACATAGTCGACATGGGTTCATGGTATAGCCTATGACTTCCGGACTATAAAGGGCCCAAAGTTATGATCCTTCAAAATGGATGAGTGTATTGTGGCTGGTTAATCTGATTGAAATGACAATCATGATGACCCATGCTCGATGTGCTTATTTGTGATGAAGTGGATGCCAAGCGAAGAGCTAAAGTATAAGAAAAACATAAGTTGAGATCAAAGGGAAGAATGTTAGGTTGATCTCCACCAGTTGGCCCAAAGGCCAATTGGGCCTTTGACTCGCGTCCTGATCGGGGACGCCCAGCCCAATAGAAGGCTGGTGGGCCCCTGTCGCGCAGCGCCATATAAGAGGAGGTGGGGGCCAGTGGCTAGGGTTACGAGGTTCACCGCCGCCACTGTTCCCCACCTGCAAACCCTAATCCGATCTGAGAGGGGGCGCTGCCCGCGGCGGGAAGCACCACCAAGCGCTCCAGTCGCCACCGACGTCACCAGTGTCGTCCTCGTCGTCGCCAGATCCTCACCAAGCCTACGGTCACTCTCTCTCTGATTTTCTCTCTGTGTTCTTGTATTCAAGATGCATACTGTATATTATGTTGTTCATTCATGAATCATTGTGAATCCCCACTGGACCGAACTCCTAGTCGATCCACAGAAATAACACATTCGGCTTATGCCTCGTTCACGCTGCTGAGTGGCATCCGTGGACGACGGCTCGACGCACACCATGACGGCAGGCCGGAGCTGCTTCACGACGCAGAGACCAGAGAGTCGCAGGCGCCGGCGGGGAGCGCCCGGAGCGGAGAGGGAGGTGCACAGCGACGGCCTCGCCGGGCGCGGCGAACACGCCCATGAGCTTGAGCGCGACGTCTAGGATGGAAGGGTCGTGGGCGTGATGAGGCGGTGCAGGAGCATGTCCCGAAGGTGAGTGGCAGCACGGAGGAGAGGAGGGTGCACTACGGGAAATCCCATGTTTGCCGAGTGTTTTTTTTCGGGCACTCGGCAAACAACTTGTTTGCCGAGTGTTTTTCAAAAAGCACTCGGCAAAAAAAACACTCGGCAAAAATAGGGTTTGCCGAGTGTCAAAAAAAACACTCGGCAAAGATATTCTTTGCCGAGTGCCGAGTGTTTTTTTTTTGACACTCGGCAAAGTCATAATTAAAACCACATTTTGAAGTAGTAAATCAATTCAAATTAAAAAGTTTTGAACTACAAAGTTGTATAACTTCTCAAGATGTTGAACTTTTAGTTTGGTCATTTCTTCATTCGACAAATTCATATGAATATTGTTCACAAAATCTAGATCTCTCGTAGAGTTTCCTGAAACTATAAGAGAGATCTATAAGATTTGTGAACAATATTACTCTCACTACATCGGATGAAGAAATGTCATATATCAAAGTTGTAGATCTTCAGAAGTTATACAACTTTGTAGTTTAAATTTTTTTAATTTGAATTTGTTTTGCTAATGAAAAGTACGTTTGTAGTTCTCAAAATTTGAAATTTGAGTTTTTTCAAATGACCTCGGATGAAAAAACAGTCAAAATACGAGTTGTAGAACACAATAAGTTATGAAACTTTGTAGTTGACAACTTTTTCATTTGAAATCATATAGTCAACGAAATCTAAGTGTGAATGTTGTCAAATTTGAAATTCAAATTTTGTAAACGACCTCAGATGGAGAAACTACCAAAATAAAACTTGTAGATTTCAAAAAGTTATAAAACTTTGTAGTTGACAAGTTTTTAATTTGAAATCATTTAGGGCCTCAAACAAGCAATTTACACTCAGTTTAGTATAATATGGTAGGAATCAAAACAATATCTAATCACAAGTGAAAGTGTGGTGCAGTGGTACAGAAGGTCATGCGCGAGAGAGAGGTCGTGGGTTCGAATCCCACCGACCGCGTAGTGCGCGAATTTTCCGCAAAAAATGGCGCGACTTGCTACATTGAAATAAATTTTTTTTGCTATTATTTTCGATTTTTTTGAGCGCTGGAAACCGGCTGTTTGCCGAGAGCCAAATAGCACTCGGCAAAAGATTTGCCGAGTGCCCGAGAAAAGGCACTCGGCAAACAGCTCTTTGCCGAGTCACTATTTGCCGAGTGCTGTTTGCCGAGTGTAACACTCGGCAAAGTGTTTGCCGAGTGCATTTTGGCCTTTGCCGAGTGCCCGGTTCCCGTAGTGGTGTCCCGGCGGCGGTGAGGGCGAGGGGAGCGGTCATGCTGTGTGTAAGGTTGGACTTTCACAGGTGGCCGGTGGGTCGACCCTCAAGATTCTTCGGAGCTGCTGGTTCAGTCAGTTTAGTAAAATGGATAAAATGGTGCCCCTAAATTCCTTAAATGGATTGGTGGTTAGTTCCAGGGTCGGTCCATGGAGCACCAACGCCCATCTATACCGTGAAGTCAAAAATTACGTCCGCACTCAAAGGATGCTTGAAGAAACGGAGCCACGATGAAGTAGGACCGCTGCAGTAGAACTCTGATATTTTCCATGTTTTCTTTGTTGGTCTAGAGCTCTTTTACGGAATACCATACTACCAATGAATGATATATAGTATGAGTAAATGGTAGTTTAGTAAATTAGTGAGTGAATCATTTTTTTCTCTCAAAAAATATGACAGAGGAGAAGTCAACAGAAGAGAATAAAATGTGTCATTTTAAACACAAATGAATTTGAACGTTGAAGATGTACAATATATCAAAGTGATTTTTCTAAATATAAATATTTCAGTTATGCCATTATATTTTTTTTCTAAAATGCCCTTATACTACTATACTACTCATTCTATACTACCTATACTACAGATGAAGTCTTCAGTAGTATACAATTAATATCAACTGTCCAATCTTTTCATACTAGTTCTTTTTAGACACTAGCTAGTATAGTGTCGTATAGAGTACCTTAAAAGAGCTCTTGGTCGAAGGACTGGCTTGAAAGGATTAAGACATTTTAGCTCTGCTTGTAATATCAATAATAACGAGCGAAATAAGGATTAGTACAGTTCAATGGGATTTCATTTTTGTTTTTCTTTAGATTACTAAACATTTTACTATGAATCCGTACATTATTAACTTGCATGCATTCGAATTTAATCATTATCTGAAACTTGCTTCTTTCTGAGATATGGGCACTTTAAGAACAACTAGCTAGGTTTATCTTGGATCATGCTGGCGACTTCTTCATTATTTGGGACAAGCTTTGTTTGTTCTTAATAAACTTGTAATAAATTTCATGTATGGACTTGTAATATGCATAATGCATTGTGCTGGTGATATGCATTGTGGATCTTTTATATATTGTATTATTATGCTATCAAAATAAGGATATATCTGAATATTTTTTAATCTTCAATCATTATCACAGCTTGTTTGAGGCATGAATCGGTTGTGAAATTGGTGACATCACAGCTGGTTTGAACCTTGGACTGGCTGTCAAAAAACCCCTATTCACAGACAGGTCAGGACCTCAATCGGATGTGAAAATGGGCCCAACACAGCTGACTTGGATCAGGAACCGGCCGTGAAAACCGATTTTCAGAGCAGATTTAGACCCGGCTGTGAAAATCTATCTGTAGCAGGGGATGGACAAGGATTAGTGACCAGTTGCCATCTTAAGGAAAGTTCCTCCAACTTGCACAATAGTACTTACATAGCTATCTTTTTTACTACCCTTGGAATGAATTACTTGCTCAACAAACTTCACAGACAACATATTAAAACATTTGCATGGTAACATAAATGGTTTGGCAAACAACATTCATGGATTCATTTCAGAAGGCAGCACATGTGCAACCATTATCATGGACTTACTTCAGAACTAATAGATTTGTTTTCTGAGAGGTATAGGTGCCCCATGCGTTTACAGCAAGGTCTCTATCTAAAAATAGTGTAACTTACTTAGGTCCTCATTAGAGATCACCCATAGTGCCTAATATAACATATCCCCCTCCATCTAAAAATGTTCTGATACATTTCTTTCAGAATTATTTTGATGCTATGTGTACTGATGACCCCTCCATCTAAAAATATTAAAATTTTGCTTTATTCCTCCGAAACTCCTTGTACATGGTGGCAATTATGCACTGTACAGAATTACAACTATTAATGCAGCATCCACCAATGACCCATCTACCTCCTACACATACATAAAGCACCTATGTAGCTGTAGTATATAGTCCATGGGTCGCTCACTCACTCACTCTATAGCACTACGGTTTCTATCTCATGGAAGTATTAGCAGAGAATTGAAGTCTAGGAGGCGTGAAAAAAAAAAGACATTGGGGAAGAGGAGGCATCGAGAATGATCGAAAGGGTTCCCGCAGGCAGAAGTAGAGGCTCGCTGGATACATGAGGAGCCTTGACGGAAGTATAACAAAAACTCCTGGCCCGGCTGACACAGGATGCAAAGGATTCAGTAGAGCTTGAGTCTAGGATTGTAGGACATTCTGGCATAATAGAATGTCAAAACAACAAATGACGTACTTTGAGGGCCAGGGGATGTTAGTAAGTGTGAAACGACGTAGTTTGACATCAAAGAATTGGTTGCCTGAGATGGCTGCCTGGCATAGCCTGAACAAACTTCGTGGAAGCAAATAGATGTTACAGAGGCAGGTAAGACCTTTGGCTTTTGTGGTGATTCTAGCGCCTTCTGAGATGGATTCAATTGGTGGTGGCTAGTGGCCACTAGTTGTAACAAAAATGGCCCTATGTGCCATTTATATTGTGATTTTGGTGATTGAATGACAACATAGTCATTGGGGCTAACAAGCTTGTTAAGTGATTTACATAGAAAATTACATCCCAAGAATGATTCCAAAGGATAGCCAAAAACCAGAGATAGTCTTATTTTGAAATACTTATGACATGGTATTGGCATATGAAGTCATGGAAAGGGCTTGAGTTGATTGAATTGGATAAGCCCGCAGAGTTTGTACACGGCGTATTAAACGCCAAACACCTATGTCCTTAAAAAGAATGCTAATGGCAAGGTTGTTGCTAGTACGGTTGGAAAGCCCAAGATGAAGGAATGGGGATGGAACCAACCCATTTGGGTGCCCAAGGAGGTCATCACCAATATGAAGGGGCCCCAAAAGGTTTGGGTTCCAAAGGATACTTGAAGCCCAAGATTGGCTTTGAGGGATTTGGAGGCTTGGTTCAAAAGAAGAGGAGAAAGATCACATCAAATAAGCCAAGCTTGCAAGATTGGACACAATTTGCCCAAATCCCCCACACAAAGGTAAATAAGGTAATGGTATTGCAATTCAAAATTCTTTGCCTATTTACCTTGCTAGATTTGCATGTGCTACCATTCATATCTCTTACTTTCATATGGTATCCAATACAAAGTCTAGTGTTATTTTTTTATGGTAAGTAGCTTGTGCCATGCACTCTAACCCATGAGCAACTTATATGGTTTGCAAAGTTTGTGTAGATTTTCTACACATGGTTACTTTCATGGTATATGTACTTCACATGGTATGAATTAAGTACCATGATCACAAGCTATAAGCTTATCTTCCCATTTATTGTTCAAAATAATGTGCATACAATTGATAGTGATTCAAACACTAAATGCACACATTTAGGGGGAGCTTAGCTTATGGATTGTGATTTTGGAGACTAACATGTTTATCATGCTTATTCGTATTGTCTCCTTTCGCCGTGCAATATCATACTTAGAGAATGTGCTTCACACGCAATGTGATCTTACAACTCTATATATATGATTATAGAAAATTTGTGCATTCATGTATATTGAGCCATGTCCTATTGAGTTTATGATCTTCATATCTAAGTTCCCAGGCTATGTGCTCATACATTTCCAAGTGGTTAAGTATCACACTTGTTCTCCCTTGTCATTTTCTTTGAAGTGATACTTGACTAACTCCCTAGGCTACTAATCCCTTCCTTGAGCTATGATGTTTTTGATAGGTCATTTTAGGTGATTTGATTCCAAAGGGGGAGAAGTTTGGATCAAAGCAAGCTTAATGTACAAGACCTCATGAGATACGGGGAGAAGCCATGAGAAAGGGGGAGGATACATGAAGGGGGAGAAGTCATGAAGGAGATGTTGGACTTACGGGGAGGCCACACGCACACCCATGGTGCTACTTCAAATTATGTGGCAGAGATTATAAGAAAGTTGGCTCCCTAATCCAATGATAAGAGTGGTAAAAAACATTCAAGCAAGTGTAAATGCTTCAACTTTGTCAATTTTCGCATATTTCATACTTGCTTTGATTGTGTTGTCATCAATCACCAAAAAGGGGGAGATTGTAACGAAAATGGCCCTATGTGCCATTTATATTGTGATTTTAGTGATTGAATGACAACATAGTCATTGGGACCAACAAGTTTGTTAAGTGATTGACATAGAAAAATACGTCCCAAGAATGATTCCAAAGGATAGACTAAAACCAGAGATAGTCTTATTTTGAAATACTTATGACATGGTATTGGCATATGAAGTCATGGAAAGGGCTTGAGTTGATTGAATTGGATAAACCTGCAGAGTTTGTACACGGCGTATTAAACGTCGATCAACAGCGTACAAACAAGAAGCATACGGCGTGTGAAAGTGAATCAACCAAAACAAGAATATTCCACACGGCATATGATCCAGCGATGCACGGCATACAAGTTGGAAGCTTACGGCGCTTGAAGAAATCAGATGAAGTGCATCCGCGTATAATCCGGTGTTACTGTGCGCATGAAGGGCGGATGATACGACGATTCAAGGCATTGGCAAGTTCAAGTTAGGGTCAGCAATACCCCTACACGGCGTATCATACGCCGACCCTCGGCGGATTAACGGTGTACAAGTTACACAGGGATGATGTCAAGAGAAGGTGGAAGAAAAGGCACGGCGTATGATCCACCAGTCATCGGCGTACAAGTTGAAAAGGGTATGACGTGTGCAAAGAGCCGTTGGAAAAGGAATCCGACCGTTGGAAAAGGCACACGGCGTATTATCCGCCGATGGGGAATCTGCACATGGCGGAACACACGGCGTTCACGGTTTTTTTGCAGCTTTTGGGTAATGGCTAGTTGAGCCCCTTGGGCTATAAATACCCACCCCATTCGGCCATTTGGAGTTGCTGGAGTCAGAGAAGTTCATCTAAACCTACAAGACATCCAAGCCACCATTTGAGCTACATAGATCATCCATAGTGAGTGAGAGAGCTAGGATAGCCCTAGTGAGTGAGTTGCAAGGTGTTGCGCCTTGTGGTTGGTTCTAGAGTGAGCCACCTCTTGTAATCTTGGTGTGCCAGCCCCTTGGAGTCTTAGAGACTCGTTGGCAAGTCTTCGACCCTCCGGCTTGGTGTGGAGCGGCGACGACGATATTGTGCGGGGGAAGAGAAGATCCCCTTCCTTGGTGGAGAAGCTCCGTAGTGGAGGCGGCGTCAAGATCTTCGGGAGAGTAGGTCGATGAGAGCAAGGTCTTGGTGACTTGCTCATCATCCCTCTTGGGGAACCTTTGTGGCGAACTCAAGGCCTTGACCGGGAAGAAGACTTGACCACTGGGAGCATATCCTTTGTGGAGCTCCAACGTGGAGTAGGCGTAAGCCGAACCACGGGATAAATCTTTGTGTCAAGTTTGCATCCCTCTAACCCTTTAGCTTCCGCATTTCATACTTGTAATTTGTGTGCCTTTACCTTTCTATAGTAGTATCTTGATAGGATTGGCTCTAGGTTGCAAAACTCTTTGGATGGGTGCAAACACTAGATGAAAACCTTAGTTGCACATCTAGATAGCTTGTCTTCGTTTCATATTGTACAATTAGAAGGCATGTGGTAGGCTAAGTTTTTAGAAAGCCTAATTCACCCTCTTTCCCTCTTAGGCTATCACGAGTATGGATTTCTTTCACTAGTGACAGTGGTCCGATGCCCTCTTCTCTCAGAAATTGTGTTTTGCACTTATTGGAGGGTAGCCCTATATATGAGCCTCTCCAGTTTTCATAGGTGTGCGTGTCTTCTTTTGTACACTGGAATAATTTCTTGTTTAGTTCGCGGCACAATGGAAAATATCAGAATATGCTAAATAGAACAAGCAGATTGAGGCGTTGTCACAAGCCGACGAGGAAGCGTTCCTGGATGTAATGACTCGTAACGTGGAGCCCTCTTTCCTCACGTAATACATATAATGCATGCTTTTTTTGTTTGTAGTGGAGCCCTCTTTCCTCACGAGACGTGCCCAGTTGGGCAGGATTCCTAGTCTCATATAATCTTGACAAAAAAAGAAATGCTGACAAATTAAACAGGAATACAATATATTTGAGAACTTGTCTGTGTATAGAAACCTGAAAATTAGAGCAAGTTATGCTAGCCCTACGAGGTGCAGATTATCTCAATGCTTTAGCACATATCGCTCGGGGTACATCACTACGTGAGAACAACAGATTGGTAACGGTCATAGATCGACATTGATAACGGACATAGCACCCGTTACCCTTTTTAGGTTACTAATAATAGGTTAAAGGTAACGGGCAAATGCCCGTTACCATGATGCCCGTTACCAATAACGAGTCATTTGTAACGGACATACTATGCCCATTACCAATAACACAGTCATTGGTAACGGGCATCAGTCTATGCCCGTTACCAATGACTCGTTAATGGTAACGGGCATCAGTCTATGCCCGTTACCAATGTGGAATTAAAAAAAAATTGCAAATGGTATTTTTCTTTATTTTACATGCACATTATACTCAATTCAAAGGTGTCCATACACAACATGGATACACAGCATCACATAACCCTACAATCCAAGTAAAACTCGTAGTTTTGAGGCTGCTAGACATTCTTATTCAGCTTTTCATGCTCCCAGTGTCCATGCCCCAAACTCAAAATAAATATGATAGAAACTAACAAGGAAATCTGTCATTTTCAACACACTTGCCATCAATGTCCAGATCTGGTCCATGCTTTTGAACATGAAATCCTCCTCTGCATTACAGGAAAGCATATGAGATAAATGTGCCAAGTTTTTCTATGAACAAAGAATGTGGAGAGAGAGAGAGAGAATAGGTGGATAAGCTTATGAAAAATGCAATCAAAACTTTATACTTCAGTTCTATCTACTCCCATATCTGATAAACAGGGTGATTTTATCTATCCTCAGAAATAAAAGGGATCAACAGATAAATGTCTTAATTTTGCATTTGACTAAGCAGTCAGTGCTCAGTAAATTAGACAACACAGAGATTTGGGGGTCAGTAACATAACAACAATCAAATTCGTTACCACGGTTTCTAAGACTTCTATGACATATCAAGTTTATTTCATTGTGCACTAACATTAAGAGTAAGTCTATATCCAGGCCATAACCATGTCTCATCCTCATAGGAAAGGCCTATAACTTCTATATGAATTTTTCCCCTTGACATTACAATAAAGTTTTCAACATCTGTAGATAAAAAGATTGCATGCCTACTGTCTTGGATATACACCAGTTACATTCAAAATTAAATGCACTAATATTGACATCATAAAGGAATGCATTACCTGAGAATGCAGATTTTCAGTCTTGTCAACAAGCAGCTCAATCTTCTCACCACGGTCCAGAACCTAAACATCAAAATTGTAATACGGTCAGGAGCAATTATTTGAGATGTCTGTCATTTCCAGTATATTTTTTTGATGAAACATCATTTCCAGTATATTGCAGATGTGTATCTTTTTGGATGAGTTAATAAAGTAGTAAGGCACCTTCTCAATGTTTTCCATCATAACTCCTTTGACTTCTGAGACTTGGGCTTTCACTTTGGCAAGCTTGCTGACCCCCTCAGGGTGGTCCACACAGTATTGCATGTCCTCAAGTTGCTGCCATATGAGAATGTATAAAAAAAGTCAAGTCATTGTTTCTGTAAGAAAACTAACCTCCCTTAGTTTAGGTGCAGCTTCTCAAGCTCCTTGGCACTAGCTTCCACTTTCTCACATCTTTCTGCAAGCCATAGCCAATGATATGTCAACACATGAAAATTACCACCCTCTCATGTTAGCTGTCAGATACAAAGAAAATAAAAGTATTTCTGCACCTTCTTTGCCTGCAGATTGACAGCATTACTAATTCTTACCACCCTCTCATGTGAAGTATTCAGATAAAATATATCACATACCTGTTTACAAACCGAACAAACCCACATTGCTTCCCAACAGGAATTTTAACAGAGGCAAGAAAATTATAGTAATCCATGCATCATCAAAAGCATTTTTCTGCAAAC